>CM061045.1:98807694-99213416 GCA_030762985.1 Adelphocoris suturalis | reverse complement strand
CCTCTTCGCCTCACGAAGCTCCCGGGGCACCAACTCGTTCCCTACTAAATACGCGCAATATGATCATATAAAGAATATACAGGGTGATTCCCTCGCAGATGCAAAGAAAAAAATTTGGGTGAAACTACATCAAAAATCGAGTAAAATGCCGCCAACTGCATATTTTTATCTCAATCCGTACTCGAGATATGATTTTTTAAAGGTTTTTTCAACCGTGTTTTTTTCCCCTCTTAATCTCAAGTTTCTCCACATTACTTCATTCAATTTTAACTTTTGACCACATATTCGGAATTAGCATTCAATTTACTATAAGAATAGTGTGCTTGGGTTCTTGAAAAGTACCATCCAAAGGCCCTCACATCAGCTCAAACATTGACGATTTTGAAAAAATAATATTTCTGAAAATCTTTAAAACTTTAAGTACTACTCTTCCAAAACGAATCCTGGAAACTGGCAAATCTCATGAAAACTGCTTCGTCTAATACTCTTTCCAACGATATAATCAAGTTTACTTTTATTTTGTTATTTAGTGGAGAAAATTATGTTTTAATGTTAGAAAATGTGGGGTTTTCAATGAAATTGTTGGTTTTCTCGAAAGATGACCCTCCATGAACCTACGAGAATGGGGTCGGTTTCTATGTATTTTTTCACGCTGTATCGAATGGTAACATTTGTAGATCTCTCCAACTCCGTTATAACCGAGTTTTACACTTAAAATCGCAAATGTTTAGTTTGTTTGTTACGATGTTATGGGGTAAAACTAGTTAATTAAAGTGTAAAACTCGATTATAACGTAGTTGAAAGATCTGCAAGAGTTTCCATTCGATCCAGCGAGAAAAAATATATAGAAACCGACACCATACTCGTAGGTTCGAGGAAACCAACAATTTCATTGAAAAACGCACATTTTTTAACATTAAAACATGATTTTCTCCACTAAATAACAAATGTACAAATAAATGTAAACTTGATTATACCGTTGGAAAGCATATTAGACGAAGCAGTTTTCATGAGATTTGCCAGTTTCCAGGATTCGTTTTGGAAGAGTAGTAAAGTTTTAAAGATTTTCAGAAATATTATTTTTTCAAAATCGTCAATGTTGGAGCTGATGTGAGGGTCTTTGGATGGTACTTTTTAAGAACCCAAGTACACTATTCTTATAGGAAATTTAATGCTGATACCGAAAATGAGGTTGAAAGTTAAAATTAAATGAGGCAAAGTTGAGAAATCCGAGTTTAAAATGAAAAAACACGGTATTCCTGAAAAAACCTTTAAAAAATCATATCTCGAGAACGGATTGAGATAAAAATATGCGGTTGGCGGCATTTTACTCCATTTTTGATGTAGTTTCACCTATATTTTTTTTGCATCTGCGAGGGAATCACCCTGTATATAGCATTCGCACTTTGAATTAAACCTTTCCTGATATGAATTACACTTTCCGCGAATTGAATTAAGCTTTTCTCAAATTGAATTATACGTTCCGCGAATTGAATAAAAACCTACATACGTGAAAAGATCAATAACATTAAGAAACCCTTCCGGTTGAGACGCAGCTTAAACTTAAAAGAAAAAAAAAGTCCAGTCATGCAGCATGACCCCATGAGCGAATTTTTGAAGAAATCTTCGACATTTCAGTCGCTATTGACGGCCGAGCAGAGCGAGGCCTTGGGTCTGCGTGCTAGTACGTACATAAATAGAACTTCTTCATAATTTCATGGCTGATATTTTCTAAGCCACAGTCAGTATTAAAGTCCTAAAACAGTTGAGCGTAAAACATTAAAGAGAGCGACCGAGAGAATCGGAGGACGGTATATTTCACAGAGTAAACTCATCAATTGTGGTTACTTTTTTTTTTTTTTTTTCTAAACAAACACCTACTACTTACGTTTACAGCATGGTTCTAGGTTTGGTTATACAGGGATACTTCCATAAGAGTAGTTCAATCTGAATTTGGACAATGTTTCATGCAAATATTACCGATTTTCACAACTAGCGAACGGCATTATTTCGATTTTTGACTGATTTTTCAACTTTGGAATTTTTGAAAACTTGATACATATTCTTATAGGAAATTTTACGCTGATCCCGAATATACCACATGTTAGTATGCTGAAAAAATTATTTCGCACAACAAATCGCGAAAAACACTCTATTTTGAAATTTTTGACTACATTTTTGAAAATTTCAACCCGAAGATGTAATCCGATCATGCTGGCCAACGAACTTGAACTTTCGTTTTGTGTCCTTAACATTTTAAAATTTGTTTGAAGTTTCTAGCACAATTCTACGGACAGTTATCGTCCACATACATACATACATACATACATACATAAAAAAATGCGTTAAACTTCAGAATATGATTCAGAATAGCCTGAAACGGATTTCTGCATAAAATGTTTTCAAAAATTCACATTCTACAAATTTTGAGGCGAGAGCAATAGCTTAATTTTCTTCAAAAATTCGCTAAAACATCAAGAAAGGAACACTGATCCCTCCCTGTTGCTAGGTACCAAAGTTATCCTCATAGGACGGCTCAGCATTTGTGCAAACGTGATGGATATGTTTCTACTGCTCCCAACTGCAACTCTTGGACGACCTCTCCATCACCTTTTGCTTTTAGAAGTCTTCTTGCTAATGCCGATAAATCATATAAAATGTCAACTATAAATGGATACGTTGCGAGCTCAGTTTTGTTATTGATAAATAAATAATTTACCTTCAGATTAACTTCATTAGGTGCTGGATTATGTTTAAATCTACAATTTTTGTGCTCGTTCCATCACTTGCACGATTTGTTACAATATATATACATTTTGTTGAAGTTTTAAATTTTGTCTTGATTAAAACAACAGATTTGCCTAAGTTCATTTTGCAGAAAGTTTAATTCAATTCGCGAAAGGTTTAATTCAAAGTACGAATGCTATATATAAAAAAGTCCAGTCATGCAGCATGACCCCATGAGCGAATTTTTGAAGAAATCTTCGACATTTCAGTCGCTATTGATCGTGTAGAGAAATTTTAGTTTATGATTTTGATAGACAAACATGGAATAAAATTATTAAAAATAATTAGGAGGTACTCATGCTTTATTATTCACTAGTCATACTGAATTTGGACAATGTTTCATGCAAATATTACCGATTTTTACAACTAGCGAACGGCATTATTTCGATTTTTGACTGATTTTTCAACTTTGACATTTTTAAAAACTTGATACATGTTCTTATAGAAAATGTTACGCTGATTCCGAATATACCACATGTTAGTATGCAAAAAATTATTTCGCACAACAAATCGCAAAAAACAGGCTATTTTGAAATTTTTGACTACATTTTTGAAAATTTCAACCCGAAGATGTAATCCGATCATGCTGGCCAACGAACTTGAACTTTCGTTTTGTGTCCTGAACATTTTAAAAATTGTTTGAAGTTTCTAGCACAATTCTACGGACAGTTATCGTCTGGAATGACACATACATACATACATACATTAAAAGTCCAGTCATGCAGCATGACCCCATGAGCGAATTTTTGAAGAAATCTTAGACATTTCAGTCGCTATTGATCGTGTAGAGAAATTTTAGTTTATGATTTTGATAGACAAACATGGAATTAAATTATTAAAAATAATTAGGAGGTACTCATACTTTATTATTATTAAACTAATCTTGTAGATTTAAAGACAATCTGAATTTGGACAATGTTTCATGTAAATATTACCGATTTTTACAACTAACGAACGGCATTATTTCGATTTTTGACTGATTTTTTAACTTTGAAATTTTTGAAAACTTGATACATATTCTTATAGGAAATTATACGCTGATTCCGAATATACCACATGTTAGTATGCTGAAAAAATTTATTTCGCACAACAAATCGCAAAAAACAGGCTATTTTGAAATTGTTGACTACATTTTTGAAAATTTCAACCCGAAGATGTAATCCGATCATGCTGGCCAACGAACTTGAACTTTCGTTTTGTGTCCTTAACATTTTAAAATTTGTTTGAAGTTTCTAGCACGATTCTACGGACAGTTATCGTCTGGAATGACACATACATACATACATATATACATACATATATACATATATACATATATACATACATACATAAAAAAATGCGTTAAACTTCAGAATATGATTCAGAATAGCCTGAAACGGATTTCTGCATAAAATTTTTTCAAAAATTCACATTCTACAATTTTTGAGGCGAGAGCAATAGCTTAATTTTCTTCAAAAATTCGCTAAAAATGCGTTAAACTTCAGAATATGATTCAGAATAGCCTGAAACGGATTTCTGCATAAAATTTTTTCAAAAATTCACATTCTACAAATTCTGAGGCGAGAGCATCAGCGTAATTTTCATGAAAAATTCGCTAGAAAGAAGGTATTTAGACGTGCATCCCTCCAACATTTTTCATTATTTCTCAATTTAAAAATGCAAATTGACCCAAAAAGACCGCCCTATACGTATAAGGACGCATTCGAGATATCTATCAACCAGACAATGCGTGATCCAGCTACACAGATTTTCAAATATAGTTCCCTTCTAACAAATTGACGCAATATACAGACTTTGAAGGTATCTCCTAAGATGTTGAAGAGGACCCAAAAAGCAGTCATTTGGCAACTGACAATAAACTAAAAGCTCTTTTGAGGCCATTACGAGGCGAAAGCGCCTCAGCGTACGCAATAAACTAGTTATATGATTTGAGACGCCTTGAAAAATCTCAACCCTCAAACACCAATACCTCATATGAATCATTTGTTTGGCACCAATCCTGATAATTCCACGACAGATTGCTGCGTTTGGGTCGATAATAATTTATTCAGCATTAAATTACGCTCTTAAATTCTGATCATCGAGGCCAAACATGTCCTGAATATTCTGAGGGGACAGCCGTCTGACGAGATTGCAAAGAAAACGCAGCCGAACTCGAAAATATGGTAAATTATGGCTTTTTCTCTCCTGAAAATAGATTTTTCTCTCTAATTTATGCGTCTTAGAGATCTAAGAGTGTTTTAAATAGTCTCAGCGCAATTTTCTCGTGACAACCCACATGCAGTATTGTCGACATTTGGTCAATTATGGGCATTTGTCACCTAATAATCTATTTTTCTCTCATATTTATGAATCCTAGAGATCTGGGAGTGGTTGTAATCGTCTCAGAACTGAAAAATACTTCGACTGTGACACCCCTCATGCCCTTATGTCAAAAAACCGATTTTGTTGGCATTTTTTGGGCCATTAAATTGTAAATTTGAGCCTGAAATTCTGGAGCGATCGGGCTGGCTAACGAACTTGACATGTCTTTTGCCAAGGCGGAATTTTTCTGAATTTTTTACACCGTTTTAGCGAATTTTAGAAGAAAATTAAGCTATTGCTTTTGCCTCAAAATTTGTAGAATGTGAATTTTTGAAAACATTTTATGCGGAAATCCGTTTCAGGCTATTCTGAATCATATTCTGATACGCATTTTTTATGTATGTATGAATGTATGTATGTGTCATTCCAGACGATAACTGTCCGTAGAATTGTGCTAGAAACTTCAAATAAATTTTAAAATGTTAAGGACACAAAACGAAAGTTCAAGTTCGTTGGCCAGCATGATCGGATTACATCTTCGGGTTGAAATTTTCAAAAATGTAGTCCAAAATGTCAAAATAGCCTGTTTTTTGCGATTTGTTGTGCGAAATAATTTTTTCAGCATACTAACATGTGGTATATTCGGAATCAGCGTAAAATTTCCTATAAGAATATGTATCAAGTTTTTAAAAATTTCAAAGTTGAAAAATCAGTCAAAAATCGAAATAATGCCGTTCGCTTTGAAATGTCGTAGATTTCTTCAAAAACTCGCACATGGGGTCTTGCTGCATGACTGGACTTTTTAAAAGGGTATCGTCTTAGTCTTGGAGCAAAGTCCGAAAATAAGCTGTAATTTGCGAAGAACGTTTGAGATTAGATTTTAAAAATTTAGTCCGTTCTGAGTGAGAAAATCTTTGTCAGCCATCTCAAAGTTGGTGGAATACAAAATGGTAAAGATCGTTGAAGATGGGTTAATTAACCCATTTGAAAGTTTTCTTCTAATAATTCCTAAAGCGTATATCGTACAGACATTTTTATACCAAGCAATGTTGTAGAGCGTGATAAAAACAAAATGATTCGATTTTGGACTCTGAATTACGAACGAAAACTCTGAATTATCTTTCAACATAAGCGAATTACAAAGAATTGAAAATCGGGCTAATTTTGGCCCAGTTCACTCCTCCCCCCGTCTAGACTTTTGTCCTTCAAAATCACCCAGTGGCGATAATATTGATCTGATTTCAGTCTGCCAAAGCTAATTCTACTCAAGAATAATACATTCCGAAATTCGTATCGAGCATATTTTAGCTATGAATTTTCCCCGTTGAATTAAGCTGGACTTATCAATTTTATGTCATGTTACACGTCAAGTTCGCAAAAACGAATGGGAAACGGTCTGAGCTTTGCTCGATTTGTTAACAAGGGTTTTTCTTTGTCCCCATTCCTAAATTTTTAGTCATGTTAGGTGATGATTTGAAGGAAGGATTTCAATTTTTTTGGGTCAATTTATGGGTTTTTTGCATGCGCTGAACACGTTGAACTTATTTATTTTACGCTCCGTCCACTAGTTATCCGGTAACCTGGCAGAGGGCACTTTAGTAAAAATCGAAAATTTCACCGAAAATGCCGCCTGGTTAAGAATTGTACTAGAAACATGCTGTTATGGTCGGATAATATGACGGGTATTTTCCAGGATATTCGGTACGAAGCCGTTGGTTTGGCAAGGACTTGAACCGGTATTGTACTTATTCGCCAAATATAGCGGCAAAATGGAAAAAATAGCTAAAATCTTCCCATTTTTCTGTAAAATTCCTTAGTTTCCATCGGTTTTCCGGGGTCAAATTCATAGTTCTGAATTGTCTAAACTGTGATTCGATCATCGTATAAAAAAATATGTAATATAATTGAAAATAATGTAATATAGTTTCAGTTTCTCTTGCTTGAGGGCAATCTGTAATTTGGTCGATAAGCTGAAAGAATCCATAATCGTGGAACATAAAACATAACATTTTAACGAGAAGAATATATAACAAAAATATACAAAAATAATAATTAACCTCGATAAAAATATTGAAACACAAAAAAAAGTATTTCATACAGTCTTCAAAGTTTCAACTATATCCCGTTTACGGCAAGTTTTAGGAAATTTTTCCTTGTGGTGTTGTACAGATATCAATAAGGCTTGATAGTCAGGCTGACTATCATCCAATCACAGTTCAGACAATTCAGAACTACGAATTTGACCCCGGAAAACCCACCCAGCGGTCCACATTTTCTGAGTTTGATAACAATGCACGTCAGTATGGGCATGAGCTTTTTTGTGTTTGCTCATGAAACACCCAATTTGATGAAAAAAAGTAAGCTGCCGGGCAGAAAAATTACTTTGAGGCTATTAAAACACGGAGTTTTACCGGTGGGGGGACTCAGGAAAAAAAAAAAAAAAAAAAACAAAAAAAAAAAAAAAACGCTGCAAATTATTTCACAAAGGTTTATTATTTTTTCAATTGACTATGATCGTAGTTTTAGTTGGCTAGCGTACGTCATAAGGCCCGTCCAGACTCCTCGGCGTGTCCTACTTCGAATTGCACAACCTATACTTCTATAATTATATACGCAGACGAAAAGTCGAGAGGATATGTTATTAAATATGCGTAGGAAAAGCTTTGGTATTAACACACAAATATGACCTTGAAAAAAACATATTCATGCCTCGAAGGAACGCCGGCGCCGGCGCCTCCTCTCACTTCACCCCCCCCCCCCCCCCCCCCCCCCCCCCCCCCCGCTCACCACCCCTCACCACCCACCGTGACCCCCTGCAAAGCGTGCCAGGCGTGCGCGCGTCGAAAAAGAAACTTTTTTGCTTGTTTTTGGCCCATAGCATCAATTCTTAGGCCCTTTATGGCCCGGACGGCGGACGGCGGACGGCGGACGGCGGACGGCGAACGGCGGACGGCGGACGGACGGACATTTCAAATTTGGATTCAATTGGAAATAATAAACCAAAAACGCTGCAAATTATTTCACAAAGGTTTATTATTTTTTCAATTGAGTATGATCGTAGTTTTAGTTGGCTAGCGTAAACTTCGAGTTGCCACAACCTATACTTCTATAATTATATACGCATGTTTATATTTCTCGATTTGAGCGGCATTTTACTTCTGAAACGATTCCTGGATTTTAACGCTTCTTTATATGTATATACATTTCTATACATAAGAATGCCCTGCTTTCTACGTTGGAAAAGTCGAAACCAGTCATATCCCTTATTACTGCACCAAGTTGTACTTTCAAGTTCAATTGTGATCACCGACGGCGGAAAAAAGTTCAAATCAACTTATCTAGTTTTTTATTAACGCTATCCCCCCTCTCCACGAAAATGACTTTCGGGATGGTTAAACGTTAGTTTTTTTAAGTCAATTCTTAATGGCCCGGACGGCGAACGGCGGACGGCGAACGGCGGACGGCGAACGGCGAACGGCGGACGGACATACGTTTCACATAGGCTTATTATTGGAAATAATAAACCAAAACGCTGCAACCCTGAATCGAACGAGTTGCCACAACCTATACTTCTAGCAGACCTGAATCAGACCAATATTGAGGTCGCTAGGCGTTTTTGAAAGGCCAAACTCTAGGCGTCTTCAACATATTATCTCCAAGCGTGCTAGGCGTGCGCGCGTAGAAAAGAAACTTTTTCATCAATACCTGGAGCCGAGTCTACCAATTCTTCATATGGTTAATTACCTTTTGAAGACCATTTTCATTGATTTCCGGAATATGAAGTCGTTGATAAGATGCGTTTAGCTGTTGGTAGTGGAAATTTTTTGTCGTCATAAGAAGATTTCTTTACAATTTTACTAACCACAGACATGGATATGTCTTTGCTCTGGGGGTAATGTTTTAAAGCTGTGTCATTGATTTTGTAAAATAAAAAATATTCGAATTTGAATTTTATTGTTGTTTAATAAGTGTAATTATTAAAATACCAATAAAAAGCGCGTGAGGTGACACAGTCACCCCACTTGGTAGCGCCCGTCAAAAGGGGGGTGGTGTTAGCGGACGGGTTAAGTATTTAACCCTGAATCGAATGAGGTTTAGCAGACCCGAATCAGACCAATATTGAGGTTGCTAGGCAAGGGCAAAACTCTAGGCACCTTTAACATAATCTCCAACTGATTTCATCAATTCCTGGAGCCGATTACCCTTCATATGGTTAATTACCTTCTGAAGACCTTTTTCATCGATTTCCGGAATTGAAGACGTTAATATTTTCTGTTGGTTGTGGAATTTTTTTAGAAGCAGTTTCTTTATAATTTTTGACATGGATATGTCTTTGCTCTGGGGGGGGGTCAACCAAAAATTTCCGTGACGCGAAATTTTATGTCACAATTTCTAGTGTTTTTCACGTACAACCCGTCCGTTGCTAGGGGAATGGAACTTCCGCAGTTTTCATCGCACAGAAATCGTTCGCCACTCGTTGGAAAGCGCTTGATTTATGTGATAAATGTTCACATCTCAAGCTACCAATTTCCCCCTCCTTACGTACCTAGCTACATTCCTAAACTAAGTTGATTGGACTATAAACAATTTTAATAAGCCGGTTACAATATTCTTAACGTAAAGCAATAGCATCATTTACTCCACTCCGTAGGAAACATTTTCATCCTCTTGACAACAGTCGACTGTTAACAACAACTCATTGTAGTGGCTTCTCTCCACAGTTATTTTCAACATTTCTATAAGTAAACTGTTGTTTTGTTGGAATTAGTCGGGATGCGGCCCAGGGATTTGTTTAAAGTTAAAGGATTTGTTTACAACTCTCGAGGACAACCGTTATGAAATCCCCAATCAAAGACATATCCATGTAACATGGTATCTGCTTGTAAAGCAGATAGTAGAACTCGTTTTCATCTAGATTTTTACCAATATTGACAAAATAATCGTTCAGCAACTCACAAGCTTTATTTCCCACTTGTTCTGTCGGTAATTTTACTTTTTCCGATAAAGCTGTTAATAATAATTCGTTATTTTTTAGTGAATTTTTTTTTTTACGATTTAGAACTTCATTAAGCGTCTATCCTTTTGGATTAATGTATTCTCTTAGCTTACAGATTTCTCAAGATATTTCGGTACTTTTTATAGTCCATTTTGAGAAGAGTATTATACGATTGTTCCTTCAATTTGATAGCCAATTTTTCGCGCTTCTGTATCGAAAAAAAAAAATTCCCATAGAAATCCAAGGAGTCATGGTCTTAATGCATGGTATTTTTTTTGCTAAGTAGTAGCTTTTGAGATTGTTGTTAAAATGTGATTCAATTAGAGTAAATTCATCATTATTTGCATGATTCAAATGAATAATTTTGGCATCAAAATTTTCATTAGTTATTTAATTATCTCTCTTGGCATTACCTATACATTGTTTTTCATGAATTTCCTTAAACAATTTTGACATGGCTGGCTTCTGGCACACTGTACAGGAGTATATTTTACGCATTTGTAAAATTGCCATGTAAATTGAGGTATCGCTGTGTTCTGTAAGCTATCCCACATACCAAGCATTCATATTTCGGATTTATCATTTCGTCCCCATGACTGGCTATTTTTATAGGTTCACCATACTGCCTTCTGTCACAAATTACGCTTGGCGGGAAAGATTTTTCAAATGTTTACGAAATTCTAGAGTGTTTTGAAAGGGTTTTTGGCATATAGTGCAAAATTTATGAACACATATTCCAGAGTTTATGTGCCACAAAATAATGTCTTTATGTCTCAAGGTGGTGTGGCATTTTGAACAGGCATACGTTAAGGATCCTGGAATCTTCTTGCTTGGTCCAGCAGACTTCAACCTGGACAGTGTAGTGAAGCGTAGAGTGAAAATTTGCAAAAACAGCTTTTGGGTCTAATGCAAGCTGCTTATACGAGTATATAGCATTTACAGATTTAATTCAACCTTTTACAGATTTATTTCAACCTTTTACAAATTCATTTAAACCTTTTACAAATTCAATTCAACTTTTTACAAATTCAATTCAACCTTTTACAAATTCAATTCAACCTTTTACAAATTCATTTCAACTCTCCACCAGAAGGGGTGGATATGGAAAGTAGTTAATTGATAAGGAGGAAAGTTATAAGTAGTAGGCTACATGAGGTGGGTAAGTAGGTAGGTAGTATGTACGTAGCTACCTACTTACCCACCTCATGTAGCCTACTACTTATAACTTTCCTCATAATCAATCAGCTACTTTCCATAGCCACCCCTTCCGGTGGAGAGTTGAAATGAATTTGTAAAACGTTGAATTGAATTTGTAAAAGGTTGAATTGAATTTGTAAAAGGTTGAATTGAATTCGTGAAAGGTTTTAAATGAATTTGTAAAAGGTTTAAATGAATTTGTAAAAGGTTGAAATAAACTTGTAAAAGGTTGAATTAAATCTGTAAATGCTATAGAAGCCAACCCAACTCTTTCTACCAGACTACCACCACGTCTGGTCCCCCACCCCCATGGACTCACCCCCACTTCCATGAGACCGAAGGAGTATAATATAGCATTTACAGATTTAATTCAACCTTTTACAGATTTATTTCAACCTTTTACAAATTCATTTAAACCTTTTACAAATTCAATTCAACCTTTTACAAATTCATTCCAACTCTCCACTGGAAGGGGTGGATATGGAAAATAGCTGATTGATTAGGAGGAAAGTTATAAGTAGTAGGCTACATGAGGTGGGTAATTAGGTACCTACGCTCATACTACCTACCTACGTGACCTCAGCGCCTTGCCAATTCAATGTCTACTGTATGGTCAGAATCGCTTCTGTTTGCAATGCTGACAATCACTTATGTTTGCATGCCCTTGAAAGCGATAACTTTTACATTAGTAGCTCTATATCGCTGTATACGATTTTTTTTTCTCTCCATAACCTGAAGTAATTATGAGTGTTAGCGATTCCGATTCAGACTCTTTTGTTGTTAGAGGAAGACGTAGGAGACTTGTGATAGAAAGTGATTCTGATTCGGACAATTCCGTACCATCCGTAGGGTAATAGGAAAGATGTTTTTTCTCATGAGATCAGTTGAAGGGTTGGAATGAGTTAAATTTGTAAAAAGTTGAATTGAATTTGTAAAAGGTTTAAATGAATTTGTAAAAGGTTGAAATAAATCTGTAAATGCTATATAAGACCCGAGTTTCTGCTTCATAGTCATATTGCAAAGAATATTCAACTAACCAACATGTCTGGAAACTGTGAGAATTCGCCACAATCTATAAACCTTTAAGAAGATTGGTGATTTTGAAATAAAAGACAGTATGCAAAAACTAAACCAAAAAAAATTTTTTTTTTCATTTTATTTACAAACTATTTAACAATTTTAGCCACCATTTTAACACCATTTAGCACTTTTTCGGAAAATTGGTGATTTTAAAATAAAATACAATATACAAAAAAGCTAAACCAACATTTTTTTAATTTTTAATTTATTTTTTTTTTTTTGGTTTTTATATTTTGTTTAATTATTAGCTGGAATATATTATATAAAATTTCCAACTCGGATTCCAGAAATTCTATTCGGTCCTTTACCAGTTGGATTTCCTGAAACAAAAGAAAAATTTCATACGATTAGTTTTTTTTTTTAAATGGGGTTTTGGACTTGTGACTCATTGGCTATTTTTAAATTGCTGCTGGGGGTGATTTTATGTGGTCCAATATTTTTTTATGTGGTAAATATTTATGACTAGTCTGACACAACCTTGTAAATTTCATCTAATTTAATTGTTTCATAACATTAATCACAATGTTGGGCTCATCCCATACAATCCTAAAAATTTTATCAAAATTTGATTTGATGGGAATAGGGGCTAAAGACTACATGTAGAAATCGCTGCTGGGGGAGATGTTATGCGGTCCAATGATTTTTATGTGGTATCTATTTATGACTAGTCTGACAAAGCCCTGTAAATTTCATCTAATTTAATTGCTTCATAAAATAAATTACAATGTTGGGCTCATCCCATACAATCCTGAAAATTTTATCAAAATTTGATTTGATGGGAATAGGGGCCAGAGGCTACATGTTGAAATTGCTGCTGGGGGAGATGTTATGCGGTCCAATGATTGTTATGTGGTATCTATTTACGTCTAGTCTGACAAAGCCCTGTAAATTTCATCTAATTTAATTATTTCATAACATAAATCACAATGTTGGGCTCATCCCATAAAATCCTAAACATTTTATCAAAATTTGATTTGATGGGAATAGGGGCTAAAGACTACATGTAGAAAAAGCTGCTGGGGGAGATGTTATGCGGTCCAATGATTGTATGTGGTATCTATTTACGTCTAGTCTGACAAAGCCCTGTAAATTTCATCTAATTTAATTGCTTCATAAAATAAATCACAATGTTGGGCTCATCCCATACAATCCTGAAAATTTTATCAAAATTTGATTTGATGGGAATAGGGGCCAGAGGCTATATGTTGAAATCGCTGCTGGGGGAGATGTTATGCGGTCCAATGATTTTTATGTGGTATCTATTTATGACTAGTCTGACAAAGCCCTGTAAATTTCATCTAATTTAAATGCTTCATAAAATAAATCACAATGTTGGGCTCATCCCATACAATCCTAAAGATTTTATTTGTTGGGAATAGGGACCAGAGGCTACATGTTGAAATTGCTGCTGGGGAGATGTTATGCGGTCCAATGATTGTTATGTGGTATCTATTTACGTCTAGTCTGGCAAAGCCCTGTAAATTTCATCTAATTTAATTGCTTCATAAAATAAATCACAATGTTGGGCTCATCCCATACAATCCTAAAAATTTTATTTGATGGGAATAGGGGCTAAAGACTAAATGTAGAAATTGCTGCTGGGGGAGATGATACGCGGTCCAATGATTTTTATGTGGTATCTATTTATGACTAGTCTGACAAAGCCCTGTAAATTTCATCTAATTTAATTGCTTCATAAAATCAATCACAATGTTGGGCTCATCCCATACAATCCTAAAAATTTTATTTGTTGGGAATAGGGGCCAGAGGCTACATGTTGAAATTGCTGCTGGGGAGATGTTATGCGGTCCAATGATTGTTATGTGGTATCTATTTACGTCTAGTCTGGCAAAGCCCTGTAAATTTCATCTAATTTAATTGCTTCATAAAATAAATCACAATGTTGGGCTCATCCCATACAATCCTAAAAATTTTATTTGATGGGAATAGGGGCTAAAGACTAAATGTAGAAATTGCTGCTGGGGGAGATGATACGCGGTCCAATGATTTTTATGTGGTATCTATTTATGACTAGTCTGACAAAGCCCTGTAAATTTCATCTAATTTAATTGCTTCATAAAATCAATCACAATGTTGGGCTCATCCCATACAATCCTAAAAATTTTATTTGTTGGGAATAGGGGCCAGAGGCTACATGTAGAAATCGCTGCTGGGGGAGATGTTATGCGGTCCAATGATTTTTATGTGGTATCTATTTATGACTAGTCTGACAAAGCCCTGTAAATTTCATCTAATTTAATTGCTTCATAAAATAAATTACAATGTTGGGCTCATCCCATACAATCCTAAAGATTTTATTTGTTGGGAATAGGGGCCAGAGGCTACATGTTGAAATTGCTGCTGGGGGAGATGTTATGCGGTCCAATGATTGTTATGTGGTATCTATTTACGTCTAGTCTGACAAAGCCCTGTAAATTTCATCTAATTTAATTGCTTCATAAAATAAATCACAATGTTGGGCTCATCCCATACAATCCTAAAGATTTTATTTGTTGGGAATAGGGACCAGAGGCTACATGTTGAAATTGCTGCTGGGGGAGATGTTATGCGGTCCAATGATTGTTATGTGGTATCTATTTACGTCTAGTCTGACAAAGCCCTGTAAATTTCATCTAATTTAATTGCTTCATAAAATAAATCACAATGTTGGGCTCATCCCACACAATCCTAAAAATTTTATCAACATTTGATTTGATGGGAATAGGGGCTAGGGGCTACATGTAGAACTTGCTGCTGGGAGAGATTTTATGTGGTAAAATGAATTTTTGTTGCAACTACGAGGGTCGTCCAGAAAATCAGTTCCTCTTTTAGCGAATTTTTGAAGAAAATTAAGCTATTGCTCTCGCCTCAAAATTTGTAGAATGTGAATTTTTGAAAAAAAATTATGCAGAAATCCGTTTCAGGCTATTCTGAATCATATTCTGAAGTTTAACGCATTTTTAAATGTATGTATGTATGTATGTATGTATGTATGTATGTATGTATAGAGTATGTATATATATATATGTATGTGTCATTCCAGACGATAACTGTCCGTAGAATTGTGCTAGAAACTTAAAACAAATTTTAAAATGTTAAGGACGCAAAACGAAAGTTCATGTTCGTTGACCAACATGATCGGATTACATGTTCGGGTTGAAATTTTCAAAAATGTAGTCAACAATTTCAAAATAGCCTGTTTTTTTGCGATTTGTTGTGCGAAATAATTTTTTCAGCATACTAACATGTGGTATATTCGGAATCAGCGTAAAATTTCCTATAAGAATATGTATCAAGTTTTCAAAAATTTCAAAGTTGAAAAATCAGTCAAAAATCGAAATAATGCCGTTCGTTAGTTGTAAAAATCGGTAATATTTGCATGAAACATTGTCCAAATTCAGATAGAACTACTCTTATGGAAGTATCCCTGTATAACCAATCCTAGAACCATGCTGTTTAAAACGTAGGTAGTAGGTGCTTGTTAAAAAAAAAAAAAAAAAAAAAAAAAAAAGTAATCACAACAGATGAGTTTACTCTGTGAAATATTCCGTCCTCCGATTCTCTCGGTCGCTCTCTTTAATGTTTTACGCTCAACTGTTTTAGGACTTGATGTAGCTTTAATACTGACTGTGGCTTAGAAAATATCAGCCATGAAATTATGAAGAAGTTCTATTTATGTACGTATGTACTTCAAAAATTCGCTCATGCTGCATGACTGGACTTTTTTTAAATCGGGTTTTTATTGGAGAAATTTGAAACTTACAGGAAACTTACTTGAAGATATATGTATTATTTTTCAACATAACCCCTGGCGACGTCAATACATTTCATACACTGGCAAATGAGCTTGGTAATTCCTTCCTCGTAGAAGCTCGCCGCCACCTCCTTGGACCAGTTGGTGATAGTCTCTTTTATTGCATTTATATTCTTATGTTTTCTGGAGTGTGATGAGCTAATGAGACACCCAGGTTTCGTCTCCACTGACGCCGTTTTGTGGATATTATTGAATTTAGGAGTATTCAAAGTGTTTGAACAAATCGGTGTATTAAGGATTCTATGGACAAAATCTATCTCTGTGTACTTCCATTACTCATATCCTGGTTGCTGGAGGGGGCCGGAACAAGAGGAGTTAGCTGGAGTAGCTGATTTCCTCCCCGGTTGTCGATTATCTACAACAGAAATACAAACACCATTTTTTTCATTCCAGGCAATCAACTCTAAATAAACATCTGTCATGACTATTTGCGTTTGGGGCGGATTCTCTTGGTCTGAAACAGTTATGGACGTACTTGCTACCTATTCCAAAGCAGTTGGTGCGAAGCAATAAACTTGGTAGGTAGACAGATAGAAAGATAAATAAATGGTTTATTTTATGATTCACAAAGAACGACATGTAGTACCTTAAGACTTATAAACAATACGGCATGGTATCTGTCTACCGGAGATTCGAGTGTAATACATAAATTAATATATAGTATCTCAATATAGCGTAACGAGTAGGACAAAAAAAAGTGAACATAATAATGAAATCAACACCAGCAAAGAAGCAGGACTCAGCCCCATTCAATTGAATTCATCGAAGATCACTTGACGCCCTCCTCCATATGGCAAGTGGCTTTCGCTAGTGCCAGTTGAATTCTGTGATCTCCCCTCTAAGACGGAGAGGGCACACCATTAAATCGAAAAATAAACAAATAAATAAAAATGTGGGGAGGACTCCCAGGTTTACACGGCGCCGGCTCTTGGTAGGGAGGGAAGTTGCAGAAGGACGAGGAGGAAGAAGAGAGAGATGAAAGGAAGCGCCCCTATAAAACGACCACCAGTTCAAGTAAGAACCCCTCAGGACGCGGGTGGTGATACCACGGAACACTCCCGCTGAGATGCCCAACTCGAGTAACTCCGTGGCGCTTTTCCCGCACCACACCTCGCTCCATGACACGGTAGCGGCCATGACCCTGATGTTGTTGGTCGTCACTCCTTTTAGCTCGGAAATCTCTTGCCGTAGCTCATTTTTGTCGTACTTATTTATCTTAGCCCGCCAGGTCTACTCAATGTCCACGCTGCCACTGACAACCTGGACATCCAGGATTATTGCAGACCCATCGGGCTTAAGAGCAACAATATCCGGCTTCTTGACCTGGTCACTCGGTGCCTTTGAGGGGAGTTTTCTAAAAACAAAAATTTGTGTGTAAATATACTAGAAAAAGAGCAAACTTCTGTAATCGTTTCAAAACTTGCCTTAAAACAGAAGTCCACGAAGAAAATTTTCAATACAATAAACATCAATAGCTTCATTTTCAATGAAAATCCACTAAAAGCGTTATACCTTAGGATTCATTTGAGAATCCCTCAAAACGGATTTTAATATTGAAATTTTTCGAATAGTTCAATGTTAAAATTTTTAGAGCCATTGGAATAGCTTTATTTTCTATAAATGTTCGCAAAAATAAGTTTCTAGCGGTTTTTGAACTTTTCTACCAAACGGCTGTACAACTCCAGTGCATCATCTGTTGTCTGAGAGCCTTCCATAGTGAGCCCGATGGGTCTGCCATAATCCTGGATGTCCAGGTTGTCAGTGGCAGTGTGAACATGGAGCAGACCTGGCGGGCTAAGATAAGTAAATATGATAGGAATGATCTGCGCCAAGCGATATCTGAGCTAAATGGAGTGGCAACCAATAACACCAAGGTCATGGCCACGACCGTGTCATGGCGCGGGGTGTGGTGCGGGAAAAGGACCACGGAGTTACACGAGTTGGGCATCTCGGCAGGAGTGCTCCGTGGTATCACCACTCGCGTCCTCAGGGGCTCTTACCTCAACTGGTGGTCATTTTATAGGGGCACTTCCTTTCATCCCTCTCTTCTTCCTCCTCCTCCTGCGACTTCCTTCATCCCTAGAGCCGGCGTCGGGTAAACCTGGGCGTCCTCCCCACTTTATTTTAATTTTTTTAAATTTAATGGTGTGCCCCCTCCGCCTTTGAGGGGAGATTTGTAAAAAAAAAAAAAAAAAAAAAAAAATAAAATAAATAAATAAATAAAGTCCAGTCATGCAGCATGACCCCATGAGCGAATTTTTGAAGAAATCTTCGACATTTCAGTCGCTATTTATCGTGTAGAGAAATTTTAGTTTATGATTTTGATAGACAAACATGGAATCAAATTATTAAAAATAATTAGGAGATCTCATACTTTATTATTATTAAACTAATCTTGTAGATTTAAAGACAAATGTAGGTAAATATTCATAGATTTCGATGTCCAATGTGGTCAGTATTGAAGGCAGTTGAAATCTTAACATTATCCTATCATAACGGCATTATTTCGATTTTTGACTGTTTTTCCAACTTTGAAATTTTTGAAAACTTGATACATATTCTTATAGGAAATTTTACGCTGATTCCGAATATACCACATGTTAGTATGCTGAAAAAATTATTTCGCACAACAAATCGCAAAAAACAGGCTATTTTGAAATTTTTGACTACATTTTTGAAAATTTCAACCCGAAGATGTAATCCGATCATGCTGGCCAACGAACTTGAACTTTCGTTTTGTGTCCTTAACATTTTAAAATTTGTTTGAAGTTTCTAGCACAATTCTACGGACAGTTATCGTCTGGAATGACACATACATACATACATACATAAAAAAATGCGTTAAACTTCAGAATAGCCTGAAACGGATTTCTGCATAAAATTTTTTCAAAAATTCACATTCTACAAATTTTGAGGCGAGAGCAATAGCTTAATTTTCTTCAAATATTCGCTAAAAGTGTGAATATACTAGAAAAAGAGCAAACTTCTGGAATCGTTTCATAACTTGCCTCAAAACAAATTTCCATGAAGAAATTGTCAATGCAATAAATAGCAATAGCTTCATTTTCAAGGAAAATCCGCTAAAAGCGTTATACCTTAGGATTCATTCCAGAATCCCTCAAAACAGATTTTAATTATGAAATTTTTCGAATAGTTTAATGTTAAAATTTTTAGAGCCATTGGAATAGCTTAATTTTCTATAAATATACGCAAAAAGAAGTTTTTAGCGGTTTTTCTACCTAACTTATCTACCAAACGACTATACAACTCCAGTGCATCATCTAATGTCTGAGAGCCTTCCATAGTGAGCTTCAAAATAAGGTTCAGTACTTAAGAATGAGAAAGGAGCTGATTTCTTTGAATGCAAAGCCATACCTAGTCTCAGTGACAGAGGAGTGTGCACTATGCAATTTGCGAGGGAGAGGCTGAATTTCACTTCCTTTGTGAATGCCCAATACTCTCTAAGTTCCGGCTTTAAGGTAACACTATGCGGTCTCGTGTGAAGAGGCAATCTCTAGCTTAAATGTCCCCAACAGAAATCCCTTGGTGCGATTCTGCCGTGCGGCGTGGAGGTACAGAGGGCTCTTGGTGACATAATTCAACTGCCACTAGAGAAAGCCACTTGCCATATGGTGAAGGGCGTCAAGTGATCTTCGGATGAATTCAATTAAATAGGGCTGAGTCCTGCTTCTTTGCTGGTGTTGATTTTTGACAATATTTATTATTAGTAATATGGTTTAGTTTATTGACCGCTAGGTGATAATTATGTGATGTGACAGTTTTTTGGGGTTCTTGAGAGTCGTCAGTCCGACACTCAAGAACCCCAAAAAACTGTCATAATTATCACCTAGCGGTCAATAAACTAAACCATATTGTTAATATCATTGAGAAGATGTCTACCTCCACCACTTTTGATCAACAAGATGAACCCATGTCTACCTCCACCACTTTTGATCAACAAGATGAACCCATGTCTACCTCCACCACTTTTGATCAACGAGATGAACCCATGTTCCACCTGCTACGTACTCAATATGGACCCGTTTAGCGCATCCCGTTTAGCGCATCAAATTGGGCTCACGTATCGAAAACTTGCTCAGAAAAATAATGACCATTTGTTCCTAATCAGATGTAGGGCAAATAGGCTGTACCCTCGTCATATAGTTGATAATGTGAAATGTACTTACTCCTCGATGAATACAAGTCACCCTTATAAAAATGAACTGGATGCCATGTGTAGGAGGTTTAAGAATAGCTTACTTTCAACTGAGATCAAGGTATGTTTATGGGAAATTAAACAATTGAAAGATGCACAACTAACCTCAAAGCAAAGATTAGAAGCCTTAGTTGATGAACATACTTATCAAAGATTCATTCAGTCGCAAAGTAGGTTTTATAAAAAACTTTATCACAATACAAAACAAAAAAGTCCAGTCATGCAGCATGACCCCATGAGCGAATTTTTGAAGAATATTACCGATTTTTACAACCAGCGAACGGCATTATTTCGATTTTTGACTGATTTTTCAACTTTGAAATTTTTGAAAACTTGATACATATTCTTATAGGAAATTTTACGCTGATTCCGAATATACCACATGTTAGTATGCTGAAAAAATTATTTCGCACGACAAATCGCAAAAAACAGGCTATTTTGAAATGTTTGACTACATTTTTGAAAATTTCAACCCGAAGATGTAATCCGATCAAGCTGGCCAACGAACTTAAACTTTCGTTTTGTGCCCTTAACATTTTAAAATTTGTTTGAAGTTTCTAGCACAATTCTACGGACAGTTATCGTCTGGAATGACACATACATACATATATACATACATACATACATATATACATACATAAAAAAATGCGTTAAACTTCAGAATATGATTCAGAATAGCCTGAAACGGATTTCTGCATAATTTTTTTTCAAAAATTCACATTCTACAAATTTTGAGGCGAGAGCAATAGCTTAATTTTCTTCAAAAATTCGCTAAAACAATTGAATAAATTCAAAATTTTGTAGAATGAAAAAATGAGTTCCTCTCCCAACACAAATGATTGGTTAGTAAATCTTATGATAAAACCATTCCTCCTGGAACTGAACTCCTAAGTCTAGGCCCTAAATTTGGCATTAATTACAACCGCAAAAATGTTCCTATAACGCAAATTATTGCAGATATTGACAAAAATAAATGTAAAAAAAAAAATAAAAATAAAAAAAAAAAAACTGACCGACTCTCAAGAACCCCAAAAAACTGTAATATTTATTATTGTTAATTTCATTATTATATACACGATTTTTTTTAATGTCTTCTTTTCTTTGTCCTACTTGTTACGCCATATTGAGATACTATGTGTTAACTTATCTATTACACTCGAACCTCCGGCAGACGGTAATTAACCATACCGTATTGATATAAGTTTTAAGGTACTACATGACATTCTTTGTGAATTGTAAAATAAACCATTCATCTACCTAGTTTATTGCTTCGCACCAACTGCTTTGGAATAGGTTGCAAGTACGTCCATAACTGTTTCTGACCAACAGAACCTTCCCCGACCGCAAACTTCAAGTTGAATAACGTCACTTCCAAGTGAAATTCTCCATCAAGAAGTGATTGCTAAGGGTTCATTAGCTTCCGCGGAGAATGCGGTTTTATGTGATCCCATGTCTGGATCGTGTTTCTCCATCTGAAAACAAGAAGCACCGCACAACTCAGGCCTGCTAATTACTTTCCATCATCTTCCGGGATAGGATGTGTAGATGTGTAGGTACGCATAACCCATCTCCTACCAGCTTCTCCGACTCCAGATAATCACCGCCGAGCATTGAAAATGCAAAACTCCGAAAGTAAGCCGGATATACCTTAGATATGGGAGATACGAGAGTACATGTGGTGGTGAGGGGTTGGCCTACTGTTTTCGAAAGTTCAACTTGGTTCCCCAGGGCTTTGCTACTGCAATGGCTCTAAAAATTATCAAAAGAATTCTTTTTTTTTCAAAAATTTCTTCATAGAAATCCATTTTGATGAATTCTGAAACGAATGGTAGAGTCTTACGATTTTTCATATGTATCTACAGGGCGTACACAATAAGGTCGCACCACCGGCCGGGGTTAGATTCCACAAATAATTTCTGATTGCAAGTGTCTCTTAGCATTTTTTTTTTTTTTATTCCGCTAAAAAACCTAGTTTTTAGCGAATTTTTGAAGAAAATTAAGCTATTGCTCTCGCCTCAAAATTTATAGAATGTGAATTTTTGAAAAAATTTTATGCAGAAATCCGTTTTAGGCTATTCTGAATCATATTCTGAAGTTTAACGCATTTTTTAATGTATGTATGTATGTGTCATTCCAGACGATAACTGTCCGTAGAATTGTGCTAGAAACTTCAAACAAATTTTAAAATGTTAAGGACACAAAACGAAAGATCAAGTTCGTTGGCCAGCATGATCGGATTACATCTTCGGGTTGAAATTTTCAAAAATGTAGTCAAAAATTTCAAAATAGCCTGTTTTTTGCGATTTGTTGTGCGAAATAATTTTTTCAGCATACTAACATGTGGTATATTCGGAATCAGCCTAAAATTTCCTATAAGAATATGTATCAAGTTTTCAAAAATTTCAAAGTTGAAAAATCAGTCAAAAATCGAAATAATCGAAAAAATCGGTAATTTCTTCAAAAATTCGCTCATGGGGTCATGCTGCTTGACTGGACTTTTTTCACGCTGAATCGAATGGTTACACTCGCAGACCTCTCCAACTCCGTTATAACCGAATTTACATTAACTAACAAGTTTTACATAATATTGAGCATAAGAAATGACCTAAAAACTAGTTAGTTAAAGTGTAAAATTCCTCTGTAACGGAGCTGGAGAGAACTGCGATTGGTACCACTCGATTCATCGTGAAGAAATACGTAGAAACCGGCCCCAAACTAGTATTATCTTAGGGTGTATATTTCACAAAAACCTTTGATTTCAAAGAAAAACCTCGTTTTTCAACATACAAACATATAATTCTCCCCTAATTCACAAAAAAAAAAAAAAAAAAAAAAAAAAAAAATTGATCATACCGTTTGAAAGCTGAGTATATGGCGCGGTTTTTAGGCGTACTTGCAAAAATTCATGTGTCTAATTACTAAGACCTTTGAGTGTTGAAAAAACCAAATATTTTCGAAAATTGACCTATTACACTTCTTAGGTTGATTTATTCCCCATTCAGTCCAAGGAAAAGTTTTGATTTGGCATCAGCGAGATAGGAAATTTAATGCTCTTTCCACAGGTCCTCTCAGACTTTACTCACAAAATTAAGGGAGTTAAGGCCGTTTCATTGTCATAAAGTCAAAAAGTCCAGTCATGCAGCATGAACCCATGAGCGAATTTTTGAAGATGTTACATGCAACTGTTTCATGCAAATATTACCGATTTTTACAACTAGCGAACGGCATTATTTTGATTTTTTGACTGATTTTTCAACTTTGAAATTTTTGAAAACTTGATACATATTCTTATAGGAAATTTTACGCTGATTCCGAATATACCACATGTTAGTATGCTGAAAAAATTATTTCGCACAACAAATCGCAAAAAACAGGCTATTTTGAAAATTTTGACTACATTTTTGAAAATTTCAACCCGAAGATGTAATCCGATCATGCTGGCCAACGAACTTGAACTTTCGTTTTGTGTCCTTAACATTTTAAAATTTGTTTGAAGTTTCTAGCTCAATTCTACGGACAGTTATCGTCTGGAATGACACATACATACATACATAAAAAATGCGTTAAACTTCAGAATATGATTCAGAATAGCCTGAAACGGATTTCTGCATAAAATGTTTTCAAAAATTCACATTCTACAAATTTTGAGGCGAGAGCAATAGCTTAATTTTCTTCAAAAATTCGCTAAAACACGAAAGAAACTTTAAATTGGAAAAAACTCGGTTTTTAGAGGATTACCAAAAATTCTAAGGGACACTTTCGATCAGAAATCCCTAGCCGGTGGTGTGACCTCAATTTCGACTCCCTGTATGTATGTATTATGTATATGTGTCATTATATTACATGTGTATGTGCTTGTGTGTCATTCCAGACAATAGGATTGAGTTACAAATCCCGTACATGCGCCGAAAAATCTAGCTTTCCTGATGAAAGGATGAGACCATTGGCCAGCATCTATTGAGTACGTTATATTGCTCTTCCAAAAAATTAGCTAACAAAAGTCACTAAAAATGGCTAAAAATCGTTGAAACTATATTATTTTGCAGGGATTTAGTCATAAGAAGCTAAAAAATTGTGAACTAGATCATTAAAAAATCTATATAAAAATTACGCTAAAACCTTTGCCAAGTTTGGTGGGCAGTATAGATTCCTCACATATTTAAGATGGAAGTATGAAATTATTTGAAGAACAAAGTACGAGTTTAAATTGTTGATAAGTCGACGTTATAAGAAATCAACGTTTGCGCATGCTCACATACTACTTGTAATTCAACGGGAAATGACATTTATAGGGGTTCGTTTAGGAGCTAAAACGCACAATCCTTGAAAATTTCATAAATATCGATCCATTAGCCTCGGGGTTTTGTCTGTGTCGATCAATTTTAGTTTCGCGCATGCGCTATGATTATTACTCTACCAATCGCGATATAATTCATAGAGAATGTTCCTTGAACATATACCTAACTACTACCCGAGTAGCGATCACACCCGTAAATCTGCATTGAACAGCTTCTATCCCAAAACCTGAGTTTAAAACATCACCTAATCAAGAATCTTGATGAGGCTTCCTCATACATAACATTGAAACGTGTAAATAAAATCAATTTCAACCTTTGTCGAACATCTTTGCCTTCATGATTTCTACGTGCTCCTTTCCAAGTTTCGAAATAGTTCTACTGTCTCCTATTTATTGTATGGAGGTGACCTCCTACTAGGTAGGTATATATTTGGTTGGTCTGAGCATACATAGCGTGCATTAACTCCCAAAGTATAATAGACAGGATGAGCTGATAGTTGAACCCAGTTCCGTCATGGGCATTTTGCAATGTCGGGCAAAGTAACTCGCACCTCCGTTATTTTCAGACCTAAAAACGGTTGGTTTCATCGATACAGAGGGATTTCCTCTAAAAGATGCAGATTCAAAAGAATTTTTCCAGGCCTAATTTGTTATTCTTAGCTCATGAAATGTGCAGAAAAAATGACAAAAAACCGGGATTGTTCCCCGGTTGAAAAACAGTTTTTGCAAGTTTTTTGAGAAAACGCGGGGGAAGGAGGGGGGGGGGGGGGTCGGAATGTGCAATAGAAAAAATTGAAAAATGTTCAGAAAAATTGAGGTAATTTTCGGAATCAGCGATAAATTTACATAAATTAGGCACCTTTGAAAGGCATTTAGTCTGGAAGTGTGTTCAATGAAAAATCCTGAAAAGTTTGTGCACAAAAATAGTGAAAAAATATATATTATATTATGGGAAAAAAACGAACTTCGTATTCGGATTTACCACATTAAATAACGTAAAAACCCGACAGGCTCCGGCCGGATGCAGACTACTCCTAAATTTTGTAAAGTAGACTGTAAAGTAGTTTTGTAAATTTTGAAAGACAGGGTCTGTTCACCACTGTAAGATAACATGGCACGAGATTCGGCACTGCACTGCACAGAGATCCTCAGCATCATTTTGAATTCCTTGAACGAAGCTTTGAATGCAATCGTATAATTATTTACAATCATCATGTTCATAACCTTACACGTCACAGAGGCCCGCCTAATGTTCATAAATGTAAAGGCAACTAAACAATTTTTAAATTTGAAGGAATTTTATTGGACTTCAGAATACTTTTATAGTAAATAATTTATTTAACGTACTAACGTACAAGTAGGAGAATATTTTTTTTAACGATTGCTCTTCTTCAATTTATAATTAGTTTTTTGGCAATGAAGTATTATTATTAATTGTTAGAATATTTAATCAAGTTATCATTTCTTTTAGTCTATATAATTTAAGTTATGAGTTAGAACGCGTATGATATGTGTATTCCTGTATGTAGTATGGAATAGATATTAGTTGATTTGCATATACATTGCTAAAATGCTAGTTGTGCTATAAAATAACATATAGATATATCTGCAGCGCTGAAACGATGGTAGTGTCTGATGATAAGGTAAAACCCGAAAAATATATTTCTTGATTCCGAACAAACTTGTAGAACTAAAGTCATTTTTCAACTACCCATATCAATGATACACGTCTCTAGATTTGGTTATTATTTTCTGAAATATACTTTCGAATTATATACCTACGTACATAAGAACATTGTCTTAGGTGCTAAGCATTCATTTATAAGTAGGAATATTATCATCTCCCACAATCTGCTTGTTATCAGAACTGGCTTCGTTTGATTTGCTACTGCCTGAAAGATGCATTCGCTAATTTACACTGAACATTTGCACGTAATCCACTCATTGCCGTACCTATTTTTGCGAGGGTGAGATGCGTTGACTGGAGCGAGTCCACAAGAGGGAGTGAGAACTGCGAACGGAGCACTGAGACAAACTGAAGCCGCAACTCGCAAAAATCCTTGAGGAAGGTAACTGACCTGAGGTTCTGGAGTGGGGGATTCGCGAGTGCATATCCAATGAGGTGGGGGAGCAGAGGGGATGGACAGGCCAAGTAAGCTCGCCTCAGCTGAGCCAAACCTGGTCTCTAACTGGTGGATCTGCAGCCAGGGGTGCGGATTTGCAGGGTCTCCTCAGCTGGTATTGGTCGCTTTGAAGGTGTGCACTGCCATTCATCACTGGCCTTCTTTACCTGTCTTGACCGAGTGACGGCCGCCCCATTGTTCCCGAGTGCCGAATCGGAGCGTCCTTCAAGGAAAGGCAATGACGGCGATGACCCTCAGTAATGTAGCGTCTCCATCTCATCCAAAATATCCGTCTCAAAATATCTGGTTGGAAGCTTCACGTTTAGCTTCCCTTTTCAAACTTTCCTATATCAACATACTACTTACATGAGAGGTATGATCCTAAGCCTCCAAGATAGGTTTAGATCGTTTCGGTTAATAGCAACCAATAGTGAGCACTCTAGCAAGAAAAAAGGGCTTGATGGCATAAGCGCTAATCCGCTGAAGGACGGTGTACGAAAGCGCAAAAATATGTCCGGTGGAAACCGGCTTTTATGCCCAAATTAAGTTTTTACCAGGTGTTATATGAAGTCGCCAATTCGACTATCGGCAGGGACGGTTTGGCATCCAGTAAAGTAGCCGGATTAGCTCTTTTATACTCCTCCGGAAAAAATACCTCCCACTTTACATTATCAAATAGTTTACCTTCTAAAAATCGGTTATATATATATATATATATATATATATATATATATATATATATATTAGTTATCTGAATAAATCTGCCTACCAAAGAGAACTTAATTAAATTAAATAACACTCCTATACATTTCTAAAATTTGACACAAGCTTACCCACCTACTTAAAATTGATTATATAAAATAAGTCACCTACCTTTTACCTGGAGTCCTTCTACAGGCGGCTAAAGCTATAATAAACCCGGTTTGGTAAAGTGAAACTTCCACTGGAGTTATATCTGCTGATCCGAACGTCGTAGTTACAAGGCGATGTATGTGGTGTTCCACCAGTTGAGATTTGCTAACATGTTTTTGATATTTTGCTTCCTCACTACCAAAGGTGGGAAAGCTTTGTGTTCGAGCGAGATGTCGATAAAAGTTTTGTCCTCCAAAATCAAACTTTCCACTTGGTTTTTGCTTTTCAGAGGTTGCTGATCAATTTCGGTTCAGTGACTGTTTGTCTGTGGTAAATCCTTGTCACGCCCAAAACTATACCAAGCATTTGTCCGATTTTGACGAAATTTTCAGGGATGGTGCGAGTTAGCTTCTAGACTGGCCCTTATGAATTTCATTGATCAATCATAGTTTCATCAATAGTAGCATCGAATCAATTAGTAGCAATCAATCGGTACGCATGCGCAAACGTAATTTCTTATAACGTCGAATTCTCATCATCTATTGGTCCGTTATAGTTCAAACTCGGGAAGTAGTTGGGTATATGTTCATCAAAATTACCAAATGAATTATATTGCGATTGGTGAAGTATCAACTATCGTATATGGGCGAAACTAAAATTTACTGGCACTGGTGAAGCTCGGAGTCTAATAGACCTACTTTGAAGAAATTTTCAAGGAGTGTGCGGGTTAGATCCGGTTCCCTAGAGCCTATGTGCATGCGCAAGCGTGAGTTTCCTATAACGTTAATTTCTTATCTTCTATTGGTATGATTTCGTTCAACTCGGGGAGTAGTTGGGTATATGTTCCAGGAAAGTTCCCAATGAATTATATCGCGATTGGCAATGTAGCAACTATTGGCCAATGCTCAGAACTAAAATTGATTGACACAGAAAACTCCGAGACTAATGGACTGATTTTTATGAGGTTTTCAGCGATTGTGGAGGTTAGCCCCTAAACGGGCCCCTATAAATTTCATCGCCGTTGGATTATAGAAGTTTGTGCGCATGTGCAAGCTTGTAATCTGTTAGTGCACATGTATTAAATACTGTTCCATTTTTCATTCATTCATTTCGACTCGTACTTTGTTCTTCAACTAATGCGTTCAACTAATATCAACTAATTCTATATAGTCCAAGTTACAATTGTGAGGAAGCTATACTGCCCAATAAACTTGGCAGACATTTTTGCCTGCCAAACTCGGGTGGTTTCGTTTGATTCTTCGGGTCTATATATAAATGTCTATAAACGATACCGAACAAAGCATCATGTACTATCACAATGAAAGTTTTCGAGATTTCGATTTTCAAAGTTCAGCCCTTTATTACTACCCTTTAGTGTTGATCAAAATTGATGCCGATGTTACTGGCATATCCTGGCCAATGTATGATTTTTTAGCCAAATTTTATAAAGTTTGGTCCAATAGTTTGAAGGATAGCTTCGGACAAAGTACAGCCCACTGTTGCCCCAGCGAGTGTAAGGGAAAGTTGGACATTAGGGGGGGGGGGATTATTTTTTGGAAATATCCTATAATTCTAGTGTAGTTTTCTTGCTCGCTTCGCTCGCTCGGGGTGGGATGTATCAGAACACGGGGCAAAAAGCGACCTCACCTTCAAGACCGCTCGGTCTTGCGGGTCATTGCCTAACTTCAACAAACTGACCCCATCCCCCTCCCACCCTCCAGTCAATGGTTCGGGTGGGGGTAGAAAATTTTAAAATTGCCTATGCACCCTTCGGACAAATCCCAGAAGATCTGTTGACGTGCGTAGACGTGCCGCTTGGCCGTGCACAGCGTGGACAGACTGAGTTTCATTCTTATTGATATATATAATCGAGATTATATAAGATTAGAGATTACAAAGTAGACGTATAAATAAAGATTTAATTAGATTAGATCAGATATTGTGACTTACATGCATTCTACAGGTCGTCCCCTAATATATTCCACTTTGCATAATTATCTTGTAATACTCATGAGGCGGCAACCGAATATTGAATTTGACTACCATGTAGTTCGAGGTCGTATCACAAAAATAATTTTATTTTTAGAATCGGGCAACTATTCCATGTTCATCATCATGAGTGAAAGTTATTGGGGCAAATATGTTGGATTGAATGAATGCATGTGTGTTGGATGAAATTACAAAAATGTAGAACTTATTCGTTCGATTATTTGTTCTCATAAGACGGAAATAGTTAAAATTTGAGGTTTAATTTTGTGGATCGCTTAAAATTGCGTAAAAAAACGGATAAGATGACTTCACACCGGGTTTGAACTATAAAATCCCGATCGTGCCTAGACTTGCCTATTCCGAAGCTGTTGTAAAGCAGTTGTTCCATTGCAATTATTCTCAACTAAAAAAAAAAAAATAAATAAATAAAATAAAATTCGGGGAATAAAAAAAAAAAAAAAAAAAAAAAAAAAAATCTGGAAATTCATTCTCTATTCAGTACCCTAGATGTCATCGCAATCAAAATAAATATGATCAGCTAGAAATTTCCTATAAGAATTGCTGATGAAATTATTTGTTTGTCTCATCAATATCTTAGTGCATGATTTGGTCCACTTTTGCTATAGACAACCGCTTAATTCTGGCCTGCCATCAGAGCTGGAGAGCTGGGGTTAGTCTATTTGGCGCAAAATGTAATTTTCTAATACTTTCTGCCGGGGGAAAAAAATATGTGCGGTGCTAGAGGAATGCATATTGCTAAATATGTTGAAAAACGTGTTTTTGGGTGTTTTTTCGCCAGAAAATATAAATTTGGTGAGTATTTTCTTGGGAATAGGGCGATGTATTCAAAATCAGCACTGTAATATTGTCATGTCCAGAAAAAACGCATTTCACCCCACTGTGCGGACGAATTTTTTAATTATTTTTTTCCGTTAAAAATCATCATTGTTTGAGTCCGTTAAAATAGGAATATAGTATCATACCTTAAGGACGAATAGTATGCACTGCATAAGATCAATATATAATTATTACAATGTATTATATGGGTTATTAATTTGAAGCGGCGAATCCGAGGATGTGGCATGGCCTTTTTAAGGGGAGGCTAAACAAATTGTTTTCTTGGTCGTCTTTCATAGTCAATTGCAAAGGTTCATTATTGAAAATAATAATCCCAAAGAATAAAGTAAAAAACAGACCTTAGAAATTTTGTAGTCAACCGTTATTGCAATGGCTTGATTTTCTCCGGAAACTCGCTTAACAACTGTTCTTTTCGAGAGGCATTGGCTGGAGCTATGAGATATTTTCTCTCCGCTCGGAGAACAACTCAGGAGGATGAGAGAGGCCGTTAATTCGTTTAGGCTGATCGATTGAATTGTGCGATTGGTTCGATCCGGGTCACTTTCTCCGCGGAAAGACGGAGCGAAACGATTCGGGAGAGCGGGCGCCTTGTGTAACCATTTTTCGCCATCCAGTTCCACGTTGAGCAACCACTGGGACTTCGCAGACTCCCTTCCAACTATGTTCAAGTCGTTGGAGCTTAACTACCAGCTTTGTGGCAAAAAAACTCATTCTAAATTATATTCTGTGATTCAAAATTGACTTTGGATGTTTCCCTTTTACCCAACTTTTTGTAGAAAAGGGGGTATTAGAGATGTCGGAACGGCGGTAATTTGGGATGGGGATGCATTTTCTTTGCGTTTCAGACGGTGTAGAACACGTTTACAATAGTCATTCATTTTCAGATTTCTTTTAGCGAATTTTCTTAGAAAATAAAGCTATTGCAACGGCTCCAAAAATTTTAAAAAATTTTCTTCATCGAAATCTGTTTTGAGGCATTCTGAAATGATTCCTGGATTTTAACGCTTTTTTATATGTATATAAATATATATATATGTATGTGTCATTCCAGACGATAACTCTCGATAAAATTGAGATAAAAACTTCGTTCTTTCGCCAAAAAATCAAGCATTTCAAAAGAAAGGATGAGTTCGTTGGACAACACTTTTTGAGCACATTAAATTGGTCAAATTTCAAAAAACGTACTAAAAAAATCACAAAAAATGACAAAAAAAAAAGGCTAAACATCGGTGTTTTTATTTTATTTTTTTAACCGAATATTACTCAAATAAAGTTGATCAACTATGGAGTTGGTAATTTAAAAATTAAAGCTCAAACCTATGCTCAAAATTGTAATTAAATGTCATTAAAATGTGCTACAAAATCGATAAAAATGTAAAAAATTCTAGAAATCCAATATCTTTGTTTAAATAATAAAATGTTATTTAGAAAGAATTTTTCAGCAATCAAATTGATATTTAACAATTTTTTTCAGACAATATGACGAATTTGAGCAATAAAATTAATAGTTAAATTTATTTTGCAGACAGTAAATTTCAACTTGAGCGTTGCTAAGTGATGGGAGGCCGAAAATCATAATGTGAATATCGTAAACGTTAGCATCTAAGACGTCCAGAATAATTAAAATTGATTTACCGATGCAAAATAGTCAATTTTTACCGAGTTGTGTCACAACAATCACATGTGAACTCTGACATGTCTTGAATAGTGGTGGTAGGAAATCATAAAACGGATGATAACACAAGACATATGTACAGTGACTAACTCCTGTAACCCATTGCCATCCATTATAAAACTAAAGGAGCTATGTCAGAAATGGATTTTTTGGTTTACTATTGGAAAATGTAAAACAAATGGTACTATATTCATATACACAACAAATCAATATACAACAATATTTATATACCCAACATTTACACAATAAATCATTTGAGTTTTATACCTCATCACTTATATATATATTTTATACATCTCCACTTAGACAGGATGTACCTAACGTCCTTCAAAATAGCGATAAAACAAGCATTTCGTTTCAACAATGAACAAAATACCAAGTAAATATCTGTTCTTAAATTCGAACAAAATGGACTAAATTGGTGATTATGAGTTCATAAATATGTCTGTTATTTAGGATGTCCAGAATAGATTTAAATCCTAAAACCTCGCGAACAATTATTAGGGATGCAAAATTTTAACTATTTCTTTGCACTCAAATTGCTCAAATTTTGTTCCAATTAAATATGTTATAATAGTTTGGACGATTTTTATTTAATTTTTCGGAACCGTTGCAATAGCTTAATTTTCTAAGAAAATTCGATTCGCATTTTAGTACGTCGAGAGCCAGGTACGAAAAACGCCCTTTCTCCTAATCACGCACGTATTCATCACTTTTACAAGGAAGTTGTTCATCATCCAGAGTGGGGTGATAATCCACATATGGAGGAGCCTCCGTGATGATACCGATAAAACCAACTCTAAACGGTCATTATGTGGGCCTATCTACCAAGCACTTAGCTGGAGCTCCTTCAAATGGACTCCAAGTCGCCGATGGCACGTGGAAAAGGGGGTCCCCCCCTTTCAGGATTGATAAACCGCAAATAGTACTAATGTTTGCGCCCTCAAAAAAAAAAGAGAGAAAAAATGTCTCCATTGTCTTTCAAAGTTGAGCAGCGCATATCTCCGCGAGGTGAGTGAACCCCGACGGCCATTGTCAAAAAAGTAGGTCTCCACTCACAAAACAGAGAGAATAGCATCAATATCGCGACTTTTTAATAGCGCCGGCTCTTACGCTCTCGGATAAACGAAACCCCGAGAGTTGATTACGCAACAGCCCGCCAGATAATTTCTGTTTTAGCGACCAAACCTAAAACCACCCAATCTACGATCCAATACCTTTACTAATCTTAATCAACGCCAATATGGACTATTTGTGTTAAGTTGGTATAAGAAATTATCACAAAAGTCCAGTCATGCAGCATGACCCCATGAGCGAATTTTTGAAGAATATTACCGATTTTTACAACCAGCGAACGGCATTATTTCGATTTTTGACTGATTTTTCAACTTTGAAATTTTTGAAAACTTGATACATATTCTTATAAGAAATTTTACGCTGATTCCGAATATACCACATGTTAGTATGCTGAAAAAATTATTTCGCACAACAAATCGCAAAAAAACAGGCTATTTTGAAATTTTTGACTACATTTTTGAAAATTTGAACCCGAAGATGTAATCCGATCAAGCTGGCCAACGAACTTGAACTTTCGTTTAGTGTTCTTAACATTTTAAAATTTGTTTGAAGTTTCTAGCACAATTCTACGGACAGTTATCGTCTGGAATGACACATACATACATACATACATATATACATATATACATATATACATATATACATACATACATACATAAAAAAATGCGTTAAACTTCAGAATATGATTCAGAATAGCATGAAACGGATTTCTGCATAAATTTTTTTCAAAAATTCACATTCTACAAATTTTGAGGCTTAATTTTCTTCAAAAATTCGCTAAAATTATTTAAAAGCTGTTTGAATATTATAATTCGTAATATACCTATATACGAACTAAATCACTCGCGACTAAGTTGTGGAAACCCATTTCAAAACGGAAGTTAGTGAAAAAACGTTGTCTATTTCCACGAAAATAGAAAGTCACAATGTTAAATCGATTTCAACGATTAGGCCATCATCAGTAACAAACAATAAAGGTATTGTTTTTAGCGAATTTTTGAAGAAAATTAAGCTATTGCTCGCGCCTCAAAATTTGTAGAATGTGAATTTTTGAAAAAATTTAATTCAGAAATCCGTTTTAGGCTATTCTGAATCATATTCTGAAGTTTAACGCATTTTTAGCGAATTTTTGAAGAAAATTAAGCTATTGCTCTCGCCTCAAAATTTGTAGAATGTGAATTTTTGAAAAAATTTTATGCAGAAATCCGTTTCAGGCTGTTCTGAATCATATTCTGAAGTTTAACGCATTTTTTTATGTATGTATGTATGTATGTATATATGTATGTATGTATATATGTATGTATGTATGTATGTGTCATTCCAGACGATAACTGTCCGTAGAATTGTGCTGGAAACTTCAAACAAATTTTAAAATGTTAAGGACACAAAACGAAAGTTCAAGTTCGTTGGCCAGCATGATCGGATTACATCTTCGGGTTGAAATTTTCAAAAATGTAGTCAACAATTTCAAAATAGCCTGTTTTTTGCGATTCGTTGTGCGAAATAGTTTTTTCAGCATACTAACATGTGGTATATTTGGAATCAGCGTAAAATTTCCTATAAGAATATGTATCAAGTTTTCAAAAATTTCAAAGTTGAAAAATCAGTCAAAAATCGAAATAATGCCGTTCGCTAGTTGTAAAAATCGGTAATATTTGCATGAAACATTGTCCAAATTCAGATTGAACTACTCTTATGGAAGTATCCCTGTATAACCAATTTTAGAACCATACTGTTTAAAACGTAGGTAGTAGGTGCTTTAAAAAAAAAAAAAAAAAATGTAATCACAACTGATGAGTTTACTCTGTGCATGTGTTAATAATTTGATTCCATGTTTGTCTATCAAAATCATAAACTAAAATTTCTCAACACGATCAATGGCGACTGAAATGTCGAAGATTTCTTCAAAAATTCGCTCATGGGGTCATGCGGCATGGCTGGACTTTTTAATGTACGTATGTATATATGTATGTGTCATTCCAGACGATAACTGTCCGTAGAATTGTGCTAGATACTTCAAACAAATTTTAAAATGTTAAGGACACAAAACGGAAGTTCAAGTTCGTTGGCCAGCATGATCGGATTACATCTTCGGGTTGAAATTTTCAAAAATGTAGACAAAAATTTCAAAATAGCCTGTTTTTTGCGATTTGTTGTGCGAAATAATTTTGTCAGCATACTAACATGTGGTATATTCGGAATCAGCGTAAAATTTCATATAAGAATATGTATCAAGTTTTCAAAAATTTCAAAGTTGAAAAATCAGTCAAAAATCGAAATAATGCCGTTCGCTAGTTGTAAAAATCGGTAATATTTGCATGAAACATTGTCCAAATTCAGATTGAACTACTCCTAATTATTTTCAATAATTTGATTCCATGTTTGTCTATCAGAATCATAAACTAAAATTTCTCTATACGATCAATAGCGACTGAAATGTCGAAGATTTCTTCGAAAATTCGCTCATGGGTTCATACTGCATGACTGGACTTTTTATACCTATATAGGTAGTTACCAGCTAAGCATTGTGGACCCTAAGCCAGGAAGGTCTTGAGGGTCATCATGGAGGAGGTAACGTGGAGACATTAGATTTTATCATCCTCCTTTATTACGGAACCTCCACTCTTCATCAGGCCACATATAAATTATTGGATCAGTCTGTGTCAGTTTGGGTACATGTAGATGCAATCCAGGGGGTCTTGGGAAACACATAAAAATGTGTGCTGGGCACATAGAAGTCAGTGCAATATTCTCCCTCTCCTCAGTTGTTTTGGGACACGTAATAGTTATCACATACATTAGTTCCACGTTCTGCCGTCAAGCATTTTTAAACTTTTTGCAATTTTTACAGAATAGCGGCATTTTTATGTATTGATACTTGTTCAGTACATAATCAGTTTCACCCCTAAAAACACCATAAAATTATCATACCAAATGAACTCGAATTGGTGAGTTAAAGTGTAAAAATATTTATAATGTGATTGGTGAGATATGGAAGTATTACCACTCGATTCAGCTTAAAAAAAAAACGTAGAAACCGACTTCGGACTAGTATTTTTATGTAAGGTAATTTTTCAAGAAAACTCCTGATTTCATTGGAAAAACAATAATTTTCAACATTAAAACATAGTTTTTTCCATCGATTAGCTAAGTAGAAGTAAAATTAACTGCACCGTTGGAAATGTAAAATTTTGGCACAGTTTTTACCGTTCTTGCATCTTGAAAACGCTGCAAATTATTACACAAAAGTTTATTATTTATGTATTAGACAGCCCTTCTACGTAGATCTCTGGTCCATAATTATTAAACGCCGCTTATAGTACATTTAGTATCGGAACTCGGAGCTTCGGACCTCACAAATGGGTTCAATCCATTACAGCAGCGGAATCTCACAATTTAACGCTTATTAATATAGTTGATAAACAAAACAACTTATTACCAAGTCATCTTTCCAACACATAAAAGTGTTACCTATACTGCATATTGATATCATCTAATTGGTCAAATTTCAAAAAATGTGGTGACAAAATCACTGAAAATGGCTAAGAATTGTTAAATTGATATTTTTTAGCATAAGATTGGTCAAATAAAGTTTATCAACTATGAAATAGAACATTCAAACATTTATGTACGAAATTATGCTAAAAACTTGAACTTCATTAAATTTTGTTTTAAAAAATCTATAAAATTGCAAAAAATAGCCTAAAATCCAAAATCTCTTTTTGAATAGAAGAGTATCATTTAAAATACTTTTTTTTTCATAAAATTAATAGCTAACATTTTCTTTTCACTCATAAATCTCCAATTTCTATACAACTTGAAATATACAAAAAAAGACAATTTTTCACCTATTTTTGGCTCATAGCACCCATGAGAGTGGAGCGATCGAGCTGGCGAGAAGTTAGGACCAACTAGACCCCAAGTGGAGTCCATGTGCGAAAGAACAGATTTTTTAAGTCAATTCTAAGGCCTTTCATGGCCCGGACGGCGGACGGCGAACGGCGGACGGACATTTCAAATTTGGATTCTACGCACCTTGAAACGTAAAGTGACAAAGTTTGAGGGGGGGTTATAAAAATTTGTTGCTACATGATCAGTTGGTTCTGTGTGTGGCCCATCCTTATGCGTGACACCCAACATACCTGATATATTAAATCTAAAGGGTTATATTTCCGCTAGTAGTAATAGTAAAATCATCATTTACGTACCTATTACGAGCTTGCGCGTTCAGTTTCGACGGCCTCGTGATGATGTCTTTGCATCGAAAGCGCTCGTCCGAAAAGTAAGTAAATGATCAAAGGTCTGTGCGCTGAGGCGGTTTGCAGTGGCTTGCAAACCGTTTCAAACTTGTTAGAGACTGGTCAAGTGCGCATGTGCGACTTCTGCCAACTTTTGATGTGATTTCAAACCGGTTGGGGATCGAAGCCCATCCATTTTGTGATTGAATGTTTGAGGAAAACTCTCAAAGGCGTGAAACAGCAGCGAAAACAGAGGCTGGATTTCGAATGATTTCATTGGCTGCTGTGAGTATAGAATGGAGGGGGCAAGCAGTCAGAAAGTGGTCAGCTGGAAAAAGCTCTGATCGATTTGACGATCCGCAACCGGTTGGAAACCAGTTTTAAGAAACCTCTGCGAACAGACCATGACTGTGAGGCGGCGCTCAATGATCAGAGAACTCAGCGAACGCCTCAACTGGTTTGGCGGATTCAGCGAACAAATCTAATACCTGACATGGTTTGAGAAATTCGAAAATCACGACACGCATTGTGGAATGCATAGGAAGGACAATATTGAGGTTGAGGACCAATCATTGGCATATTTCGCTGCTTTGGATCCGTGCACATGATGGCGCATGATGGATGATGCAATTAAGAGGCGGATCGATTGGCGAAAGAGGCAGAAATGAATGAGGATGTGCCATTTTCGTTAAACTTGGCGCTAGTAACGTTTATTGATGTTCGTAACCCCTTTTGGAGGAGAATACTGGAAAACGGTAAGAATCGCGAATATCCAATGTTTCGTTTTTCCACTGTTACTGTTCCCTCTAGGAAGTGGAAAATTGACAAGGGCCCTCTCCAAGCCATCAATACACGAATGAAATTATGGGCATCATCCTGATCAGCTGATCAAGCTAAATTCTATCTTGTTTCCCCGAAGTAGATATTTGATAGAGAAGCCCCTCTGTGACATCAATAGACGAATGAAATTGCAGGCCCCTGATCAGCTGATTGAGCTAAATTCCCTTCTGTTTTTTCTAGAAAGTTGAAATTTGGTAAGGAGCCTCTCTGAGATGGCATGTGACTAATGAAATTACTGGCTTCATCCTGATCAGCTGTTTAAGCTAAATGTCTATCCTGTTCTCCCGAAGAAGAAATTTTATAGGGAAGCATCCCTGAGACATCAATAGATGAATAAAATTACAGGCTTTTTTCTGATCAGCTAATTGAGCTGAATTCTCTCCGGTTTACTCTAAGAAGTTGAAATTTGATTGGGAGCCTCTCTGAGATGGCGTATGACTAACGAAATTACGGGTTTCATCCTGATCAGCTGATCAAGCTAAATTCTATCCTGTACCCGCTAAAGAACTTGAAATTTATTAGGAAACCTCTCTGAAACATCGAGAGACGAATGAAATCATTATCTTCATTCTGATCAGCTGATTGGGCCAAGTTCTTCCCTGTTCACCCTAGGAAGGTTAACTATTATAGGGAGTCTCTCTTTGACATAAATACATGAATGAAACACGGGCTTCATCCTGTTCAGCTGATGGCCCAAGGTACAATCAACGCTGCCCAAGGCGCAATGCAAGATTGTTCCTTGGGCGATAAACCACGTTCTACCGAAAAACTAATAAATCAACATCTCTCAGAGATTCTTCAAGATTTTGAGGGTTTTTTCTTGAAGAGGGCCGCCACTATCAACTTGCGACTGCGCCGCACCCCGCGATGTATGGATTGATTTTGTATATCAGAAATGTATATATTGGTGGTCTGGATGCTCGCAAGCTCCCATCACAAAGTACAAAACATCAAATCGTCAATCACTTAATAAAAATTCAGATTAGTTTGAAATACAAATTAGATCCTACTATAAATTATTGTTTTTTTGGAATTTGTCGGGATGCGGCCCAAGGAAAATAAATGAAATTATTTCATTTATTGTTTTATTTTATGACGTTTCGTCCTCTTGCTGAGGACATCTTCAAATCTCTACACGGACAAGACATTAGATGTTAAATAGAAAAAAACAAAACAAAATATAATAGATAAAAACTAATTTAAACAAAAAACTTACTGGTGAGACCAGGAAAGAATTCATAAACCTCCGAAAATATAACGGATTTGTCAGATAAAAGTTTGTCAGATAAAGGTTCACCTAAGGAAAACAAACCAAACATAAAAAGTAAAAATATAGATGAAATGTTAAAATATTATTAATGGATAACAATAAATGAAATAATTTCATTTATTTTCCTTGGGAGGCATCCCGACAAATTCCAAAAAACAATTAGTACTTACGGCCGACCACACTACCTACATCACAACTACTATAAATTAGTATTCACACTAACAATTACTCGCTTATTACTATTGTTTGTACAAAGGACACAAGGAGAACATCTATTTTCTCCAACTAATCTGTACTAATCAGTAATTTCCATTTCAAACTAATCTGAATTTTAACTAAGGGATTGACTACTTGATGTTATGTGTTTTTGAGATGCAAGCTTCCAGATCATCAATCTATACACATCAATCCCTTCATCCAGCCGCAAATTGATAGTGGCGGACCTGTTCAAAAGACCCAGTTTTGAGGATATTTTGAAAACCAACAAGTTGAAGTGTTGACAAACCCCCCCCCCCTCCCCCCCCCAACAACTTTATGATTCAGATCAAGCTATGGGGTTTTTAAGTAAAAGATCTACTATAACTAATTTACTTTGCTTACAGCAATATATTTTATTCGCTTTTGAATTAGGGTACCAAGTTGACTGTGTCTATACAGATTTCTCCAAATGTTTTGACAAGTCCCACACTCGCCAGTGATCAGCAAAATGAAAGCTTTCGGTTTTTTTGGTGCAATACCTGAATGGTTCTCCAGTTATCTTACCGATCGCTTCCAAATTGAGAAACTAAAATCTTCTTTTTCATATCCATTTGCTAACCACTTCCGGGGTTCCGCAATGTTCCCATGTAGGTTCCATTTGTTTCCGTATTTTTGTCAACGACATATCCTTGATTTTTCCTGAAAATGTTCATTTTTCGCTCTTTGCTGATGACTTAAAGATTTATTCAATGGTTAAATCCTAATCCGACTCCCACAATATTCAATTAGCCCTTGATTTATTGAATGGATGGTGTAACAGAAATAATTTGTTTCTCAATATTGACAAATGCGCTACAATCACGTCCAGCAGATCGCTTGCCCCATTGCATTTCGATTATTGCATAGTTGGTGAGAGGTTGAGACGTGTGACGTCAATCAACGACTTAGGTGTGCTTTTTGATGCTCATCTGACATTCTTGCCTCACATTGACAATATTTGTGCGAAAGCAATGAAATCCCTGGGTTTTTTAAAGCGAAATACGAGGGACTTTAGTGACATAAGTGCTTTAGTGGTCCTATACAACGCATTTGTGAGGTCCATTCTGGAGTATGGCGCTATTGTATGGGCTCCTTTTTATGCTAATGCTGCTGAACGTATTGAGAGAGTACAACGTCGATTTGCACGGTATGTTGCTTTCAAGCAGGGTGTAGAATTTTCGGATTTCAATTATAGGGATATTCTACAACAGTGCAATCTTTCCACCCTGGAAAGTCGACGTCACACTGCAGATTGTTTATTTGTTTTTAAGCTATTTCATAACAAAATTGATTGTTCCCATTTACTCCAAAAGCTTAATTTCCATGTACCTCCCTACAGTACCAGAAGTAATGTTTTATTTTATAATCCTACATCTCCAACGAATTACCTTCTCAACAGTCCGATTCGCAGGGCTCAAACAGCATTTAATAGCATAAAGAGCGATAGTTTTGATTTATTTTCCGATTCAATAGTTGCACTTAAGCGGACACTAAATTGAAGTTTTCTTTTTCTTTGCTGTATAGCTAATTGTTCTATTTTTTTTCAATGTCTCTTGTTTTAAGATATAAATACTTATAGTTTATTAATTTTAGCTCTTCGAGTTGACATCTGAATTTATGTTTCAAATATATATATTTCACGGTATGTAATTTACATTGTAATTGGGCACATGCCCGTGTATAATAAATAAAAATAAAAAAAATAAAATATAAAAATGATGAAACACTGCTCAAGGCACGCGTCCTTCCCCTACTGTCCACCCAACTTGGCAGACGTTTTTCCGTGGCTGATTATCATGGCTCATTACTGGAAGTAATAAACCAAAATCTGAGGCCGATTACGTAACTTTTCGTTAAGCATTAACGGGGTTGAGAAAGTAATGAAATATCGCGACTACGAAAAAGGCGATGGAATGAGGAGGGGAGGCTGCGGGCGTTCGCGGAATGCGAGGCCGGCTGAGTCATTTGGCACTGGCAGACACTGACCTGCCTCAACCAGACGGGGAGGCTCCCCCCCTCTCCCCTCCCCTCCTTTTTTGCGGACCTTGACCAAGAAATCCGCGACCTTGAACGGGGCGGGTATGCGACCTTCCCCTCCCAAGGCGGAAACGGCCTTGCGGATGATCCGCAGACCTGACCTACCTCAGTGTTTGGCGAGACCTGACCTGCCTCAACCCGGCAGATCGTCTCCCCCTCCTCGTTCGCCGGGGTCTCGCAGAAATATTGGCGAGCTCGGAGTTTTGAGTCTTCAGTGCGCTGGAGGCTTCCGAGGGCTCCTGTGGGCTGTGTTGCGGGTCGGCATCCCCGCGCCTGCTCGACGTGTTCGAACTCGGCCGTCCCCCCCAGCACTCGCCTCAATAGATTCTCGCGACAAGACAGTAACTGTGTGGTAGGAGTGAATAACAAAAACGCTGCAAATTATTACACAAAGGTTTATTATTTATGTATTAGACAGCCCTTCTACGTAGATCTCTGGTCCATAATTATTAAACGCCGCTTATAGTATATTTATTTATTTTATTTTATTTATTTTATTTTATTTTAATCATACAAATTCATTTTATAGATATGGTACAAATTGAACAACTTAAGCTACTCACTTCGATTTCTTTCCCAACGATAGGCTTGGCCCGTGTTGTTGGGGAAGGTCTTGGTGATTCGCTCATGTCTTACAATCTATCTATTCTATGATACAAACGGTACTTAAAAATATAATGTTATGTATATAATGTTCTTATAATAATTTTCTAAAATAATCACTGTACATAAATACTGCTTAAAACAGTTTCACATCCCGCTTCCCCCTTTTCTACAAGCCAGGTTAAAATATGTTTTTTGTAGTTTTGTCTTGTGAAACTTTGAGCATTTTTCATATGGCCCTCTAGCGCTCTGTGGATAATGTAAATAATAAATTTCGGATTGTGAGTTGACAACGTTAGTCTTGGTCTGGGTGCAATTACATTTCCTGCGGCTACGTACCTTGTTGTATACATTGGGTTACGTTGTGAACCTATTATTTGTGGATCCTTATGGAATTGCAGAAGTAAATTTTTAACATATAATTGCCTTATAGTAAATAGCTTAGCGATATTAAATACATTGTCAGATGGAGTCCTAATCGGTAAAGACAGCATAATTTTTACAATGATTTTTTGGCGTACATGTAATTTATTAATATGGGTTGAGAAAGTCCCACCCCAAGCAATTATGCCATATTGAAGTACAGATTGTAGCATACTGTAATAAATTAGTTTTATCGTATTTCTAGGGAGTGTGTGTCGAATATTATAGAATATATACTTGTATTTATTAATTTTATTGTGAGTATAGTCAATATGAGGTTTCCAGTTTAGCTCTTCGTCCAAGATTAACCCAAGATACTTATGCTCAGCTACACGTTCTATTTTCCCACAGGAACAGTTATTATTTGATCTACATGTATGTAGTATGATGCTTAAATTTTTATCGTAAACATATGATTTCATTCCTCCATAAATAATTAATTTTGACTTTTTAGTGTTCAATGTAAGATAGTTTTCACAGAACCATCGTCCAATCACATTGATTGCTAGGTTTGCCTTGCTATATACATTCTCCCACGTGTCACCTTCAACTAACACGGCAGTGTCATCCGCAAATAAATACATTTTGGTATTGGGTAGTTCTAGAGATGCCACTTCGTTTATATACACCAAAAACAATAGTGGACCCATTCCGATTTAGTATCGGAACTCGGAGCTTCGGACCTCACAAATGGGTTCAATCCATTACAGCAGCGGAATCTCACAATTTTACGCTTTTTAATAGGTATAGTTTAAAAACAAAACAATTTATTACCAAGTCATCTTTCCAACACATAAAAGTGTTACCTATACTGTGTATTGATATCATCTAATTGGTCAAATTTCAAAAAATGTGCTGACAAAATCACTGAAAATGGCTAAGAATTGTTAAATTGATATTTTTTAGCATAAGATTGGTCAAATAAAGTTTATCAACTATGAAATAGAACATTCAAACATTTATGTACGAAATTATGCTAAAAACTTGAACTTCATTAAATTTTGTTTTAAAAAATCTATAAAATTGCAAAAAATAGCCTAAAATCCAAAATCTCTTTTTGAATAGAAAGAGTATCATTTAGAATACTTTTTTTTTTTCATAAAATTAATAGCTAACATTTTCTTTTCACTCATAAATCTCCTATTTCTATACAACTTGAAATATTAAAAAAAAAAACACTTTTTCACCTATTTTTGGCTCATAGCACCCATGAGAGTGGAGCGATCGAGCTGGCGAGAAGTTAGGACCAACTAGACCCCAAGTGGAGTCTATGTGCGAAAGAACAGATTTTTTAAGTCAATTCTAAGGCCTTTTATGGCCCGGACGGCGGACGGCGGACGGACATTTCAAATTCGGATTGTACGCACCTCGAAACATAAAGTGACAAAGTTTGAGGGGGGGGGGGGGGGGGGGGGGTTTAAAAATTTTTTGCTATACGATCACATAGGCTTATTATTGGAAATAATAAACCAAAAGTTTCAGTCAAGCAGCAATATCGTATAAATTTGCGAATTTGGACGTAAACTAATATAATTATGAGGGGTTCCCTACAAGAACCGAATAAGTCACAAAATTGGAAAACGCTAAAACAAAGCATTTTGTGAAATGCCTCTTCCTGCGAAAATTCCCCCCTGCTGCCAAATGTTGACTTGTTTGCTTCTTGCTGAATTTTCATTGAGGCTAATGGAACACGTTTTACATATTTACTTGCATGTTTGTTATTTTGTTTTTAATTTATTACTGTTGGGTAGTACCTACTTACTTTCGCTTTAAAAAATGTTTCTGTATGAACTTAAAAAATAGATGGTTCAATTTCCGTGCATTGGTTTCTTTGTTTCACCATCAAAAGGAAGTAACTATCTACCACTGAAGGTTATCGAAGGTTTGACAAATAAATACCTAATGAATAGATAAATAAATAGTTACTAGTTTCATTGAAAAATATCTTTATTGTGGAAAGCTGTTCAAAACAGCTGTTCTCGGCTGGTTTTTTCCTTTTGGGCCAACTCACTCCTTCAGACATTATTCATGTAGTCATAGGTACTTACTTGAACCAAAACAAAACACTAAATTCACTAAGGAAATAGGTAGGTTACACCACAAATAAAGAACAGAACGCGAAGCACAACAGAGTTGAGTGGTAAACAGCTGGGAATGAAATGCGCAGTGATACCAAGCAATGGACTTATTTTGTTGTTGCGGAAATGGAGATGACTTGGTATTTTTCTTGCTGAATCTGTCAACATTTGAAGCCTCCCGTGGACCGGACCTTTTCGTTTCTTGCCGAAACAAACTTACCACTAGATGTCGCATATGTTCAAGAACAAAATGACGCCTTTACCCGTTTTTTTTTTCATTTTGGACTTATTTGGTTCTTGTAGGGAACCATCCCTAACAATTATTGTTATAAACTTTCATATTAGAGTTACATTTGAATTAGAAATTTCATCAAACATGACAAAGTCACATCACTTGAGAAAGCAAAAACCATTTACCTACAAGCTGAACTACCGAGAATCATCTCTTCATCAGTTAATAGTACTTGTGATGTTGTTATTGCTGACAAGCGGCCGGCTGAGCGCCTCTGTATGTATGCGTGACATTACAGTTTATTTATCTGTTAGCTGAACTTTCATCTGACGGAATTTCACGCTATACCTTCTACATTTTTTACCTTTTATGCTACCTTCTTTTGAATTTGTTCTGCTTTGTAAATGAAAATTTGGTAAAACATTGTGTTTAGTTTTTGTTTTTTGTAATTAATTATTTGAATATTCACAAATAGGAGAGTTAAATATTGAACGGGCGCTTCGAATCCCTGCACAAGATCCTTTTTATTAGGAATGGTAGCAACTTTTGTACAAATTCTATTATATATATATATATATATATATATATATATATATATATATATATATATATATAATTTTATTTTTTTAAAATAAAATGCACTATAAACATTTAAAAAAGTAGCAGCCATAATCGTATGAGCGAAGTTTCCTAAATTACCTATCGTATTATAATACGTTGATTAATTGAAATTTGAGCAAATGCAGTACAAAGAAATGGTAAAAAACCAATTTTATGGCCAAAAACGCATACTTACTAAATAAGATTAAGCAATTTAAAAAATGGATTTTTAGGTTTTTTGCGGTTTTTATAGATTTTTCAGCTAATATTAATGAAATTTAAGTACGTATTTCTGCATTATTTTGTGCAAAAATTTTTAATGTAGTAGTTAATTGTTGATAATTCTGTCTTGACTGAAATTCTGCTACCAAATATAAATTTAACAATTGTTGGCCGTTTTTTTAGCCTTTTTAGCACATTTTTTGAAATGTAACCAATTTAATGTGCTCAAAAAGTGCTGGCTAACGAACTCATCTTTTCGTTTGGGCAGCTTGATTTTTTTGCCGCAAGAACGGGTTTTATACGTCAATCCTAAAGAGTATCGTCTTGAAAAACACACACACACGCGCACACGCACGCACACACACATACACACACACATACACACACACACACACACACACACACACACACACACACATATATATATATATATATATATATATATATATATATATATATATATATATATATATATATATATGTATAGGTATATCCCATCTTTCGTGGTAAATTAAGACCATTTGACCGATTTGGACCATACCATCGATACCTTCCAAGAGGTTCTAATACAAAGTTCAGAATACATACGTTTCAGAAGGAATAGAAAGAGCGTTAGCTCGAAAACGAACGTTTTCGTTTACATTTTCGTTGACTACAATCGGAAAACACAATTTCATGCCTCGAAATTTGAATGGGACCAAACTGGAACATTCTAAGACCAACCCGAGCAAAAACCGTCAACATATATGTGGGCATCCTCACTCTCAACAATTTTCGGGTCAGTGCTGGTGGAGGTTCGCGCTTCAAGAGTCTAACCTGGTAGCAATCATCGAAGGAGGCCCTTTGAGTAATTATAAGATGGAGGGCTATTAGTGATGTTTCAGGCAGTCAAACCATATGTGCCACTACTGTCGTTTGGCTTTCGAATTGACCAGGGGCAAAATGGCCGAACTCTGATCAGCTGATGTAAGATGTGATGTTGAGTGTGGTGAATAAATGGAGATTGTATACCTAGGACATATTTCTTATTTAAGATTTACACCCTAATTGTGCACCGTACATGTACACTGCTATTTAACACCGTTTATATTTCATATTTTTAAACTGTGGGAATGAGTGATGAAATGACGCCAGTACACTCTACTGGATGTTTGATGAAGGTAGATCAGCTGTTCCACAAAAAAAAAAAAAAAAAGGAGGCACCAAGATTTGGGCATGGGAACGAAAGTATGAACATACTAACATCTAGACAGTTATGTATAAATACATAAATTAATACTAAAATGTAACGATAATAAGTAATATCAAATAAAACTAAAATTACAATAAATTGCTTTGTCATTTGAATATGAAAAAAGCGGGGCGGGAACGGGTCAATTGCAAAGCCAACTCGACTGTAGTGGCACGTATGCCTTGACAGGGAAACAGCGTTGAATTCAGAGCAATAGCCCTCCATCTTATTAATACTCAAAGAGGAGGCCTGATGATCCTCAAATGCATGACGATCCGGAGGCTGGTCTGTATCCACCCGCACCGAAGCTCTGTGGTTTCGTTTCAGAATGGCTCAAAACGGATTTCAATGAAGAAATTTTTTTAAAATTTTTGATTTTAAAATTTGCCGAGCCATTCCAATAGCTTATTTTTCTACAAAAATTCGCTAAAAATACGAAGGGCACACATGCAGGCCATCGCTTTGGGTGCGCCCTATGGGAAAAATTCAGGCGGGGTAACGCGGTGGTTGACGTGGCTTTCAGAGAAGCTCCGTGCAATGAAAATAGCGCGCATCTCAATGGGACGGACGGCCGCTTGATGGGATGATTGGGAGATGCGGGCCCCCGCCAGCCCCTCGCCCATCGCCGCCACCGGCTCCCTCCGCCTTCGCTCTCGTCAAGTTGGCAATGATGGTTAGATCGGAACCCGAATTCTGTTCTCGAGACCACCTGCAAGGGAATGAAATGAAATTAAATGAAATGAAAATGTACAGGGTGGTCCGTAATAAACGGACACATTTTAAAATCCTGTAACATTCACAAATTCGATCGTAGGGATTAAAAAATAAGCAGAACGTGTAGAGAAAATCAGTAAGTTTTATTCACAATCAAAAAATCGGAAAAAATTATCAAGTTTTAAAAATTATGTCATTTAAATGACGACCCTGTTTGGTAACGCACAGTTCAAGACGGTCCTTGAAGTTCTGCATCACTCTTTGCACCATATCTTCCGGTATTTCCGCGATTTCTCGTCTTATTGACTGCTTCAATGCTTGAATGGTTCGTGATTTGTCCACGTACACTTTAGATTTCTGGTAGCCCTATAGAAAAAAGTCACAGGGGGGTCTGGGGAACGCGGAGGCCAGGGAACATCCCCATGCCGGAAGATCACGCGTCCGGGAAAAATCGTTCGCCCAATAACGGCAATTCTGTTTGTTGACGTAACCGTACTTCTTCCCGGCATGGGGATGTTCCCTGGCCACCGCGTTCCACAGACCTCACCCCCTGTGACTTTTTTCTATGGGGCCACCAGAAATCTAAAGTGTACGTGGACAAACCACGAACCATTCAAGCATTGAAGCAGTCAATAAGACGAGAAATCGCGGAAATACCGGAAGATATGGTGCGAAGAGTGATGCAGAACTTCAAGGACCGTCTTGAACTGTGCGTTACCAAACAGGGTCGTCATTTAAATGACATAATTTTTAAAACTTGATAATTTTTTTCCGATTTTTCGATTGTGAATAAAACTTACTGATTTTCTCCACACGTTCTGCTCATTTTTTAATCCCTAAGATCGAATTTGTGAATGTTACAGGATTTTAAAATGTGTCCGTTTATTGCGGACTACCCTGTATTTATTTCTGAAAACATGACAGAAACAATTCACCTACAATAAATGAAAGAAATTTAGTCTCCCTAATGGGGCGGAATAAAAGAAGTGTTAATTCATTTATCACAATTTAAAAGGCATGATGCCCAACTTCAACTGGCCGCAAAGTTGGGTGGGCAGTATAGTTTCCTCACTTATTGCAACATGGACTTATAGAATTAGTTGAATAACCAAAGTACCAGTCGAAATGATTAATAAGTTGAAGTTATAAGAAATTAATGTTTGTGCATGCGCACAAACTACTATTAATCCAACTGCAATGACATTTATTGGATACGTCTAGGAGCTAAACCGCACAATCCGTGAAAGTTTCATAAAAATCGTTCCACGCGACGAAGCGACTACGCGTAGTCGTCCGTATAGATGCGACTGATCCCATCGTGTCGAAGTCCAGGAAGGCGCCTCCACTGTACTCACTTTTCGCGCGTAATTGCGCCTGTTTTTGTTTCCCCAGAATCCTCCGAAAAATGTCTGTTAAGTTGGGTGGCTCTCATATTGCATGTGTATAACAAGGACGTATAGAATTAGTTGAAAGACTCGATTACGACCAAAACGACCTTATTTGATATTATTGTGGCGCATGCGCACATGCAGCTAATGGTTCTACGGTAATGACATTTGTAGGTCACCGTCTAGGAGTTAACGCACACAATTTCATAACATTTTATCCAATTGGTCTATTAGTTTTGAATTGTCACATGTGTCAACCAACTTTAGTTTTATGCATGCGCAATTACTATTAATTAATAAATTTCGATACAATTTATAGGGCATCTTTAAACTTATATCCAACTACCCTCCGAGTTTGAACGAAATCAGACGGATAGATTATAATAGACCTTCATTATAATAAACACACGTTAGCACACGCGCATATGCCATTATTGACCAATGCAAAATATAAGGGACCATATTACAGGGGGTATTCTACATAATTCTTGGAATTTTCATGAAAATCAGTTCATCAGTTTTGGTGTTTGAATAATTTATTTCACTAATATGTCATACATGAATACTAACAATAATTTTGCACATCATTGTACAATTATATACAATCAGAAAGGTAGGTATATATGGATGCTGCACAATATGACGTATTCGGTGGTACATTCTGAGGCTCGAGAGAACATAGATACAATATATTCCCTGGTATCCGAAAGACCATATTAGAAAAAATTCGGCCGTCAAAGAAAAAGTCCAGTCATGCAGCATGACCCCATGAGCGAATTTTTGAAGAAATCTTCGACATTTCAGTCGCTATTGATCGTGAAGAGAAATTTTAGTTTATGATTTTGATAGACAAACATGGAATCAAATTATTAAAAATAATTAGGAGGTACTCATACTTTATTATTATTAAACTAATCTTGTAGATTTAAAGACAAATGTAGGTAAATATTCATAGATTTCGATGTCCAATGTGGTCAGTATTGAAGGCAGTTGAAATCTTAACAGTATCCTATCATAACATCATCAAATCTTGACATAAAATAAAACAAGCACCTACTACCTACGTTTTAAACAGCATGGTTCTAGGATTGGTTATACAGGGATACTTCCATAAGAGTAGTTCAATCTGAATTTGGACAATGTTTCATGCAAATATTACCGATTTTTACAACTAGCGAACGGCATCATTTCGATTTTTGACTGATTTTTCAACTTTGAAATTTTTGAAAACTTGATACATATTCTTATAGGAAATGTTACGCTGATTCCGAATATACCACATGTTAGTATGCTGAAAAAATTATTTCGCACAACAAATCGCAAAAAACAGGCTATTTTGAAATTTATGACTACATTTTTGAAAATTTCAACCCGAAGATGTAATTCGATCATGCTGGCAAACAAACTTGAACTTTCATTTTGTGTCCTTAACATTTTAAAATTTGTTCGAAGTTTCTGCACAATTCTACGGACAGTTATCGTCTGGAATGACACATACATATATACATACATACATACATACATACATACATACATACATACATAAAAAATGCGTTAAACTTCAGAATATGATTCAGAATAGCCTGAAACGGATTTCTGCATAAAAGTTTTTCAAAAATTAACATTCTACAAATTTTGAGGCGAGAGCAATAGCTTAATTTTCTTCAAAAATTCGCTGAAAGAAGTAAGAAATTTCCAGAGAAAGTAATAGTTCCAACAGGTACAACGCAGCTGACGGAGAAATCACATAAATTATTACCTGGGGGCAATGTGAATGAAGCAGTACTGTACAGTATACAACACAACACTAGCGTTGCGTCAGCATTGAAGTGTTTCTTCAATTTTTTTGGGAGCCCGATCCAGTCGGGAGGACCACTGACTCACGTCTTTGCCTGATAAAGCACATGTCCTTAAAGAAGTGTTTCTTAGAAGTGAAATTTCTAGGTGGAGATTATTAGTTTTTGATGGTCTAACGTTTATTCTCAATAATGGATTACAATCAATCTGGGAAGTACGATTTCTTGTCAATTTCAGAGATTTTTTAACAAACATCTACACTTCGATTTTTTTTCCCCACCGTACAGCAGGGCGAACAGCGAATCTAGCGAGGCAAAAGTCCAAATATGAAGTAAGAAATTCCCAGAGAAAGTAATTGTTCCAACTGGTACAATGCAGCTGAGGGAGAAATCACATGCATTATTATCTTGGGGCAATGTGAATAAAGCAGTACTGATTTCTGCATAAAAGTTTTTCAAAAATTAACATTCTACAAATTTTGAGGCGAGAGCAATAGCTTAATTTTCTTCAAAAATTCGCTAAAATGAATAAAAACAAACGCTGCAAATGTGTTAGATAGCCCTTCTACGCAGATCACTGGTCTATAAATAATCGCTTGCTAAGTCGCCTCCAATGAAGGACCCCCAGTCGTCTCGCGTCGCCTGTTTGAAGTTTTCTCTCATCTCTTCTCATCGCGTCGCTCGGTTTCGCTTCCAGTGGAGGATCAAGCTTAGACTCGGAGTTTCGCCTGTGTCAATCGATATTAGTTTCGCGCATGCGCAATGGTTACTACTCTACCAATCGCAATATAATTAATAGGGCATTCTTCTAGAACATACCCAATCACCAACCGAGTTTGAACAAAATCGGGCCAGATGGTTAGAAAATCGGCTGTATGAGTTATTCACGTTTGCGCATGCGCACTGGCTACTGTTGATTCGACGGTATTGAAAATTATAGGGGACCGTCTAGGAGCTAACCCGCACAATCCCTGAAAATTTCATTGGAATCGGACTGAAAATTGGTATTTGTTTTGAGCGTGACTAGGATTTACCACAGACGACAGACAGATACGGAACCGAAATTGATCAGCATGCTGTAAAACGCAAAAAGCAAGTGGAAATTTTGATTTTGGAGGACAAAAATTCTCTCGACTTCTACCATGGACGTGTTTAATTGGTCAAATATGACAAAGATATGGACAAAGATGGTTTTGCAATACTTCAAATAAACTATAACAATAATTGTCCAGTCACTTTGAAGACTATGCTGCGGAGCCCATCCAGAAGCGTTAGAACGCTGGTCTGAGATCCTACCCCGGACATTAGGGGTGGGGACAGGGCTAAATTGTCCTGCCCTTGGGTAGATGGAGGAAGGAAAATGACTTTTCGGGCTATGCCAGTAAGGGCTGCTCCTCCTCATTGTACTGTTGTGAGTTCAGCTCCAGGTCCCACGAAGCCAGTTCAGCCAGCCATCTCTAAATGCCGGGGTGAAATCGCTCTGAATGCTGCACCATATGAGTGCTCCACCGGTTAGGACTCTGGTGGTCATCCATTCCAGTAACATGCAAGTAAAGCCTGCCTTTGTCAATTATGTTACTGATCTCTTGTACTATACACCACACCAGGTAGTAGTGTCTCTGGTGTAGGGCACCCTATTCGACAAAGGTGATTCGTTCCAATGCGTCACCCCCTTGTTGTGCGCACCCCTGTTGGCAGGAATCCAGAATGGACTTTCACTAGACCCAATGATCTCCATCCCTTTTATTTCGTGGAGGGATTTCTAAGCAACTCAATGCTGGCTTTGGCGTCTCTAGATCTATCAGCTCTGCTCTATCTGTGGCCCCATGAAGGCGTGAGGAGCCCTCATAACTAGACGCTCAGTCCTTGTACTCTGCAGGTATTCCTAACTATCCACATCATTGAAGAGGAGTGAGCGAATATTCCTCCTAGTTACAACACCCATTTGTTTACAGGGCCGGTCTGGGGGTGTGCAAAGTATGCAGCCGCCCACACGTACATTTTAGAGGGGCAAAAATTGCAAATTTTAGTATTAAAAAAATTTGGCAAATTTTTAGAGATTGATTTAAATATTGGGCAGAAATATTTATACTACAGAAGGAAACTTTGAAGTAACTTTGTCTCAAAACTATTACAGTTGAATTTCAAGGTATAAAACCGAAGATCCACCTGATTGAGTTATGAAATACAGTAGGCTGATGCCCCTGATTTGGACATCGTTAATTCATTCTCCGAAATGAAAGCAAGAAAAGCCCTTGTATAAATGTATAGTAAAAATACAATTTGCTAAAAAATCGATAAAAACTGCAAAAAAAGCTGAAAATTCAAAACCTCTTTTTGAATAGTAGATTATTATTTAGAATACGTTTTTGCCATAAAATTAATAGTTAACAATGTCCTTGCTCTCAAGAAGCTCAAATTTTAAAACAATTTAACATTATGCTATGCGATGACCATGCTGCATGACTGGAATTTTAATTGTCTAGTTTTACCCCTAAAAACACATACGATTGAGCTTAACGAAAAACTAAAAACACATACAATTTAGCGTAACGAAAAACTTGTTAGTTAAAGGGTAAATTCGGTTATATTTGAGTTGGAGGGATCTGCAAGTGTTACCATTCGATTCATCATGAAAAAATACGATATTTTCTACGATAACTTAGACGTTGGGAGCGGAAAGTCAATCGACCAGCGATCTGTTCAAAAGAGCATCAAGAGAGTGAAGAATTGAAAAGAAGTTTATGTTGGTGATTTTGCTTCCTCACTACCAAAGGTAGGGAAGGTTTGTGTTCGTGATAGAAGTTGAAAAAATGTTTGTCCTCCAAAATCAAAATTTCCACTTGCTTTTTGCGTTTCAGAGCTTGCTGATCAATTTTGGTTCCGTGTCTGTCTGTCTGTCTGTCTGTCTGTCTGTGGTAAATCCTTGTCACGCCCAAAACTATACCAAGTTTCAGTCCGATTCCGATGAAATTTTCAGGGATTGTGCGGGTTAGCTCCTAGACGGTCCCCCATAATTTTCAATGCCGTCGAATCAACAGTAGCCTGTGCGCATGCGCAAACGTGAAATTATCATAACGGTGATTTCTTATCATCTGTTGATCCGATTTCGTTCAAACTCGGAAGGTAATTGGGTGTATGTTTTAGGAGAATTCCCTATAAAACATATCACGATTGGCAGAGTAATAACCATGCACGAAACTAATATCAATTGGCACAGTAAAAATAAAACTCCGAGTCAAATGGCACGATTTTGATGAAATTTTCAGAGATTGTGCGGGATAGCTTCTAGACGGTCCCCTATAACTTTCATTACCGTCACATAAAAGTTATTCTGTGCGCATGCGTAAATTGATTTATTATAACGCCGATTTTTTATCATATATTGGTCCGATTTCGTTAAAACTCGGGGAGAAGATGATAGCTTCGTTCTCAGTGCGAGTTCTGACTGTTCTCGAACTCATCAGAACTGGGACGGAAAATCCCGGGGTGTTCCGGAACTTGTGGAACCACATTCTGCACTGCAAAGGATTTTAGAACTTGGAAGTGGAATAACCTGTGTTGTTGTTGGTAACCTCACTAAACTCGTGTTACCTTCTGGTGCTCCTTTTCAGGATATTTTTAGTTACCGTGAATATGTTACTTATTATTCCCGTGAATATTACTTAACTATTACCCCATGGCAATAAATAAAAAAATAAAATAAAATAAATAAATAACGATAACTCCACTGACTGTACTAGTCAGAATTTGAGTTTCGTGGATGTAGACGAGATCTAGCTATAACTTCAATATCGTCCACATCATTTACAAACCAAACACCATCGTCGAAACTATCTCTTAACGAACCTGACGAGCTAGTTGACTTTTCGATCATAGAATAGGTACATATTTATACTAACATGTAGAGACTAAAGTATGATCAAGCATGATTTTGATAAAGAAGAAGAGAGTTGTTTACTCCACGAGATCCGAAAAATTGTGAAATGCTCATGCTATAACTACGTCCTTGCGTTCGAGTTCTGACAGTTCCGAGAAAAAAAACGGGGGCAGTCAGAACCGTTCTGAACTGGGTTCGCAAAACACCGAGAACGCAAAAACTCGACGTTCTTGGCGTTCCGGAACTGGGCGTTGTGGCACTGCGAACGACAAAACTCGACTGCGCTTGCCCAGAACGGTTCCGAACTCGAAGAACGCACACTAAGAACGAAGCTTTCAATTGATCGTCACAGGCAAAACTCCGAGACTAATGAACCGATTTTTATGACATATTCAAGGATTGTTCGATTTAGCTTCTAGACGATCCCCTATAAATTTCATGGCCGTTGGATTAATAGTAGTCTGTGCGCAAACATTAATTCCTTATAACGTCGTTCTATCAATCATTTTGACTCGTACTTTGTTCTTCAACTCATTCTATACGTCCATGTTACAATGTGTGAGGAAGCTATACTGCCCACCCAACTTGGCTGACGTTTTCATAAACGCCGCCCTAAATCGGTGAGTTGAAGAAATGTCCAACACATGGATTCACGTCTGAAACTGTGGTTTCAAGATGAGTTTGGTGAAATTGAGGTCCCCACAAGGCGTTTTCCGAGGCTCCTCAGGACGTGGGCAGGCTGTGCGTAGGAACCGATGGGTAACCATCATGTAACCTACTCATGTAACCTAGTCGTCCGGCCGCTTCTTGATTTATTCTGTACAGCGGCAATTAAGTGGATTCTAAAATCAGGAACTTCCTTCGGGTTAAGAAGCTCACACAGTTAAATTAATATAATCACCAGTATTTCTACTTAGTGCTTGGTCACTAATTTGTAACCACAAACTAGAGGGCGGTGTTAGTAAAATTAAAAATGCTGCAAATTATTTCACAAAGGTTTATTATTTTTTCAATTGAGTATGATCGTAGTTTTAGTTGGCTTGCGTACGTCATAAGGCCCGTCCAGACTCCTCGGCGTGTCCTATTTCGAGTTGCCACAACCTATACTTCTATAATTATATACGTATGTTTATATTTCTCGATTTGAGCTCCTATCTATTCAAATAATCATTGCCTTAATAATATCATTATCTAAGTACGTACGAGGGTCAGTATCTAAGTCGAGAGGGTTTGTTATTAAATATGCGTAGGCAAAGCATTGGTATTAACACACAAATATGACCTAGAAAAAAACGTATATTCATGCCTCGAAGGAACATGAAATTCGAAAGCAATACAAGTGTAGGAAGTTTTCCACGACACCCTGGAGGTACTCCCTAGGTCTCGTTACCTCACAACCGGAGGTTCACCGCCCTATTACGCTTACACTATCATATCACTCATAATATTTGCGTGAATTTTGTCCTAACATGAGAATAATAATTATTAGGTCGTACAGTTGTGGTCGAGCATGATCTGGTCCTTGTGTGTTCTGTTGCAAAGTCCTACTGCCCATTGTTATCCTAACCGTGGAATATTAGCTTGCGCAGTTGTGGTTGAGCAGGATGGAGTTTTAACACGTCAGTCTAACACTCAAAGCCTCGAAAAAGACACTTTTTCGCCCGTTTTTGGCCCATAGCATCTATGCGAGTAAAGCGATCGAGATGGTTAAACGTTAGGACCAACTAGACCCCAAATGGAGTCTATGTGCGAAAGAACGGGTTTTTTAAGTCAATTCTCAGGCCTTTTATGGCCCGGACGGCGAACGGCGGACGGCGGACGGACATTTCAAATTTGGATTCTACGCACCTTGAAACGTAAAGTGACAAAGTTTGAGGGGGGTTATAAAAATTTTCTGCTATACGATCACATAGGCTTATTATTGGAAATAATAAACCAAAAAAACTGAAATTTTTTTAGCCAATTTTGTCGAAAATTACGCTAGTGCAATGGGTTCAAAAATTCTAGAACGAATCCCAGAGCTTCACGCTTTTAGAGAATTTTCGTAGAAAATGAAGCTATTGTAATGGCTCCAAAAAATGTAAAATCAAAATTTTTGAAAAAATTCTTTATTGAAATCCCTTTGAGTGTGTGTGTGTGTTTAATTCCAGAAGATAACAGCAAGCTTTCCACAAATGAATGGATGAGTTCGTTGAAGGACTTTTTTGAGTAGAATAAACTGGACAAATTACAATAAAACGGGCTAAAATTTGAATTGAAGAATTTATATTTTTAGCAGTATTATAGTAAGAAGAAGTTCATCAACAATGAACTGGAACATTGAAAAAATTATGGTGAAAAATATACATAATTTTCGTCTATATTAGTAGGGTAAACCTGTACACTTACATTCGAACGCTCATTAAAATTGACGTCATCATCCTGGAGCTGGTTTTTCGCATAAAAACGCACAAAAATAACTGAGATATGGTTGATTTTAAGCTCCAAACCGACCTATCCTGAAGCTTTTTTGCTTGGAAACGCTCACACACAGATAAAATTACATGATTTTTCAGTTCGTAAAAAAGTAACAAAAAAAATCATGGTCGGGAGCTGAAAAATGCATTAATTTGGCGCCTGGTGGTGTGCCAGCTAACAGGCGTATAAAAATCTCAATACGATGGGAAATGCTAAATAATCGATTGGAACTGAAAAAGTCCTAAATATGTTTTTGAATTGCAGAACACTATTTAAAACTTAGGATGAGTTCGTTGGCCAGCACTTTTTGAGCGCATTAAATTGGTCAAATTTCAAAACATTTGCTAAAAAAATCACTAAAACGGCTAAAAATTGTTAAATTATTTTTCAATTTTAGTCAAAAGAAGTTTATCAACAATGAACTAGACCATAAAAAAATGTATGCGCAATATTATGCTGAAAAATGTACTTAAATTTCATTATTGATTGCTGAAAAATTGATAAAAGTTGCCAGAAAAGGTAGACATCTAAAATGTTTTTTGAATTACATTATTTTATCTTATCAGGTATTCAAATTCGATATTCAATTAGTTTTGAATATTTAGAACGAGCTTGCTAACCATAAAATTGGTGGTTAACGATTTCTTCGCTCTCCAATTACTCAAATTTCAAAGCAATGCAACATAGTTTAATACGATAATTTACGAAAATTCGCTCATACGATCATGCTGCATGACTGGAACTTTTTCGTTACAACCCTTCAACTAATAAATAATTTTGGATAGATTAGTTGAACTAATTACTAATAGATAATGGGTATTCAGTTATTAGTTACACGCAATGAAACTAATAACTAATTTAGTTATACTACATTTAGTTGCTACCAGAAAGTAATGAATAATTAGTTTTTAGTAATTATTCGCGCCAATAATAACTAATAGTTAACTTTTTTCGGTGAAAACATCAAAATGCAGTTCCAGTTGTTGTTTCTGGTTGTTTGTTCTACCAGTCTAAGTGTATTGGGAAATTTTCCTCGCGCTAGTTTTTATGTAAAACAACAATAATAATTAGCGCGTATTTTGACCCAAAAAATCTAAATATGGTCACTGTTCTGGCGCAGTTATGAGAAAAAAAAAGTCCAGTCATGCAGCATGACCCCATGAGCGAATTTTGAAGAAATCTTCGACATTTCGAGCGGAGCGAGGCTTTGGGTCTGCGTGCTAGTACGTACATAAATAGAACTTCTTCATAATTTCATGGCTGATATTTTCTAAGCCACAGTCAGTATTAAAGCTACATCAAGTCCTAAAACAGTTGAGCGTAAAACATTAAAGAGAGCGACCGAGAGAATCGGAGGACGGAATATTTCACAGAGTAAACTCATCAGTTGTGATTACATTTTAGCGAATTTTTGAAGAAAATTAAGCTATTGCTCTCGCCTCAAAATTTGTAGAATGTGAATTTTTGAAAAAATTTTATGCAGAAATCCGTTTCAGGCTATTCTGAATCATATTCTGAAGTTTAACGCATTTTTTTATGTATGTATGTATATATGTATGTATGTATATATGTATATATGTATGTATGTATATATGTATGTATGTATGTGTCATTCCAGACGATAACTGTCCGTAGAATTGTGCTAGAAACTTCAAACAAATTTTAAAATGTTAAGGACACAAAACGAAAGTTCAAGTTCGTTGGCCAGCATGATCGGATTACATCTTCGGGTTGAAATTTTCAAAAATGTAGTCAAAAATTTCAAAATAGCCTGTTTTTTGCGATTTGTTGTCCGAAATAATTTTTTCAGCATACTAACATGTGGTATATTCGGAATCAGCGTAAAATTTGCTATAGGAATATGTATCAAGTTTTCAAAAATTCCAAAGTTGAAAAATCAGTCAGAAATCGAAATAATGCCGTTTGCTAGTGGTAAAAATCGGTAATATTTGTATGAAACTTTGTCCAAATTCAGATTGAACTACTCTTATGGAAGTATCCCTGTATAACCGATCCTAGAACCATGCTGTTTAAAACGTAGGTAGTAGGTGCTTAAAAAAAAAAAAAAAAAAAATGTAATCACAACTGATGAGTTTACTCTGTGCATGTGTTAATAATTTGATTCCATGTTTGTCTATCAAAATCATAAACTAAAATTTCTCAACACGATCAATAGCGATTGAAATGTCGAAGATTTCTTCAAAAATTCGCTCATGGGGTCATGCTGCATGACTGGACTTTTTTTCTTCTTTTTTTTTTAACAAGCACCTACTACCTACGTTTTAATCAGCATAGTTCTAGGATTGGTTATACAGGGATACTTCCATAAGAGTAGTTCAATCTGAATTTGGACAATGATTCAGGCGAATATTACCGATTTTTACAACTAGCGAACGGCATTATATCGATTTTTGACTGATTTTTTAACTTTGAAATTTTAGAAAACTTGATACATATTCTTATAGGAAATTTTGAGCTGATTCCGAATATACCACATGTTATCATGCTGAAAAAATTATTTCGCACAACAAATCGCAAAAAAACAGGCTATTTTGAAATTTTTGACTACATTTTTGAAAATTTCAACCCGAAGATGTAATCCGATCATGCTGGCCAACGAACTTGAACTTTCGTTTTGTATCCTTAACATTTTAAAATTTGTTTGAAGTTTCTAGCACAATTCTACGGACAGTTATCGTCTGGAATGACACATACATACATACATATATACATACATACATACATACATACATACATACATAAAAAAATGCGTTAAACTTCAGAATATGATTCAGAATAGCCTGAAACGGATTTCTGCATAAAATTTTTTCAAAAATTCACATTCTACAAATTTTGAGGCGAGCGCAATAGCTTAATTTTCTTCAAAAATTCGCTGAAACAAACATTTGGCTCATACAGTCATGATACAGCTATGACATCTTTTGAGAGTGAAAACAATGTTTCCTTCACTTGCCGGTAAATTAGGAACCAAATTTAGTTGTTATTTATTTTTCGCGCGAATAACGACTAAACTAATTAGTTATTAGTAGTAACTAAATTGTGTAACTAAATTAGTTGTTAGTTCCTAGTGGTAATTAATCGAATAACTGGATTAGTTACTGTGGAAATAATAACTAATAGATAATTAGTTGCAGTATATATTCGCCATCCTAGTAACTGTAATTGAAAAAAAACATTACCATTACATGTGATTGGAATAAGATTGTATTACATTACATTACTGCACTGCATTGCATTACAATAAGATTGGATTAGACTTTGCCAAAGCGTTTGACAAGGTTTCCCATCGTCATCTGCTGTCGCTCCTTGAATCGTTGGGCGTCTTTGGGTCGTTTCTTGAGTGGATGTCCAGTTACTTGGTTAATCGTCGGCTGCGGGTCCGAGTTCGTGGAGCTCTCTCTTCTTCCATCGTGGCTACATCGGGAATACAACAGGGGAGCCATATCGGCCCATTGTGTTTCCTTTTGGTGATCAACGGTATTGTGGATGCTGTGAGTGGCTTGGATGTCAGCTGTTTGCTCTTTGCGGACGATCTGAAGTTATTTTGTCGGGTGGGCTCTGTATCGGACTGCGAAGCTTTGCAAGCCTCAGTTACCATGCTGGAGTTGTGGTGCGCAGAGAACAACTTGTTCTTGAACACGAGTAAATGTTCAGTCACGACCTTCTGCCGATCCGTTGATGGTTTGTTGTTCGACTACAGTTTGTGTGGAGCTCCGCTCTCACGAACTGGTGTCGTTGAGGATCTGGGGATATTGTGTGATGCTCAATTGACGTTTAACAAGCATATTTTTTGGACCTTTTCCGTTAATTCACTACCACCGCTTTTATTCGTTTCCGTTAATTCACTACCGCTTGATATATATTCTATTGTTCTAAGAACTGTTCCCCAATCATTAAGTCCACGTCCACTGTGGTGAAATGCTGTGTATAGTTTAGTGGTCTGGATGCTAGCAAGCTAGCATCTAAAAAATACATTACATCAAGTAGTCAATCCTTTAGTAAAAATTCAGATTAGTTGGACGTGTAGGTCAGAATGATGTGTATAGTTTGGTGGTCTGGATGCTCGCAAGCTCGCATCTCAAAATTACATAACATCAAGTAGTCAATCCCTTAGTAAAAATACAGGTTAGTTGGACACACAGGTAAGAATGAACGAATGGTAGTGAATTAACGGAAAAGGTCCTATTTCGTCAATCGCTGCCACCGCATTCGGGGCCCTGGGCTTCATCAAGCGAAACACCAGGGAGTTCACCCGGATTCAACCCATCATCATCCTGTCAAGACGCTGGTTCTGCTTAGGTTGGAATATGGATCCACGGTTTGGTCGCCCTTCTTCACAGTGCACAAGTACGCATTGCATTGGAAAGGGTTCAGAGGAGATTTCTCCGGTACATCGGATTTAAACTCGGCATTCCTTCATCTGAGATAAATTACGAGTCCCTGCTCCAAACATGCGGTCTGCAGACGTTGGAGACCAGGAGGCTGATATCCGACATATCCGTTATGTACAAACTCGTGAATAACGGACTTGATTCGACGTATCTTCTCTCCAGGATCGCCTTCAGAATTCCCCAGTCGACTCGCTCCACTCTGCCCTTTCTGACTCCCTTCTCGACGACGAACTACCTGCTGAACCGGCCACTGTGCAGGCTTCCTCGCACGGCAAACTGCCTGACGAGTCTAAACCCTGACTTGGACTTCTTCTCCAGCCCGTTCTCTTCATTCAAATCGGCAATATGCGCGTCCCAACCCTAATTAAATTCAATTAAGTGAAATTCAATTCAGCAACACTCAATTCGTTTCAGTTCCACCCTTACTTTATTTAATTTCATGTCATTTACTAATAGATTTTCCCCCTCAGTCTTCGCACCACTCAGAACTTTCAGTGCCTCAAATCGAACAGTTTTTTCTTCTTTTTTTTCTATCTTTTTTCTCCAGAAGTTTCATTTCTTTTCGTTGGTTTGCGTCGACTTGATTCCTTTGTTTTTTTTTGTTTTTTTTAATGTAATAATGTAATTGGGTTCGCCCGTACAAATGTAAATAAATAAATGAATAAGTAATTGCTTCAAACCATTCCCATTACAGGAATGGTAACGGTAATTGCAATTACTTTGGAGGTAATTGCCTGCTGAAAACCCCAGTCTTTGCTAGTAGGTATACCTAATCATACTCACAGAAGTAATTTTATTGCGTTTACGAGAAGTAATTGAAAAATTAATCATTACCTTTCAACTCTGGTCTACATTCGCTGCCTTGTCCGCAGAGTTCAAGGATATCAATACTCTCTAGCTCAGTTATCGCTGCAACTGTGCGGTCTTCGCGCCGGATTCAAAACTCCGCTCTTTTTCCAATCTACATGCAACGATTTACATGCAACGAGGTGAAAAGTGCGGACAAAAGGTTGTTCAAAACGTAGCGTTAGCGTCTGGGCCGAACTTCAAGATAAACTTATAGGTAAGTGTGTGGGCGACCACCGTCTACGGCCTTACGATAATCTGCAGTTTAACTGACAGAATGTGGGGCCCTTTAAAATGGTCTGAAACAGATTTTTATGTGGTTATTCTTTTCTCATGCTTGGGTTGTCCCACACCCCCTGGATCAATTCCAATAGGTCGTCCCTTTATTGAAAAAGCCTAGCTTCAGAGAGACGTCCTAAAAACGCAAAACAATATCCAAACCAAATGTCAGAGGAAAATGTATGACTGAGGCTTGTGGTTCTTCGTCCAGAATGGCTGAACCTCTCAATGAGCCACCCTTATTGTTCCTCCTGGCGAAGCCTTGGTTGGTGGAGGGGAGAAACAGTGAAGGAGAAAGACAAAGAAAGATATAAATTCAAAACTATAAAACGTTAGATGACCAAAAATTAATAATCTCCAACAAGAAATTTCACTTATAAGAAACACTTCTTTTAGGACATGGGCTTTATCAGGCAAAGACGTGAGTCATTGGTCCTCCCGACTGGATCGGGCTCCCAAAAAAATTGAAGAAACACTTCAATGCTGACGCAACGCTAGTGTTGTGTTGTATACTGTACAGCATACAGCATTATTCACATTGCCCCCAGAAAATTCATGTGACTTCTCCCTCAGCTGCGTTGTACCTGTTGGAACAATTACTTCCTCTGGAAATTTCTTACTTCATATTTGGACTTTTGCCTCGCTAGATTCGCTGTTCGCCCTGCTGTACGGTGGGAGAAAAAAAATCGAAGTGTAAAATGTCCGTTAAAAAATCTCTGAAATTGACAAGAAAACGTACTTCTCAGATTGATTGTAATCCATTGTTGAGAATAAACGTTAGACCATCAAAAACTAATGATCTCCACTAAGAAATCTCCCTGATAAGAAACACTTCAATGCTGACGCAACGCTAGTGTCGTGTTGTATACTGTACAGTACTGCTTTATTCACATTGCCCCAAGATAATAATGCATGTGATTTCTCCCTCAGCTGCATTGTACCAGTTGGAACAATTACTTTCTCTGGGAATTTCTTACTTCATATTTGGACTTTTGTCCCGCTAGATTCGCTTTTTGCCCCTCTCTACGGTGGGAGAAAAAAATCAAAGTGTAAAATGTCCGTTAAAAAATCTCTGAAATTTACAAGAAAACGTTCTTTCCAGATTGGTTGATGATTCATGAGATTTCTGTTTCAGCTGCATTGTACCTGTTGGAACAATGCCTGAATTCCTTTCTCCGGAAATTTCTTACATCGCCAGTCTCTTTTCTAGTATCCACCTCTGTTCTCGCGTTACAGGCTGCGCTCCCGATGGGGAGCAAATGGATGATCCACCCGAGTGGTCTCATTCAATCCACGGAGCTAATTTCTATAGGAATCAAACTAAAACCGTAGGTACACTGGATTCCAAAAGCATCTGGGACCTATCCCAGTCGATTCTGCGTCCGAAATTACTTGGGTGACGACACCCCCTTACCTATGGCAGAAATATAAGTAAACAGCTATTCGTCCAGACGGTTCAGACTCCAACCTGCCCATGTAATGCAATTTTAATTTAAAAACGATTTGCTTCGAACTATCTGAGAAGATTTTGGGAGGAAGAAGAACGAAGGATTTTAGATAGGCTGGATCAATTATTTTTGTAACACACTATAGTATGATATAATATACTAAATATACTAGCCCCCACAAGGTGCCGCGGCGCCTCCTCTCACTCCACCCCCCGCTCACCCCCCTCACCACCCACCGTGCCAGGCGTGCGCGCGTGCGTAAGTCTAACACTCAAAACCTCGAAAAAGACACTTTTTCGCCCGTTTTTGACGGACATTTCAAATTTGGATTCTACGCACCTTGAAACGTAAAGTGACAAAATTTGAGGGGGGGGGGGGGGGTTATAAAAATTTTTTGCTATACGATCACATAGGCTTATTATTGGAAATAATAAATCAAAATCAAAGTGTAAAATGTCCGTTGAAAAATCTCTGTAATTTACAAGAAAACGTTTTTTACAGATTGATTGATAATTTATAAGATTTCTGTTTCAGCTGCATTGTACCTGTAGGAACTATTACTTTCCCTGGAAATTTCTCACTTCATTTTTGGACTTTTGTCCCGCTGGATTCGCTTTTTGCCCCGCTGTGCGGTGGGAGAAAAAAAACCAAAGTGTAAAATGTCCGTTAAAAAATCTCTGAAATTTACAAGAAAACGTTCTTTCCAGATTGGTTGATGATTCATGAGATTTCTGTTTCAGCTGCGTTGTACCTGTTGGAACAATTACTTCCTCTGGAAATTTCTTACTTCATTTTTTGGAATTTTGTCCCGCTAGTTTCGCTTTTTGCCCCTCTGTACGGTGGGAGAAAAAAAATCAAAGTGTAAAATGTCCGTTAAAAAATCTCTGAAATGGACAAGACAACATACTTCCCAGATTGATTGTAATCCATTGTTGAGAATAAACGTTAGACCATCAAAAACTATTAATCTCCACCAAGAAATTTCCCTCATAAGAAACACTTCAATGCTGACGCAACGCTAGTGTTGTGTTGTATACTGTACAGTACTGCTTTATTCACATTGCCCCCAGATAACTCATGTGACTTCTCCCTCAGCTGCTTTGTACCAGTTGGAACAATTACTTTTTGAAGAAACTTCAATGCTGACGCAACGCTAGTGTTGTGTTGTATACTGTACAGTACCACTTTATTCACATTGCCCCAAGATAATTCATGTGATTTCTCCCGCAGCTGCTTTGTACCTGTTGGAACTATTACTTTCTCTGGAAATTTCTTACTTCATTTTGGACTTTCGTCCCGCTAGATTCGCTGTTCGCCCTGCTGTACTGTGGGGGAAAAAAATCGAAGTGTTGATGTTCGTGAAAAAATCTCTGAAATTGACAAGAAAACGTTCTTTCCAGATTGATTGTAATCCATTGTTGAGAATAAACGTTAGACCATCAAAAACTATTAATCTCCACCAAGAAATTTCCCTCATAAGAAACACTTCAATGCTGACGCAACGCTAGTGTTGTGTTGTATACTGTACAGTACTGCTTTATTCACATTGCCCCCAGATAATAATTCATGTCATTTCTCCCTGAGCTGCGTTTTACCTGTTGGAACAGTACCTAAATTGCTTTCCCAGGAAATATCTTACATCGCCAGTCTCATTTCTAGTATCCACCTCTGTTCTCGCGTAACAGGCAGCGCTCCTGATGGGGAGCAAATAGATGATCGTACAGCCACCCGAGTGGTCTCATTCAATCCACGGAGCTAATTTCTATAGGAATCAAACTAAAACCGTAGATACACTGGATTCCAAAAGCATCTGGGACCTATCCCAGTCGATTCTGCGTCCGAAATTACTTGGGTGACGACACTCCACTTACCTATGGCAGAAATATAAGTAAACAGCTATTCGTCCAGAGGGTTCAGACTCCAACCTGCCCATGTAATGCAATTTTAATTTAAAAACGATTTGCTTCGAACTATCTGAGAAGATTTTGGGAAGAAGAAGAACGAAGGATTTTAGATGGGCTGGATCAATTATTGTTGTAACATACTATAGTATGATATAATATACTAAATATACTAGCCCCCACAAGGTGCCGCGGCGCCTCCTCTCACTCCACCCCCCACTCACCCCCCTCACCACCCACCGTGACCCCCTGCCAAGCGTGCCAGGTGTGCGCGCGTGCGTAGGTCTAACACTCAAAGCCTCGAAAAAGACACTTTTCAAATTTCAAATTTGGATTCTACGCACCTTGAAACGTAAAGTGACAAAATTTGAGGGGGGGGGGGGGGGGGGGGGGTTTTGGTATACGATCACATAGGCTTATTATTGGAAATAATAAACCAAAATCAAAGTGTAAAATGTCCGTTAAAAAATCTCTGAAATTTACAAGAAAACGTTCTTTCCAGATTGATTGATTGATTAATAATTTATAAGATTTCTGTTTCAGCTGCATTGTACCTGTTGGAACAATTACTTTCTCTGGAAATTTCTCACTTCATTTTTGGACTTTTGTCCCGCTGGATTCGCTTTTTGCCCCGCTGTGCGGTGGGAGAAAAAAAATCGGAGCGTAGATGACCCGTTAAAAGGGTTTTTCCATTAGTTGGAGGTGTTGATGAGTTTGTGACGCCTAACCTAGGGATAGCCTGGGACGGCATAGGCTAGGGCTCGTGATGGTTGGGAGGCGGCGGGGCGTGGAGGCTGGGGAAGTTACAGACAACGGTCCCGACATTGAGAGTGCAGGCGAATAGAGCGAGTCTGGGGCTCTGTTGCACCGAAATAGAGGGACTACCCCTTCCCCAGGACGCTTGGTCTAGAGGTCATGGACCTTCCCAACTACCATCTTCCTATCCACTTCACCAACCCGTGGGCTGCCCACACTGTCACGGCGGCCGCCCCAACCTATCCCAGATCAACTAAACCTCAAACTACGTTACAACTATAACGAGGCCCTGAGAAATCCACGGAAAACACTATTGGATGTGAGAAATTGATGCGTGGAAACACAAAAAGGTCCCAAGTGCCTCCTGCCACATTTTTCAGCAGGCCAATTCAAATGTTTAGACGTGAATAGCGTTATAGGAACACTATTGGGCCAAAGAAAAACATTCTTCTTTGAATAACCCAAGATTAGATGCATACTAAGACCAAGTTTATAGTGTACCTAATGTAATTTGCATTGCAGCGGTCATAGAAATTCAAAATTTTAGAAAGCTGAAACTAAGTCCCCCACACGTGTTACTTCAAAAGCTTGTATGTGCCATGGGCCGATTTGCTGAAGGAACTATATAGCAGTTAACCTAATACAAACCCGATTCAGACAACCGAATCCGTGAAAAAACCATAGGTGTAGTATGTCAGTCTGGGTGGGTGTGATCAGTTGTGGGTTAGGGAGGGGGGGGGGGGGGGGGGTCGTCGACACAACCCAGGTCACAATTCTCTAACGATTTTTGAGATTCTTTCTTTGAAGGAGACCACGTTTTAGTGGTCATCATCATGTTTTAGTAGTTCATCTATCTACCAGAGATTACTTAATCAGGCCTTGTGGAATAATTCGTTTTGAGTAGCTTTTCTACTTTATCAAATCGCCATTCCCAAGATAGGACTACAACTTTGTACGTAGGTACAAAGAACCAACCTACCCAATTTGGTATTCACCTGACTGCAATTTTTGTGTAAGTATAGACTTATTATTTAAGAGCGGTCTGCCGAAACAGCACCATGTCCTGCGGCGTGAAAAGCTCTAACTAGCCAAATTGCTAACAAACCTGCTCGTTGTAGGTAGTGATATAGCCAGCCCTGGGGTAGTTCTGCAGGGGTAGTTTAGCCCTCCAAGGGCTGTTTTCCTATTGGTCACAATAACGTGGCTTTCTATTGGCTGTAATGGTCCTTAGACCTAGTATAAATAGCACCTACCTAAGTCATGCTTCGCATTCTGAAATAAATCAGCTAAGGAGACAATTGGAGTTATTCCTTTCCACCTCAGGTAGGTACAACATTGTTGTACGAAATGTCGGTACAGTATGCGAATACCTACGAAAAATTTAACGATAGTAGAAGCTCCTTGAAGTTGACAATCGTAAAAGTATCGACAACTACTGCTTTCACTCCCAAGTAAGAAGATCTGTCTGACGAGCAATGTAGGAAGAAGCGTTGTTCACGTAGTAGACAAAATTTGATTCAAGCCGGAAAAACTTGGTTTTTATCGACAAATTTAACTATAAACCGATTTTCGAGGTTCTTATTTCGTTTGATCTTAGTTTTAGACTAGCTGTGCAATTAACCTTGGGAATTCGACATTCCTCATCGTTCCACTCATCAATGGTACATATACAAAATCGGTAGGAATGTCATACCAATATATAATAATTTAAAATATGCGAAGGAATGTCGAACTATGACTATTGGCTTAATGAGCGTTACCCACATATTCATTTTATATTTTTAAATGAAAATAGATTCCATTCTAAGAAATTTGATACCATCCGCAATCTCCTATGTTGTTGTTGTGTTGTTGTTGTTTTCTTTCTAAAATTTTTCAGTTTGCACTGGTGACGTCACACTGGTCGGCAGGGGGGTCCCCTCAGGCGGGAAGGGTGCTTTGACGTCACCAGTGTGCGAAACTTTTGAAAAATCATAGACAGAAATCTAGTCATTGTAGGAGACTGCGGTTGATGCCAAACTTCTTAGGATGAAATCTTCTAACATTTAAAAATAGTTTAAATACGTTTTTCGCTCCCATGTGCACCTAACGCTCATTGTTTCTATTGTGAATGGGCTATTTGTCAATGACACTTTTAACAAGTCGAATCAGTCCAGATCAGGTGGACGCCTACTACAACATTTCGAACACCTTTCCAAATGCTCTGATAGAAGTAAAACTGATTGAATAAATGTACATATTCAATTTAGGAACTGTCATATATTTATTAAATCTCCATCTTTAATTTATATTTAAGTTGGGAGGTACAACATTGGAAATGAACAACAGTAGGGAAGTGTTTTTTGTTTTTTTCTTTCACATTTATTATGTTTCATTAAATTCATTTGGAGCCTGCTGTAATATGTTTTGGATCTTGAAACATTATTTGGAGTGAAATGTTGGTTCCTATTCACAATAAAAATATGATAAACTACACTATCACAACAGAAAGTGCCGAAAACACGAAGAAAACGTCAAACCCCTTTTTGCGCTATATTTATTACTCCACCAATCACGATATATTTCGTAGGGAACTTTCCTCTAACATATACCCATCAACTCCCCGAGTTTGAACAAAATCGGACCGATAGATGATAAGAAATCTAAGTTTTAATAAATTTACGTTTGCGCATGCGTAAGGACTACTATTTATGTGTTGGCAATGAAAGTTATAGGGGGCAGAATAGAAGCTATCCCGTGCAATCCTTGAAAATTCCATCGTTCCATAAGTCTCAGTGTTTTGCCTGTGTCAGTTGATATTAGTTTCACGCATGCGCAATGGTTATTTCTCAACCAATCGCGATATAATGTATAGAGCATATTTTAAAATTATATACCCCATTTTCTATCGCGTTTGATCGAGATCGGACGAACAGATGGTGAGAAATCGTCGTTATGAGTAATTCATTTTTACGCATGCGCACAGGCTACTGTTCATTCGACGGCATTGATCGTTATAGGAGTCTATGGCACTAACTCGCACAATCTCTGAAAATTTTGGTGCAGTTTTTTGCGTGACAAGGATTTACCGCAGGCAGACAGTCACGGAACCGAAATTGATCAGCTATCTCTGAAACGTAGAAAGCAAGTGGAAATTATGATTGGAGGACATAATTTTTTCTACCTTCTAACATCAACCCAAAGCAAAACGGCACAAGTGAGGAAGCAAATCATTTTAAGGACAGACAGGCCTTTTTATTAAAGTCTTCTAATAATTTGAAGTGTCCAAATAAGGTTAAACGCGACGTCAATGACGTTACAATGACATCGGACAGACAGACGCGTAACGAAAATTGATCAGCAAGCTTTAAAGCGCAAAAAACTAGTGGAAATTATGATTTCGGAAGACAGTTTTTCGACTTCTTGCGCGAACGCAATGAATGCCTTCCCAATTCATACGGCTCCGCGGTCTCCATCTCCATTTCTGTGTTCTCGCATGATATTTTCCGGTGTTTGGAAGGTGTTGTTATCCCCGCCGAGGGGTTTCATTACAGGTTCCATCTACATTCCAAGTGGAATCCCGAAGTGATTCCTCGATAACGGTAAACGGCGGACGCACGTCTTGGTGCTCCGAGAGACGGAAAATCGGGCGTAAGGTCGGATGAGAGGGGGAGAAAGTCATGAATTCATTCATTGAACAGATGTGAACGAACTGAGGAAGCGACCCCGAACTCCCTCCGAAGATCTTGATAGTCTTTGGAAGATTTCCCAGAGTGACAAAATAATCGGATCCATTCATTTGAGTCTCGTTCTCCCCTCGTTGCCCTCAGACAGCTGATCCGGGATTTTGCTTTTATGAGCGTCCCCTCCTACAAAATGCTCTGCACTCTAATGAGTGTTACCCACGTATTCATTTTCCATTTTGGTTTATTATTTCCAATAATAAGCCTATGTGATCGTGTAGCAAAAAATTTGTATAACCCCCCCTCAAACTTTGTCACTTTACGTTTCAAGATGCGTAGAATCCAAATTTGAAATGCCCATCCGCCGTTCGCCGTCCGCCGTTCGCCATCCACTGTCCGGGCCATAAAAGGCCTAAGAATTGACTTAAAAAACCCGTTCTTTCGCACGTAGACTCCATTTGGGGTGTAGTTGGTCATAACGTTTAACCATCCCGATCGCTTTACTCGCATAGATGCTATGGGCCAAAAACGGGCGAAAAAGTGTCTTTTTCGAGGCTTTGAGTGTTTGACGTGTTGGACGCACGCCTGGCACGCTTGGCAGGGGGTTACGGTGGGTGGTGAGGGGGGTGAGCGGGGGGTGGAGTGAGAGGAGGCGCCGCGGCAATTTGTGGTGGCTGGAGAGACCAGGGGCGTAGCAGAGGGGTGTAGGAGAATGGATATTTATTACTTTTACGTGTTATACCCATATAATACACCGCGGCTCCATGAGGTGGGTACAGCACTCCTTCGAGGCATGAATATATGTTTTTTTCTAGGTTATATTTGTGTGTTAATACGCTTTTCCTACGCATGTTCAATAACATATCCTCTCGACTTTTCGTACGTACTTAGATTATGATATTATTAAGGCAATGATCATTTGAATAGATAGGAGCTCAAATCGAGAAATATAAACATGCGTATATAATTATAGAAGTATAGGTTGTGGCAACTCGAAATAGGACACGCCGAGGAGTCTGGACGGGCCTTATGACGTACGCAAGCCAACTAAAACTACGATCATACTCAATTGAAAAAATAATAAACCTTTGTGAAATAATTTGCAGCGTTTTAAATGGCAATAGATTCCCTTCTAAGAAATAAGACACCATCCAAACTCTTCTATAATGAGTAGTTTTCTTTCTATGATTTTTCAAAGTTACCTGCACTGGTGACGTCACACTGGGCAGGGGGGTCCCGCTCTGATCAAGAAGATTGTTCTTAATCAGAATAGGTAGCCTCTTTAATTTATTTTTCTTTTGTTGTACTAGTTTCAGTTTTAGCGATTTTTTGTGAAAAAATTGAGCTATTGCAACGGCTCCAAAAGATTTAAAATAAATATTCTCGAAAAATTTCTTTATTGAAATCCGTATTGGCTTGATTTTCCCATTTTAAAGTTTTTCTCTAACAAATCCTAAACCGTACATCCTATAGAAATTTTTATACGTAGCGAAGTTGTAGAGCATAACAAGCAAAACGATTCGGTCCAAAAGCTTTGAAGCTTGTTTGTAATTCGCTTATTCTAAGAGATACCTAATTCATAGTTTTTGAGTCGAATCGCTTTGGTTGTGTTACACCTTTACACCGTTACATCTTTACTACGTATACAATTTTCTGTAGGATGGATGGTTTGGTGATTATTAGAGAAAATTAAGAAATTGAGCTCAGAAGAGTTGGTGCAGACTTCTTGTGATAATCCTCCATAATTTAGGTAATCGTAATGAAAAACCTTTAAATCATCACATATTTATTAAAAATACAAAGCTTTTCGGCTAAATTTTAGCCATCTTCAGGTATACAGAACAAACTAAAACACGGGAGTAGCTTTTCTACCAGTGATAATCTAAATGTTTTTCATTACAATTACCTAAATTAGAAAATTAAGCCATCTTTATGACGCCGCTATTTTGTATTTCGAGATGGCTGACAGGTTTTCCCACTCAGAACGGATTAAATTATCAAAATCTAATCTCATGACCTCCTCGTGAAATTACTACCTATTTTCGGCCTTGGCTCCTTGACTAAAATAAAAATACAGAAATAATAACACTTTTGTAATAATGTTTTTACACCCCACCTGGCATAAATGGTTGTGTGTTATGCAGAGATTCACTGAGAACAGGCAAAAGCGCCAAGGAGTAGCGCTGAGCGTATTTCACTAGTCCCTCGGAGAGCAGGAAGGTCACATTCATTGCCGCATCCCTTCCACACGAAGGAATTGATGGTTGCAGAGGATGCAAGCGCTCTGCCTACACCCGCCGGTCCATCCTGCATTCGAGTCGTCATTTCACGTTAACGATGACTCAACCGACGAACAAATGCAACTGCGGAGAAAACTGTGGCTACCACCTTCATAGATACCAACATACTACCTACTGTAGGCACCTACATACTACCTACTCTAGACACCAAAATACTAACTACTCTGGCAACATCATAGTACAGTGTGGTCCGTAATAAACGGACACATTTTAAAATCCTGTTACATTCACAAATTCGATCGAAGGGATTAAAAAATAAGCCGAACGTGTAGAGAAAATCAGTAAGTTTTATTCACAATTGAAAAATCGGAAAAAAATTATCAAGTTTTAAAAATTGTGTCATTTAAATGACGACCCTGTTTGGTAACACACAGTTCAAGACGGTCCTTCAAGTTCTGCATCTCTCTTTGCACCATATCTTCCGGTGTTTCCGCGATTTCTCGTCTTATTGACTGCTTCGATGCTTGAATGGTTCGTGGTTTGTCCACGTACCCTTTAGATTTCAGGTGGCCCCATAGAAAAAAGTCACAGGGGGTGAGGTCTGGGGAACGCGGAGGCCAGGGAACATCCCCATGCCGAGAGATCACGCGTCCGGGAAAAATCGTTCGCAAAAAGCCACCTGAAATCTAAAGTGTACGTGGACAAACCACGAACCACTCAAGCATTGAAGCAGTCAATAAGACGAGAAATCGCGGAAATACCGGAAGATATGGTGCAAAGAGTGATGCAGAACTTCAAGGACCGTCTTGAACTGTGCGTTACCAAACAGGGCCGTAATTTAAATGACATAATTTTTAAAACTTGATAATTTTTTTCCGATTTTTCGATTGTGAAAACTTACTGATTTTCTCTACACGTTCGGCTTATTTTTTAATCCCTACGATCGAATTTGTGAATGTTACAGGATTTTAAAATGTGTCCGTTTATTACGGACCACCCTGTACTTACTCTAAACACCTACATACTACCTACTCTAGGCATCAACATGCTACCTACTCTAGACACCTACATACTACCTACTGTAGGCAAGTAGAACAAAAATTTTTTATACCGCTAGATCTTGGGCCAGTTTTTGCAGATGAGGTATAAAAACTTGGAATTTCTCATACTCGTGGAAATGTCGTGTTCCAAATGAATCCTATTAAAAAAAATTTATTTTGCTTAGATAGGAAGGAAATTCAACGATCTCTCCAGCGGTATCCTCAAATTTAAACTTACTGTTTTAATTATTGCAGTTACTGCTGTTGTAGTGACTGAAGGTCGAAAACACGTATAAAAATCTCAAAAATTGAATTACTCAGAAACTAAAAAAGCAAAAAAAAAAAAAAAAAAAAAATTCAAGAGGAACTTTTGATTAGAAATGAGCTCAGAAATCACGCCCTGAAGGACTGACCACCTTATGCGGGACATTCTGTATAGAATAAAACATATTTGTGTCATTCAGATATATATATATATATATATATATTTATATATGTATACATACATATATATATATATATATATATATATATATATATTTATATATATATATATATATACATATATATATATATATATATATATATATATATATATATATATATATATATATATATATATATATATATATAATATATATATATATATATAAATCCAGGGATCGTTTCAAAATGCATTAAAACAATTTTGAAGACTTAAATTTCAAAATTGTTGGAGCCAATGCAGTACATCATTTTTTAAGCGAATTTGCTAACTGGACGTTCAGTGCTTGGCTGTATAAAAGAGGCTCAAAGACCAACAAATTTAAAAAGAAGGGACTAAAACTTGAAGAAACACACAATACGGTACAGTTGGGATCCTCATCCTGTTGATGTGAGCTCAAAAGATTTCTGTGGATCAATAAATTAACAGGTTTCTGTTTTTGTTTTAATCACTTGGGTGGGTAGCCTTTCCATGTCGATGGTTAGGGGGGTTCTGAGGGGATGAGTAGACTTAGGCTGTTATTCTCATCTTTCATTAGTTCCTCCAAGCGCTTTCGCTTTGTTAGGCCTCGTCAGGGAGCTACAATATACAAGGTGATTCCCTCGCAGATGCAAAAAAAATTTGGGTGAAACTACATCAAAAATGGAGTAAAATGCCGCCAACCGCATATTTTTATCTCAATCCGTACTCGAGATATGATTTTTTAAAGGTTTTTTCAGGAATACCGTGTTTTTTCATTTTAAACTCGGATTTCTCCACTTTGCCTCATTTAATTTTAACTTTCAACCTCATTTTCGGTATCAGCATTAAATTTACTATAAGAATAGTGTACTTGGATTCTTAAAAAGTACCATCCGAAGACCCTCACATCAGCTCAAACATTGACGATTTTGAAAAAAGAATATTTCTGAAAATCTTTAAAACTTTACTACTTTTTTAAAAAGAATCCTGGAAACTGGCAAATCTAATGAAAACTGCTTCGTCTAATACTCTTTCCAACGGTATAATCAATTTTACTTTTATTTTGTTATTTAGGGGAGAAAATTATGTTTTAATGTTAAAAAATGTGGGTTTTTCAATGAAATTGTTGGTTTTTTTCGAAAGATGACCCTCCATGAACCAACTAGTATGGGGTCGGTTTCTATGTATTTTTTCTCGCTGGATCGAATGGAATTTCTTGCAGATCTCTCAACTACGTTATAATCGAGTTTTACACTTTTATTAACTAGTTTTTACCCCATAACACACATACATTTAATCGTAACAAACAAACTAAACATTTGCGATTTTAAGTGTAAAACTCGGTTACAACGGAGTTGGAGAGATGTACAAATGTTACCACTCGATACAGCGTAACACCAACCACCGTTGGTTCGAGAAAACCAACAATTTCATTGAAAAACCGACATTTTTTAACATTAAAACATAGTGTTATCCACTAAATAACTAAATAAAAGTAAACTTGATTATACCGTTGGAAAGAGTATTAGACGAAGCAGTTTTCATGAGATTTGCCAGTTCCCAGGATTCGTTTTGGAAGAGTAGTAAAGTTTTAAAGATTTTCAGAAATATTATTTTTTCAAAATCGTCAATGTTTGAGCTGATGTGAGGGCCTTTGGATGGTACTTTTTAAGAACCCAAGTACACTATTCTTATAGTAAATTTAATGCTGATTCCGAAAATGTGGTTAAAAGTTGAAATCAAATGAAGTAAAGTGGAGAAATTTGAGTTTAAAAGGAAAAAATACGGTTTTCCTGAAAAAACCTTTAAAAAATCATATCTCGAGAACGGATTGAGATAAAAATATGCAGTTGGCGGCATTTCACTGCATTTTTGATGTAGTTCCACCCAAATTTTTTTTTGCATATGCGAGGGTATCACCCTGTATAGAGAGACAAAAGGAATATGGTAAGTTCAGTGGTAAGTTCTATGGTAATTTATGGTAGGTTCTAGTTTAACAGTTTATACAGTTTTTGCTTTTACAACAGTTTAACAGTTTCTGTTTAATTATTCGCAGGGTTATTGATATTGTGGTAATATCTCAACTAGTGGAGAACCAGTAGCGTAGTGTGATGTTTAGCGCAGCGGAAAGCTGAGTTGATGGAAGGTGGTAGGGTGGTGGTGGTGGTGGCCTCTATATTTTTTGTCCTTCGCGCTGCCGCCATATGTGATGTGCGGGAACTGCTGTTGTGTTCCACGAGGTTTGAGCTGCGAGGTACAGCGACGGAGTTGTGGTTATGTGACAGAGCTGGGGATGGAAGGGGGGGGGGGGATAGCCATGTGTTTTCAATAAAATTGTGAGGGTTTTCTGGAGACCTTATCAAGGGAGCTTGTGAGACGAATATACGGGTCATCCCCCGCTCAAATGATTATGGAGATCTTGGATTTCGCTTTCGAGCCGACTGAAATGGTTCTTAAGATGACCTTGGAATGAAAAGGGAAAGACTTCCTTCAAGATTGGTAAGGCAAAGCAGGCCTTCACGTACCTATAACATGGCTTTGGTGTTGTGTAAAAGATACCTAATGAGTAAATTTTTGTAAAAAAATAAAGCTATTTCAATGTCTCAAAAAAAAAAAAAAAAAAAAAAAAAAAAAAAAAAAATATATATATATATATATATATATATATATATATATATATATATATATATATATATATATATATATATATATATATATACTCGGCGCTTCGCGCCTCGTCGGATCTTTTCTCTTTTCTACTGCGTAGAAAACGAGGATAATTTGCTATGCAATTCTTAGCCAGTAAAAATTTGGATATATAAAAAAATGTTCAAGCCTGGCTGGGATTCGAACCCACGATGCGAAAAAAATTGATATAAAAAAATTTGGATATAAAAAAATTTTCAAGCCTGGCTGGGATTCGAACCCACGAACTCGCGCTTCGCGTCACGGACGTTACAAAAAAAATTGGGACGTTACATAAAAAATTATTGGGGGTCGGCCTAAGAATTGCATAGCAATTAATATATATATATATATATATATATATATATATATACATTGGAGTAAGATAAAAAATTGCAACAAACTTGCTACAAAATGATTCAACAACTAAAAAGTCGAGTCATGCAGCACGACCCCATGAGCGAATTTTTGAAGAAATCTTTGATTTTTCCGATTTTTGACTGATTTTTCAACTTTGAAATTTTTGAAAACTTGATACATATTCTTGTAGGAAATTTTACGCTGATTCCGAATATACCACATGTTAGTATGCTGAAAAATTATTTCGCACAACAAATCGCAAAAAACAGGCTATTTTGAAATTTTTGACTACATTTTTGAACATTTCAACCCGATGATGTAATCCGATCATGCTGGCCAACGAACTTGAACTTTCGTCTTGTGTCCTTAACATTTTAAAATTTGTTTGAAGTTTCTAGCACAATTCTACGGACAGTTATCGTCTGGAATGACACATACATATATACATACATACATACATATATATATACATATATGTAGGTATATAGTTTCTTGAGGATCGGTCGGTTGAATAACAAATGCAATGATTTGGCGACGTTTCAGAAATTTTTTATTTCTATTTTCAAGCCCTACAACAAGAAGATAAGAATTACAAGGTATACTATAGGAATCTGTGGTGTTGTTTTTTTATAATTATTTGTGGTGTCTATTCTAGGTGTGGTAATGACTTAAAAATATATAGGTATGAATTTACTTACAGTAGGCTGAAAAGCGTCGGACAGTTGAGGGAGTTGTACCTCCTTCAAGCACTGTTTATACACTGAAGGTGTGGAACAGGTAGGTAGTAGGTAACCCTTTAAGGGATTACTTGTGCTAGTTCATTCTTGTGAAAGAGTGGTGGAAGGTTAACGGTTTCGGTCATAAATGTGAATTTTTAATAATAGGAATGGCGGTAGGTATAACTATGAAGAAAGCAGAAGAGGTTGTTAATGGTGGTTTGGTCTATGGTTATGGTTCCTTATTATATTGGAGTAACATTGGCTCAGGTTCTGCGTGTCAGTTCTTTTATTCAATGCATCATGTTTATTTCTTTCGATGTGAATCATTTCTTTCATATTGAGCTTGTGGGAATTGGTTGCATAACATAAAATTTCAGTCTTTTCAAATTGTATTTTATGATTGGTGTTCCTAAAATGCGTCATTAGAGCTGTTGAGTCTGGTTTTTCGGGATATTTGATTAAACTGTCGCAACTATACTTATTTTGGTAGGTTCTATTTTTGAAATATTGTTCGGATTGTCCATAATAGGCTTTTCCGCAGTCTGGTTGGCATGGGATTCTGTAAATCAGATTGGAGCGTAAATCTTTCGGATCTTTGTCTTTAGTATTGGTAAACAATTTTTTGAGGGTGTTTGAGTTTCGAAAAGTAACTTGAGATTGTGATTTTTTATGTTTATTAAACGTTTTTTTCAATTTTTCTGATAAATTTTTAATGTATGGAAAACCAAAATATTGTTTAAGTTCTTCGTCTTCTGAAGGGGTGTTTGTTGGACTAGAGTTGGTATCAGATGAAGATTTTAGCAGTTTACAAATCAATTTGTGTGGATATCCGTTAATTAGTAACAGGTCTACAATTTTGTTTGTTATTTCCCTGTGGTACGATTCGGAAGTTAGTTTTAATGCTCTATTAATGAGGTTTTTTACAAAATTGATTTTTTGATGGTAAGGTGAATGACTGGAAAAATTAATATAACGTCCAGAATTTTGAGGTTTTTGCCACCATTTGGTTTCAATTGAATTGTTATGATTTCGGATGAGTTCTAGATCTAAAAATGGTATGGTTCGATTAGGTTTTTCGGATTCTATGGTAAATTTCAAACGTGGATGGACTTGATTTAAATGGTGTAAGACAGTGACGTCTTGGTCTTTTGGGATAGCAGTTATTATATCATCCACAAATTTGAATAAGAATGGGACTTCAAATGGTAATTTTGGAAGAGTTAGGTCGAGAATAAATTCGAGATATATGTCAGCGAGTATCGGGGCGATGGGAGACCCCATTGGGCAGCCGAATTTCATTTTATAAAAGGTATTATCGAACTGTAAAAAACCTTCGTCTGTACATAATTTGAGGGCTTCGAGGAATTCTGTTTTGGGTATCTTAGTGAGGTTTTGGATTTTATGAAATTCTCTGCATATTATATTGGTAACATTCGGAATTGATATGTTAGTGAAAAGAGATGATACATCGAGTGAAATTAATTTATAGTTATCAGGAATAGAGATGTTCCTGATTTTCTCGCAAAATTCAAATGAGTCTTTAATGTTATATTTTTTGGTCGGAATATGTGACAGGATATCAGTAAGATATTTTGACAGTTCGTACGTTGGGGAGTTAATGAATGAAACTATTGGTCTAATTGGATTTCCTTCTTTGTGATTTTTAACTAATGAATAAAGTTTTGGAGCCGTTGGGGAGGTGTTGCAAAGTTTTTGTTTCGCGTATGGATCAATATAACCTTTTTTGTGGAAACTTCGAATTAGTGCATTTACTTGGGTTTTAAGTTTGTGGGTCGGGTTGCTTCCTACTATTTTATACGTATCTGTATCTTTTAGTAATTCTCTGGTTTTTGATATGTACTCGGTTCGGTTTATAGACGAAGGTTTTTTACAGTTCGATAATACCTTTTATAAAATGAAATTCGGCTGCCCAATGGGGTCTCCCATCGCCCCGATACTCGCTGACATATATCTCGAATTTATTCTCGACCTAACTCTTCCAAAATTACCATTTGAAGTCCCATTCTTATTCAAATTTGTGGATGATATAATAACTGCTATCCCAAAAGACCAAGACGTCACTGTCTTACACCATTTAAATCAAGTCCATCCACGTTTGAAATTTACCATAGAATCCGAAAAACCTAATCGAACCATACCATTTTTAGATCTAGAACTCATCCGAAATCATAACAATTCAATTGAAACCAAATGGTGGCAAAAACCTCAAAATTCTGGACGTTATATTAATTTTTCCAGTCATTCACCTTACCATCAAAAAATCAATTTTGTAAAAAACCTCATTAATAGAGCATTAAAACTAACTTCCGAATCGTACCACAGGGAAATAACAAACAAAATTGTAGACCTGTTACTAATTAACGGATATCCACACAAATTGATTTGTAAACTGCTAAAATCTTCATCTGATACCAACTCTAGTCCAACAAACACCCCTTCAGAAGACGAAGAACTTAAACAATATTTTGGTTTTCCATACATTAAAAATTTATCAGAAAAATTGAAAAAAACGTTTAATAAACATAAAAAATCACAATCTCAAGTTACTTTTCGAAACTCAAACACCCTCAAAAAATTGTTTACCAATACTAAAGACAAAGATCCGAAAGATTTACGCTCCAATCTGATTTACAGAATCCCATGCCAACCAGACTGCGGAAAAGCCTATTATGGACAATCCGAACAATATTTCAAAAATAGAACCTACCAAAATAAGTATAGTTGCGACAGTTTAATCAAATATCCCGAAAAACCAGACTCAACAGCTCTAATGACGCATTTTAGGAACACCAATCATAAAATACAATTTGAAAAGACTGAAATTTTATGTTATGCAACCAATTCCCACAAGCTCAATATGAAAGAAATGATTCACATCGAAAGAAATAAACATGATGCATTGAATAAAAGAACTGACACGCAGAACCTGAGCCAATGTTACTCCAATATAATAAGGAACCATAACCATAGACCAAACCACCATTAACAACCTCTTCTGCTTTCTTCATAGTTATACCTACCGCCATTCCTATTATTAAAAATTCACATTTATGACCGAAACCGTTAACCTTCCACCACTCTTTCACAAGAATGAACTAGCACAAGTAATCCCTTAAAGGGTTACCTACTACCTACCTGTTCCACACCTTCAGTGTATAAACAGTGCTTGAAGGAGGTACAACTCCCTCAACTGTCCGACGCTTTTCAGCCTACTGTAAGTAAATTCATACCTATATATTTTTAAGTCATTACCACACCTAGAATAGACACCACAAATAATTATAAAAAAACAACACCACAGATTCCTATAGTATACCTTGTAATTCTTATCTTCTTGTTGTAGGGCTTGAAAATAGAAATAAAAAATTTCTGAAACGTCGCCAAATCATTGCATTTGTTATTCAACCGACCGATCCTCAAGAAACTATATACCTACATATTGCTCCAACGGTCAATAACGAAACAAAATATACATATATACATACATACATACATACATACATACATACATATATACATACATAAAAAAATGCGTTAAACTTCAGAATATGATTCAGAATAGCCTGAAACGGATTTCTGCATAAAAATTTTTCAAAAAATCACATTCTACAAATTTTGAGGCGAGAGCAATGTTCTTCAAAAATTCGCTAAAACTGGAAACAAAGTATGTCGTTTGAAAAACGTTCTTCATGGATTGAAACAGGCTGGAAGGCAATGGTATTTTAAATTAGACGAACGTCTGAAGAAAATGGGCATAATACCACTACTTGGTGATCCTCGTTTGTACCACATGAAACGAGGGGAAGGCGCCATCCTAATAGTGGCTATTTATGAAGATGATTTATGGAGTGCATGAAACAAAACCGAACGGATAAAAGAAACGAAACAAGAATTGATGAAATCATTTAAAATTAAAGATTTGGGTAAGATTCATTTTGGACTTGGCATAGAATTCAATCATGATCGAAACGAGGGGAAGATTTTTATGAGTCAGAAAAAGTACACCAACGAGCTGATCAAGCGTTTCGGTATAGAGAATTCAAAAGCAGATTGGGCAGATGAAAACTTTGACTGGAAAGAGCAGGTCAAGTCTCTAGTGAATAAAACTAGGAAATTTGTCAATATTCTCTATAATATCAGGAACTGCTTGTCAAAGGCCTCGCTCATTTCACTTTATAAAGGGCTTGTAATGATTAGCTTTGGTATTCTTTGGTGGGGGAATGCTTGTAATAATACTGTACTAAATCCAATTATAGTTATGCAAAAAGCAATTCTGAGGGTTCTCTTCAAGAAATCTCAGAGGTCCTCTAGTGCTGAATTATTTAGCGAAGCTAAGGTTTTCACAATGAAGCAGCTTTATATTAAACAAGCTCTGATGTACTACCATAAACATCCAAGTACTTTGGCGGTTAGTCCATCTGAATTAAATACAAACGACCGCATCTTGAGACCGACGACCAGAGCAGTCTTGCAGACAATTTACCATTTATACTGCGATCCCTCCCAGCTTGCTTGGCCTGTCACATTTTTATCAGCAGATCCTCCTATAAAAAAATCAGTTTTAGCGAATTTTCTTAAAAAATAAAGCTATTGCAATGGCTCCAAAAATTTTAAAATGAAAATATTCACAAATTTTCTTCATCGAAATTAGAGGCATTCTGAAATTATTCCTGGATTTTAACGCTTTTATATATATATATATATATATAAAACATATTATAGATATATATATATATATATATATATATATATATATATATATATATATATATATATATATATATATGTATGTATGTATGTGTCATTCCAGACGATTACTCTCGATAGAATTGGGATAAAAACTTCGTTCTTTCGCCAAAAAATCAAGCATTTCAAAAGAAAGGATGAGTTCGTTGTACAACACTTTTTGAGCACATTAAATTGGTCAAATTTCAGAAAATGTGCTAAAAAAAATCACTAAAAATTAATGAAAACGTCTAAAAACTGTTAAATTTATACTTTTATCAGAATCGTAGTCGAAAGATGTTCATTGACGATGAACTAAAACATTCAAAAATGTATTCACAAAATTATGATGAAAAATTTACTTGAATTTCATCAATATTTGCTGAAAAATCGATTGAAAAACTGAAAAATTGCTAAACATCCAAAATCTGTTTTTATTCGTAGAATATGATTTGGAACGAGTTTATTTGCCATAAAATTGGTGGTTAACAATTTCTTTGTACTCGGAATGCACGAATTTCAAAACAGTAATATAATATAATGTTACGATAATCTACGAAAATTCGCTCATACGATCATGCTGCATGACGGGAACTTTTTTCATACCTTATTACTACTAATCCGTCGGATTGCGATGCTATGACGTCGAGCATCTACAGCATTTAATAAATATTCTTCCTTATTCCCAATTGTTAATCATCCTTTCCATAAAATTTTGTAACTATTTTCAAATTCTGTATTTGTTATCAATTGTTTTCACCGCTTGTATTTAAAACTAAGTATTTGAAATTATATATCATATTGTTCCCACATTGTTTAACGTATACGTCGAAAATTGATCAATCTTGCAACTCTACCCCTTAGCAAAGATCAATGATCTATGTGGGGGGTAGTTTCCACCATGTATAATGTGAAGTTAAATGTGTAATTATTTGTGGAAATAAATCCAATTCTATTCTACCCGAAAATGAGCATTTGCTAGAGCCCGCAAGAACCTTTTGCTTGACATCTTGTGCCTTTACTAGCTAGTAACTGATCTAAGGAAAAGTGAGGGTCATTTTCATTTCATTTGCCGCTTTGGGTCGTTTGAGAACCTCAGTGACGTGAAATATGAAAGTGCTCGAAAATGAGGTTAGATTGGCAAATACTACTCATTGTACATTGCAGATTTGTGTTCCATAGATGAACAGTGAGTTTTTCATTGATGTTGTATTTTATATATTTTTTACCCATCCTTGGTCACACTCCTGAGAGGTAACACTCATGAGAATTTCCAGTAAAAATGGCGTCACACAGGATGATGAACTGGCAAAACTCGGGGATGGCTACTGTTTTAAACCTGTCACCAAGCAGTACGGTTCTTGATATAGGATTATTTTGTTTAAGCACTAACAACATTCGTAATTAGTGTAACACTCATGATTGAAAATAAAAATACTCCTCATGTTTTTAGGCTTCTTTCACTGTAAAAACTGCTGCAACTCCAAGCACTCCACTGCAGTCTCACATCTTCAACTGGACAATATAACCTTCACATCTGACTGTTTCCCACCATTTTCCATCGGTCTTCTTGATCGCGAAAATTGTAACTTTCCTGTGGTCCCATTGAGAAGAGATATGGGGGACTGACTGAAAAACTAGTTTTTCACGGGTTGGGAAAAATCTTAAAAATGTAAATCCTTACTCTAAATAAAGAGGAACCAACCTACTGCAGCTAGTAACCCTGGCCAGTTCTAGATTTTCATTGTTTCGTAACTACCTAATTTCTACGTACATGTAAGGTAGGAGGGGACGGTAACACTAGGGTGGTTAAAAAAAAAAAAAAAAAAAAAAAAAAAAGTTCTGGGATTTCTTGTCCCCATTGTTTTTTTGCTTCCTCGGTTTGTCAGGAAGACCCTCCTGAATTTTTAGCAAAAAATATTAATCCTAACCACTTTACCTGCGTCAATTTTGGCCACTTATCGACCGCTATCGTAACCAACCTCTAAATTGGTGCCGAGGTTATGATTTGAAGGACGGATTTCAATTTTTAAGGGTCAATTTATGGGTTTTCGCATACGCTGAACACGATGAACTTATTTATTTTACGCTCCGTCCACTAGTTATCCGGTAAACTGGCAAAGGGCGCTGCTTGAAGTAAGTAAAAATCGAAAATTTCACCGAAAATCCTGTCGCCTGGTTAAGAATTGTACTAGAAACATGCTATTATGCTCATATAATATGCTTTGGCATTTTTTGAACATGATTCCGTTTTTTACTATATTTTTCCGCCGATGATTGCTTCGTTTATCGGCCATAAACCTCAAATTAATTGTAGGGTAATAGAAAAATTCACCCTAATTTCACCGGAAAATATGTCGCGTTGATAATTTAAGGTCCCGATATACCTTGTGTCGATAAAATTTGGTATTTTCCAGGATACTCGGTACAAAGCCGTTGGTAATTTGCCAAGGACTTGAACCGGCATTGTACTTATTCGCTTAACCACCCGATACCATTGTACAAGCTTTTACACGTGACCGATACCGCTGACAATAGCTAACCCTACGCTCAAACGATCCAATCACAGTTCAGACAATTCAGAACTACGGATTTGACCCCGGAAAACCGATAGAAACTAAGGAATTTTACAGAAAAATGGGAAAATTCAGCTATTTTCTCCATTTTGCCGCTATATTTGGCAAATAAGTACAATTCCGGTTCAAGTCCTTGCCAAATTACCAACGGCTTTGTAACGAGTATCCTGGAAAATACCAAATTTTATCGGCACAAGGTATTTTGGGACCTTAAATTATCAACGCGACATAATTTCCGGTGAAATTAGGGTGAATATTTCTATTACCCTACAATTAATTTGAGGTTTATGGCCGATAAACGAAGCAATCATTGGCGGAAAAGTATAGTAAAAACAACCAGGCGACAGCATTTTCGGTGAAATTTTCGATTTTTACTCATCTTCAAGCAGCGCCCTCTCCCAGTTTACCGGATAACTAGTGGACGGAGCGTAAAATAAATAAGTTCATCGTGTTCAGCGCATGCGAAAACCCATAAATTGACCCAAAAAAATTGAAATCCGTCCTTCAAATTATCACTTCGGCACCAATTTAGAGGTTGGTTTAAAATCGACCTAGGTAAAGTGGTTAGGATTAATATTTTTTGCTAAAAATTTAGGAGGGTCATTCTGACATACCGAGGAAGCAAAAAAACAATGGGGACAAGAAATCCCAGAACTTTTTTTTTTTTTTTTTTTTGAATCACCCTATGGTAACACTCATGAGTTACCAAGATTTCAGGTTTCATTCGTCATCACTGTGTATTGATCAAAGGGAATTTGGGGCAGTCCAATTATTTTTTCGTTGATCTCCCAACTTATACTAACCTTTTTTCCCCCAAAATCTCTAGTTTTGGTCAAGAATTGTGAGAATTCGTCGTGAGGGACATGAAAGCGGCAAATGAAATGAGAATAACCCCTGTGGAAATAAATCCAATTCTATTCTATCTGAAAATGAGCATTTGCTAGAGCCTGCTAGAACCTTTTGCTTGACATCTTGTGCTTTTACTGGCTAGCAGCTGATCTAAGCAAATGTTTAGGTTTAATTCACATCACCATATACGCTAATTTATCATGTTGACCTACTTCAATTTACGAGTACGGGGTATTGGAGGTATCTGTGAAGCCTTGGGAGGTTGAGGGTACGGACACCCCCATGTGCGTCTGTCATGTGCAGTGCCCGTCATGTGCTCTCATCTCCCAGCGGAGTCCCCCCTGGGAATCTCCTGGATGAGCGGGTCCTTCGCGTCGTACGAAAAACAGATTGGGAGGAGGAAAAAGGGCCTTTAGCCCTTTTGAGCGAGGCTCGAGGGCCGGTGCCGGGGGGTGAAGGGAGGGGGCAGAGGTGCAGCTCCGACGGCCGCGGGTGAACGTGGCAACAGTGGAGAGCCTGCACACCCCGCCCGCGGCCCTCGACGGCCCTTCCCCCGCCCTCGCCCTCAGCCCATAACGAAACTTCCACTTCCTCTCCGCATCACTGAACCCTTTTTGTCCTTATACCAATTTATTTCATACCGATGGCGGCGGAGCCCTCAGCATGAGATTCACCGTCCCCCATCTCCACTACCTGACTCCTCCAACCGCCGACCTTACAAAGTTCTCCCTTTACAATCCCGGCTCCTTTAAATTGACACCTGTTTTGTACACTTTAATTCGTGGGATAAGACCGGATTCGGGGGGTTCGCCCTCTTCCTTACCTACGCAACTCGGGAGACCTCGAAAATCCCTCAATCACTCCGAGACTCCCATTCAGGGATAAATTTATCTAATTCCTTATTCTAAAATAATGATTAGGAAATACGTACCGTAGAAGTTGATAACTTCGGCCACTTTTTACTGTTTTTCATTGATTTTACCATGGCAATTTAGTTCTAACATTATGAAAAAAATTTGAATGAATGAAAGCATGCATTTTTTTTTTTATTCCTTCATGATATACAGCACAATATAGAATAAAAGATAAAATATCAAATTAATTAGTACTTCTATACATAAAGAAAATGAACTTTCATAGTTGAATGATAAATATACGTATATAGTATTATATTATAAACTAACAATTATGAGTTTGAAGGGTATGCATGCCTGTAAGCATAGCTTGTGGCGGCATGCATGAGCCAATTTCGTCATGTGAGACTATAACAATATATATATTATAGGAATTACGTAACTATTGCCAGTGAACAACCATATTTATGATATGTTTTTGATATTATTTTTGTATAATTGATTAAAAGAGAAATTCGGATAATTCAAGATGAAATAAATATTTGAATTTAAGAGTTAGGTTTTCAATAAATTAGTGAGCATAAGAAGGGTGTTTTAATTTGGTCTAGGGGCAATTACATTTCCTGCGGCAACGTACCTTGTTATATACATTGGATTATGATGTGAACCTATTTGTGGATCCTAATGGAATTGTAGAAGTAAATTTTTTACATATAATTAATTGCCTCATAGTAAATAGCTTAGCGATATTAAATACATTGTCCGATGGAGTCCTAATTGGTAAAGACAGCATAATTTTTACAATGATTTTCTGGCGTACATGTAATTTATTTATATGGGTTGAGAATGTCCCACCTAATTCCTAATTCATCTGGCAGTTTACCCAAGGAATACATAGTAGTTGACTGCAGGTTGCTACTATAGAAAGTGTAAACAATCTTTATAACACCCAACATTACTTCTTGTCTATTAGAGTTTTGAAAAGCCTTGAACTTGAAATTATAGCACGAAGCTTCAGACTACTTTCCGACATGTACCCGGTAATCAAAGGTGCTATTGGTGATTTTATCAAATCCTAATTCATCTGGCAGTTTACTCAAGGCCGTATCCACGATCCAGGGCGTTCGGACATAGAAAAAAGTATTTCTTTTTTCTTCAAAATTTTCAAAAATGTTTCAATTAATCCATAAGATCAGAGGAGCAGTGACAAAGATGAATAGGATAACATGATTACTACAGACATAGAGCCAGGGGTCCGTGAACTATGACTATCACAAACTATGAGCGCCGTTCAAAAACTTTTACACCATTGTATATAATTTTGGTGAACGTTAAAATAGGAGAAAAACAAAAATATCATGACCGGGGAATCCTCCCCCCCTCCCCATCCATTAGCCCCCTCCACCGGCAGTAAATTTTCATCATAAAACTTCCAGCAAGAAATTTGAAACTCCGAACATAGTTTACAAAAGTATACCAAATTCATAATTGAACAACAGAAAAAAAAAAAAAATATATATATATATATATATATATATATATATATATATATATATATATATATATATATATATATATATATATATATATATAATATTAAAAAAAGTCTGACAAGAATATTTAAAACAACATGATTTATTACTATTATCCCTCCATTCACCCCCTTCCACAATATTAAATTTGAAACCCCTGCTATCATCTAGCCCAAATTCATAGTTAGACAAAAAAATAATCACGAAAATCTGACGAGAACTGCGGAAACATCATGATTTGTTAGTATTAGTCCTCCTCCCCCATGATGACATTTGAAACCCCTGGCATACTTTCCAAAACTATATCGGTTTCGTAATGGAACAAGATAAGAATCACGGTAATCAGTCGAGATTTGTAGCTTTGGGTAGCGCTTGAATGAATCGGTAATTACCCCTTCAACCCCCCCCCCCCCCCACCTCGACAGCGATTCGAAATTCCCAAGGTTTGTTGCACAACTAGACTCAAATTGGAATAAAACCAAATAAGACTCACAAAAATCGGCTGAGAATTGTTGCCTGGGCGATGTCAACGAAATTTGCCGGAAAAAACACTTTTTTTGCTTTACCACCTCCATTCTGTTTTTTCTAAGATGGAATTCATAATTTCCGAGGTTTGTTGCATAACTAGACTAAAATTGGGATCGAACAAAGAAATAATCTCGAAAATCAGTTGAGAATAATTGTGGTCTGGGCAGCGTCGACAAAATTAGTCACACACACACACACACATTTGTTTTTTTGTTTTTTTACAAAACTCCCCTCAAAGGCGGAGGGGGCCCACCATTAAATTGAATATTAACTGATAGATGGAAAAAAATGGGGAGGACGCCCAAGTTTACCCGAAGCAGGCTCTAGGGATGGGGGAAGTTGCAGAAGGATGAGGAGGGAGTGGGTGAAAGGAAGTGCCCCTATAAAATGACCACCAGTTCAAGTAAGAACCCCTCAGGACGCGGGTGGTGATACCACGGAGCACTCCTACTGAGATACTCAACTCGAGTAACTCCGTGGCACTTTTCCCGCTCCACACCCCGCGCCATCACACGGTAGCGGCTATTACCCTGATGTTGTTAGTCGCCGCTCCTTTTATCTCGGAATTCGCTTGCCGCAGGTCATTTCTGTCATACTTATTTATTTTATCACACACACACACACACCTATGGGTTTTTCACGGATTTGGTCTTAGAATGTCCTGAACGGATTTATACGCGGTTATTGTTTTTTCTCATGCTTGGGTTGTCCCCCACCCCCCTGGATCAATTCCAATAGGCGTCCTTCTTGTTAACGAAGCCTTGCTTATATGACATAGCTTGAGTGGGACTTCCTAAAAAGCAGAAAAATCAAAAATTAAATTTCCTTGAAATGAGGGTACTACTCGTAATATATCGCCAGATAATCTTTCAATACAATTCAATAAGTTGTATGGAGGTTGCTGAATTACGAGTTGCCATGGGTTCTCCGTTTTCTCCTCTGCTTGCAAATATTTGCATGGATTATGCTGAACAACAAATATCTAAAACATCTAACTCAAATAACCTCCTCTATCGGTATAGACACGAGGATGATATTGTACGTCTGTGGACAGGAACAGAGAGACAACTAAATTCTTTTCACGAAAAAATCAATAAATTTGATCTCTCCATCAAAATTCACCCTCGAATTCGGTGGGAATAAACTCAATTTTCTTGATCTATCCATATCTAAACAAAAGGCATAATTTTTCAATTTATAGGAGAGATACATATAGCGATATAACTAGCCGTAGTACATCAAATCACCCTTTAGTTCATAAGCATGCGGCCTTCCATAGTATGATCAACTGTACACTATTTATTCCATTCCATGTCCACTATTATTTCCATAGGTTTGAGGAAAAAGAGTAGGGACAAAGTCTCCAATCCGGCTAGTTAAAATGTAACTTTGGAAGAGAAACGATATGGATAAGTATACCTTATTATGGGAAAATTTCTTATAAAGGAGGTAAAATTCTATCATCTAGCGGTGACTAAGTGGGTTTTTAAAATAAAAATAGTCATATAGCTTTACAAGGGTCTGTTAAAGACAAAGACAGTGTTCAGCATGAAAGTTGGGTTTATCAATAAAATGTTCTTGCGGCCATGAGTCTGCTCAAACTTATAGGCGATTCGGGGAAAAATAGAAAAACATGAAAATGACTTCAGGGAAAATTAGGTAATTCTGAATTAGCAAATCATCGGAATCCAATCATAGTTACTATTTTGATTTGGCAAACAGTTTGTAGAATTTCTTCATTTTTAAGACAAAAAGGTAGGTAGCTGATGCCATTATGGTGTTTGGAGCCGAGGTTTGGGTTGAAGCCCTAACGTTCCAAAAATATCGAACAGGATGGTGGCAATCCAAAGAAGAGGAGCTCTCAGAATTTGCAGTGCATACAGGACAGTATCTGGCCCTGCCTCTCAGGTTATAGCGGGAGTGGTCCCAATATATCTGCTTGCTGAAGAGCGAATGAGGATCTACCTGCGGAAGAGAGAGAAGGGAACATCAAGAAAGAGGAAAGAGGAGAAACACTGAGGGAATGGCAGACTAGATGGGAGGATGAGACATGAGGCCGCTGGACATACCGGTTGATTCTCAGCCTGGACGACTGAATGAATATTTAGCAAGGTAAGGTGAATTATTTCCTCACCCAGTTCCTCACTGGCCATAATTACTTCCTTTCATTCCTCGCAAAGTTAGGAAATACGGAGGATCAAGGATGCAGCTACTGCCGACAGGGGTAAGAAGATGCTTATCACACATTTTTTGTGTGCCTAAAGTGGGGAGGTGCTCTCCGAGTCCTGGAGGAGAGAGTAGGAGAGATTGCACCGGAGACCATCGTCAACAAAATGGTAGCCGAGAAGAATAAATGGGACGCGGTGGCAACATACATTTTTGCGGTCCTAAAAGACAAGGAGCTGGATAGATCCTGGGAATAAAGAAGGCATAAGGAGATGAGGAGCCAGAATAGCCAACTGCCAAAAGTAATACTAAGTAAGTGGTTCCGGGGTAGTTCTCTATAAGAGGGAGTGGTAATTTTTAGTTGAGAATGTCCAAAAGGGAGAGTAAAACACTGTTGAGGAGCACAGTCATCGTTCAAGAATTTTCCCCACTCCAAAAACAAAACAAAAAAACGCTGCAAATTATTGCATAATGGTTTATTATTTCTGAATCAGATAGCTAGCTATAGTAACCAGCATGCTCTGGGGTTTTCGCCAGTTTCTTTTCTAGTACCCACCTCTGTTCTCGCGTTACAGGCTTTGCTTCCGATGGGGAGCAAATGGATGATTGTACAGCCACCCGAGTGGTCTCATTCAATCCACGGAGCTAATTTCTATAGGAATCAAACTAAAACGGTAGGTACACTGGATTCCAAAAGCTTCTCACTCCACCCCCCGCTCACCCCCCTCACCGCCCACCGTGACCCCCTGCCAAGCGTTCCAGGCGTGTGCGCGTGCGTATGTCTAACACTCAAACCTCGAAAAAGACACTTTTTCGCCCGTTTTTGGCCCATAGCATCTATGCGAGTAAAGCGATCGGGATGGTTAAACGTTAGGACCAACTAGACCCCAAATGGAGTCTATGTGCGAAAGAACGGTTTTTTAAAGTCAATTCTTAGGCCTTTTATGGCCCGCACGGCGGACGGCGAACGGCGGACGGACATTTCAAATTTGGATTCTACGCACCTTGAAACGTAAAGTGACAAAGTTTGAGGGGGGGTTATAAAAATTGTTTGCTATACGATCACATAGGCTTATTATTGGAAATAATAAACCAAAAACAAGTTGGGTATGGCACATAGCTTCCTCGTTTATCTATCATGAATGTATAGATCATTGAAATGTTTCAAATGATCTTCAAAAATTCCATAGCGGAAAAGAGTAAATCAAGAAGTAGCGTGAATTGTCATTATTGGTCAATTAAGAAACGAAATAATGATACTCAGTGTAATTTACGTTAGTGCAAGCGCAGAATGAACTGATGATTTAAAACAATGAAATAGGTACGGGACCTTCTAAACCTTAACCACGCATTTGAGGACAATTTCATCAAAATGGGATGAAAACTGTGGTAATTAAGGTTATACAAGTATTTCACATTGGCGCATGCGCAGTAGCTATTAATGCTACAATCGTGTTGAAATTTATATGAGGTAATCAAGTCATCTTCTTCCAACTATCATCCAATTTTATGCGAAACCGAACAACTAGAGTGTGGAAAAATTGAGCATAATGGAATTTACGACTGTGCATGCGCAGAATGAAGTATTTATTTCACAACGATGAAACTGATAGGGAACCATCTATAACCTAATCAGCCCATTCTCTGACAATTTCATCGAAATCGGATGAAAACTGTGGAAATTAAAGTCGTTACAAGGATTTCACATAGGCGCATATGCAGTAGCTTTTATTCATACAATCATGTTCAAATTGATATGGGATGATCAAATCGTCATTCCCCAACTATCATCCAAATTTGAGCGAGATCGGACGACAAGGGCGTGAAAAAATTGAGCATAATGCAATTTTTTTTTTTTTTTTTGGAGTATTGATTTCGCAACAATGAAACTGAGAGGGGACCGTCTACCTTCTGCTAATGAAAACTGTGAAAAACAAAAAACGCTGCAAATTATTTCACAAAGGTGTATTATTATCTCAATTGAGTATGATCGTAGTTTTAGTTGGCTTGCGTACGTCATAAGGCCCGTCCAGACTCCTCGGCGTGTCCTATTTCGAGTTGCCACAACCTGTACTTCTATAATTATATACGCATGTTTATATTTCTCGATTTGAGCTAGCTCCTATCTATTCGAATAGTTATTGCGTTAATAATATCATTATCTAAGTTCGTACGAAAAGTCGAGAGGATATGTTAGTAAATATGCGTAGGAAAAGCATTGGTATTAACACACAAATATGTCCTAGAAAAAAACATATGTTCATGCCTAGAAGGAACGCCGTACCCACCTCATGGTGCCGCGGTGTATTATATGGGTATAACAAGTAAAAGTAATAAATATCCATTCCCCTACACCCCTCTGCTACGCCCCTGGTCACCCCAGACACCACAAGGTGCCGCGGCGCCTCCTCTCACTCCACCCCCCGCTCACCCCCCTCACCACCCACCGTGACCCCCTGCCAAGCGTGCCAGGCGTGCGTCTAACACTCAAAGCCTCGAAAAATACACTTTTTCGCCCGTTTTTGGCCCATAGCATCTATGCGAGTAAAGCGATCGGGATGGTTAAACGTTAGGACCAACTAGACCCCAAATGGAGTCTATTTGCGAAAGAACGGGTTTTTTAAGTCAATTCTTAGGCCTTTTATGGCCCGGACGGCGGACGGCGGACGGACATTTCAAATTTGGATTCTACGCACCTTGAAACGTAAAGTTACAAAGTTTGAGGGGGGGTTATACTATTTTTTTGCTATACGATAACATAGGCTTATTATAGGAAATAATAAACCAATAACCTTGTTACAAGGATTTGCGGACACACGACAGACACGGAACTAAAGTTGTTCAAAATGGTCTAAAACGTAAAATGCAAGTGGAAATTTTGATTTTGGAAACCAAAATTTTTTTTCCCCCGAAAGTGAAAACAATACCTCCGCTACCCATAACCCATAGGTAGACTCGGAAGCAAAACCTGTTGGAGTTGGTTAACCCACGGATCGGCGCTGATCCGCATCTTTGTCACCTCCCGTCATTCTAAAAACTTGTGTACTAAACCCTGTTTTTCCATTAATTTATTTCTTCGTAATACGATCCCTCTGTATTTCCGTAGTTCTTTATTTCCTATTCCTTGACAAAAGAAAAAAAAATTGTCTTCAGAAGGCGATGTTTTCGTGGAACTGGACCGTGACAATTCGTCGAATAACATGTAGGGAAAGAGTGGACCACTTGTATTTAAATGAATAGGCAACCATTTTGACATATTCAAGTCTTTACTTTGGCACACAATGGGAGAAATCGATAGTTTTTATAGCGTTAATTACTAAAATTTCTTTCCCATGATTTTCACTTACATCGGAGCCGTTCCTAGGGACGGAAATCAATTCTTATCCGACGGAAATTGTTCACCACTCGTTGGAATGGAAACATCTCAATTTATGCTAAAATGTTATGTTGCCTTCACCGTTTCGAAAATAAAAGCAGCTGAGCTACACGCAGTTATTGATGAACTATAAAATATAAACAATCTTCGAGGTACGCGAATAATAAATTGATTTGGTACGTAACCAGGCTGGCTTTCTGCTTGGGTATTCCAATAATCAAATGAAAAATTAAGGTGAATGTTTTTGATCGTTATCCAGGGGGCTATTCATTTTGTGCTAGACTTGATAGTGGAAAATGTTTTGTAGAACACCGAGAAAAACTTGAAAATTGTTGTCAAGTGGTCAGTCTGAAATGATAACGATAGCCTACCAAAATAATAATAAAATATAAACATTGCCGCCAGAGAGTAATACTTGCCGCCAAAAACTGCAGGTACCAGGCATTTTTCATATTGTTGTCGGAATGGAGATGTGTGAGGGACAAAAAAAATACTGTTTCTCCACTTTTATCAGCTGTTGTTCACTAATTTTTGGTTTGAGCACAGCAACTCGGATGCTAATTAATTGATCCACAGATCGGCAAATCTAGGATTAAAAATTGATGGTGGAACAGTGAAAACCCTGACTCGCGGTTGTTATCTAGATCCTGTGTTACAAGGCTTGGGAGTTAACGGGCGGACCCTTTTGCGAGGGGCGAAGCATCGAGGTCAGATAGGGTAGGTATTACAGATTGGGTTTAATAATTCTAGACTAGTGATCATAGCAGAAGGGATATCAAATAGGGAAATGATAATATGCAGCGGTTGTTCAACTTACTTGTCATATTTCGCGTCAAAGGGGGGGTTTATACATGAGAAAATGGGCCAACCCAGTTTTTTCACTCTCCTGGGTTAGGCAGGAACTTGATGAACGCCGAGAGGTTTCACTAATTTTAGTCAAATTTTGGGGGGGGGGGTTGAGGGAGGGTTAAATAGTACGTTACGTACACATGGATATGTTGAATACTCAACGTACGATGATTCATCTATTTCATGAGCCCAAAAATATACTTTTTTGCCTCTAAAATCCACATTTCTTAAAACGTGCGACTTTTTTCAGAATGCAGTATCTCAGTACCTATTGGGTAAAAAAAATTGCACGAGTAGTGATTTTTATAGGAAGTTTAATGCTCTTTAACTTTTGACTTGTAAATTTTTCCGTTTGACCGGCACTTTTCGAGTTATTGGCGAAAAGCCGTAAACAAATCGGAGAAATTGTAGCATTTTCCCCCACTCCAATTTAGCAAAAGGGCCACAAGGTTGTAAAAACTCAGCATTGGCATCCCAGAGGACCACTGGGTGACCACCAGAAATTTCATTAACGAGTGTTTGCAAATCCTTGAACACCCAACTTCTTCTGTTTTCGTCCGATTTTGATGAAATTCTCATGAGAGGTCCCCTATCACTTTACAAAACAATACATCACTCTGCGCATGCGCAAACATAAATTTCATTATTCATCTTAATCATTACTCATCTTTCAGCGAATTTTTAAAGAAAAATAAGCTATTGCTCTCGCCTCAAAATTTGTAGAATGTGAATTTTTGAAAAAATTGTATGCAGAAATCCGTTTCAGGCTATTCTGAATCATATACTGAAGTTTAACGCATTTTTTTTATGTATGTATGTATGTATATATGTATGTATGTATGTGTCATTCCAGACGATAACTGTCCAATTTTTGAAAAAAATTTATGCAGAAATCCGTTTCAGGCTATTCTGAATCATATTCTGAAGTTTAACGCATTTTCTTTATGTATGTATGTATGTATGTATTATATATGTATGTATGTGTCATTCCAGACGATAACTGTCCGTAGAATTGTGCTAGAAACTTCAAACAAATTTTAAAATGTTGAGGACACAAAACGAAAGTTCAAGGTCGTTGGCCAGCATGATCGAATTACATCTTCGGGTTGAAATTTTCAAAAATGTAGTCAACAATATCAAAATAGCCTGTTTTTTGCGATTTGTTGTGCGAAATAATTTTTTCAGCATACTAACATGTGGTCAATTCGGAATCAGCGTAAAATTTCCTATAAGAATATGTATCAAGTTTTCAAAAATTTCAAAGTTGAAAAATCAGTCAAAAATCGAAATCATGCCGTTCGCTAGTTGTAAAAATCGGTAATATTTGCAAGAAACATTGTCCAAATTCAGATTGAACTACTCTTATGGAAATACCCCTGTATAACCAATCCTAGAACCATGCTGTTTAAAACGTAGGTAGGTAGTAGGTGTTTGTTAGAAAAAAAAAAAAAAAAAAAAAAAAAAAAATGTAATCACAACTGATGAGTTTACTCTGTGAAATATTCCGTCCTCCGATTCTCTCGGTCGCTCTCTTTAATGTTTTACGCTCAACTGTTCTAGGACTTGATGTAGCTTTAATACTGACTGTGGCTTAGAAAGTATCACCCATGAAATTTGAAGAAGTTCTATTTATGTACATGTATTTATTATGTATTATTATGTATTTATGTATCAGTAACATTAATCTTAAGGCCTCCCTCCACACGGCCGTCAGTAACGTTAAGCCTAAGGCCTCCTAATTATTATTAATAATTTGATTCCATGGTTGTCTATCAAAATCATAAACTAAAATTTCTCTACACGATCAATAGCGACTGAAATGTCGAAGATTTCTTCAAAAATTCGCTCATGGGGTCATGCTGCATGACTGGACTTTTTTTCTCCATCAAGGGAGAAAGTAAAAAGATTTTAGGGATTTAGATTCGTCACCAGACATGTCTATTAGACGCATCAGAGCGCACAAAACCCGCCTGCTCCATTCTCTTCCTGCACAAAGGAATCGCGGAGTTAGTGCAGCCCTACAAAAGGCACTGGAGCCGGGAGTGCTGCCTACCTACCTGATCATGGAGGCGATGGCATAGCTCGAGGTAAGTTGCGTAGCCAGTCGGCTAGAAAAAGGGATAGGCGAGGAAACATTGGCCTTGAAAAGGCCCGAGGTAGGGCCAACCTCTTTACAACCCTTTCTTTGCTAGTCCCTCAACCTTGTTTTTTACCAGGAGATCCTGCTCCCCACCTTTTTTCCACGTTCGCTGCACCACCGCGTAGCTATTTTCCCTTACCTCACGGATGCCGTGTTAACCAAGGGCACCGCGTCGAGGAACATCCGTCGAGCGCGACAAATTGCTTTTTTCCATTCATACCCACCAATGGGAAGGTATGACGGGTTGCTTGGCGTTCCGATCCCACACAGTTGGGAGCAGTGCGGGATGACTCGAGCGGTTGGACTCAGACAGACTATTAAAAAAAGCCCTTTTAAATGGCCACTGATATTGATCTATTGGAAACGACTGCAAGTTCGCTGTCCTCTCAGGCGAGCACGGCTAACATGAACAAGTATGCTACAAGCAATCCCTCCTCTCTCACAACCATAATAAAGTAGGTATGAACTGCTTGTATACTGAAATCGCAACAATCACAGATTCACGTAAAAAGATTGAAAATATCATGTTGAACCCACGAAAGCTGCATACAGCGAAATAAGCGTAACCCAGGAATTTTTGAGAAAGATGCGCACAGGATCAAATGTTGACAGATGGTGAGGGTAAGCTTGTGACTTTCCCACTACAGGTTACCGTCGGATATCGCATAGTTCTCCCTACAATTAACGGGTATTTGATGGAATTCTTTCTTCGCCCATCTCAACCATTAAAACTCAACTTTTCCGTCACCTCTGCTTGGATACCCCTCAATAACTAATTTTGCCTAGCTGTGTCTGTGGTGAAGCAGTGTGACTCTCTAGTGTGGTGCTCTGGTCATCGTTGGTTGTTTCCTCATTTCTTATAATTATAATTAATTTAGGTACTCCCTGTTCACTTTTTTTCTCTTGTAATTGGATTCGTCCCGTATTTTCTAAATAAATAAATTCTCGAATGTTTAGTCGAGGTGAGGCGGGCGCGCAGTAGTTACCTACTGGCTTGATGGCGTCGCCATGCAATCTTAAACCCCGTAGTCAAAAATCAACTGGTATCAAGAAATGACTACCAAAAGTTGGCTATCTTCTCTCTATTCTACTACCTCCGTTCGCTGAACGTACTCATATCTACCTACTTCATACTTCTTGCAAGAATGTATATTTATAACTTATTATTTATCTACGTGTTATTAATAACAGTGAAGAGAAGAACTCGATCAGTGTATCGCAGTTTCTCATTCGAAGCCCGTTTGGAAAGGACCAACATCTCAACGATGATCCAGTGCGGAGTTCCATTACCAGAACTACGCCTGCATATGCTTCAACTATATCTAAATATCAAGCTGAGTATTCATCTCCATTCCATTCACACAAGTTGCCTAAAAAAGTGTAATAATACACATTACAACTTTCAACTGCCTCACGAATACGTTTTTCTTATTTCAATTGAATATTTGTGAATTCTTTCCATCCCCTCGATTTTAGACGTAATAGTCATCCAACGTCACAAGCTATGACATCAAAACATTTTTTTGGTATGGTAGTCTGGACGCTCGCAAGCTCGTATCTCAAAAACACATAACATCTAGTCAATCCCTTAGTAAAAATTCAGATTAGTTGAACATATAGGTATAATGATTGCTTCGGAAGGGATGCAGAATTTCAGAAATAATAACTCCAAGAAGTCTTAGATGAGAAATGGTATATTTGGTGGCGTTCTTGGCTCTTTATGGTGCGGGGGGACGGGTCCGGGTGTATACTACGGTAGGTCAGAATGATGTGTATAGTTTGGTCGTCTGGATGCTCGCAAGCTCGCATCTCAAAATTCATAACATCAATTAGTCAATCTCTTAGTAAAAATTCAGATTAGTTGGAGATTAGTACCAGGGTGGTGGAACGATCATGAAAAAGGGCCCTGATGTTGACCTAACCGTAGAAATCGATTCAACGTTGTAGCTGTTTATTTTTCTTGGAAATAAACAACGTTTTTCTCTAACTCCCGTTATGAAATGGTTCGTGACCTTGAAAGATTCCTAGGCGGGTTCCTCAGGATCATGAACGTTCAATCAGACAATAAGAAAATGATACTTGATAGATGTTACGTTTGCGCATGCGCAAAAGATACAAGCGAGTCAGGAGCGATGAAGTTCATCGGCAATTATCTTAAGCCCGTTCAATCTCTGAAAATGTCATACAATATTAATGCTGTATGGGCCATACTTGTTACATAGATTTGAGGTTCGCACATGCGCAGCGCATGCTAATGATACGATCGCCATGAAACTGTGATGAAATCCGCATTTCCCACCTTGAGAAAGATGCTTAATGACATTTACTGCATGCCCCACATAAAAAAACAAAGTGTATGTCATTTGCGCCACTTCTGGTGCAAGTGGCAAGTATTTTTCCTGAGATCTAAGTAAAAAATTATGAAGAATGGCGTTGGTCCCAATTTTTTACGCTGTATTCAGGGAAAATGAAGGGGGGACACCCTGTATATCCAAAAGCGTTGCACTCTAGGATTCGTTTCAGAATGACTCAAAACGGATTTCAATAAAGAAAACTTTCGAAAATTTTGATTTAAAAATTTTTGGAGCCTATGCAATAGCTTAATTTTTTACGAAAATTTGCTAAAAGAAAAACTTTATAAACTATGGCAATCCCTGGTACCTCCGGTGATTTCAAGTTGCCGCAACAGCTGTCGCTTCGCGGTCATGACACCTGTAAACAGTGAAAGCTGCGGGCCATCGGATCAGAGTCACAAAGTATCTCGAGGAGGTTATACGCAACATATCGGACCTACGAGCTCTAACTGTTAGTATACTGAAAAACGATTCGTATGTGGTTGATGTGTTGCCTATATTGTTTCCAAATTGTGTTGTAAATACTTATATACTTATATACTTTTTAAAACGGGTATTAGGCTCGAGCACCTATGTAATGTTTCCTTCAGTAGAACTGCCTCAACATCTAACATTTCCCCAACCCGCTGTCGTACAGAATTGCATCGTAGAAATTCGTACAGTGCTGCTCTGAACTTTTTATATAGACACAAAATTAATTTGTCCATTTTCCCCAACGTAAATGGTTTTAAAAGATGTATATCGGGGATTCTTTCTGACATTCAAAAATTGTTGGGAACCATAGGGGATTGAAGTTCTGTATTTCATGAGTGAATTCATAATTAATTTTAAATATTATTTTCATATCGGTTATGGGTATTTTATTTTGATAAAGTAGTTATTCTTTTTCCCGCCAGTTTTATCTTTATATATAGTCATATTTATTTTTGTTTTTATGTATGTATAGTCTAGTATTGTACAGCTGGGCGCCTCTTATTAAGAGTAAGACTCCACCAGGGGACACAAGTTCCTTTGAACTTAAGCCTTGTTGGGCAAATTATTTGATTTTTGAAGTCCTTGATTAAATTAGTTCCAATTTAGTGTCTTTGAAAAATGTTCACTTTTTTAAAAAGAAGTATCTTGTTTTAATTTGTTTTTTACTACTATTGTCAAGTACTACTGTTATTTAATTTTCTTATAAATATGTTTTTGCCAAATAAATAAATTATGTCGAGGCATTAGCACTAATCTACGCACTATCCTACCCATAATTATACTGTGGTGCAATCAGATACGAAATGGGGGCGGCTGGCTGTTGATTCCCCCGAAATTAAAAGTTTGGGTGGTTTTTCGACTCGTTCGTTTGATTTCCTTGCTTCGTTGGGTTTTCGCCTGTCCGTTTGCAGGCTTCTAAGAGTTGGGGTTTTTTTTTTTATAGTACGACTGTGATCTATAATTGGAGAGATTATAGTTTGATTTGAGTACCACTAACTGGTACTTTGAGCACTGGCAGAGCTTTTCTAGGTTGGAATGTATTAAAACCATGCTGTGAGTAAAATCACTATGCTGACTCAGACCATAAATTGGCTTTTAAATGTGTTTATTAAAAAAACTAGGTGACGCTTTAAAAATTTTCGAAAAAATGAGCTATTGCAACGGCTCCAAAATTTAAGGGTGTGAGATAGATAAAAGGTAAGGGAATGATTCCCAAGTGAAATCCACCAAATGTCACGAAAATCGTCGAGTTTTATATTGTTTGGTTTTCTGGTTCCTTTTCAATCCTATTCGACCTATTGCGGTTCTGAAATGTGAATGAAGCTCCTTGGAATATTAAGAATACAACGACAAGGTGCAGAGACGTACTGATCAGAAGGGACCCCATGAAGCCTAGTTTCATTCGTGAGCGACCAGAGGTGCTGAAATTTGAAATGCAGCACCTAGAATACGATTTCAAGGCAAGTTTCCATTTATTCTGTGCTGAAAAACAGCTTGAATTTTCAACCATGTTCAGGGGTGGATCTGTTGATGCTTGCACTTGAACTATGTCATTTTCATTGTTTTTGCAAATATTCTATAAATTAAACTCTATATTCTGGCACCTAGGTACGTATCCTGCATGACAACTAATGATGATATACCTTATTTGTTGTGTACCTGGTTGCGTGCACGAGCACGTATGTAGCCTGGGACACCACAGATCCCAATGTTAGGCATGAACCAACCACCAAAATTAGGTCATTTACGATCCATCAGTGAATTCAAATGACAACTATTTTGATATTTTGGATTGGATTTGAACCCTACCAGAGGGACAAAACCCATTTTCCCATCACTGGTACACAGTGGGACACCTCGCTGCTACTAGTGGGACACAGGTGACGTCTTGCCACTACGGCTGGGACACGTTGGAACACCCCGCCCCTACCACTGGTTCAAAATGCTAAATTTTGACCTATTGATTCAAAAAATTTGAAAATGTGGATTTTTCACCACAAAGACCTTCTTAAGAGATTTTATTGCTAATATTGTTATTTTCTCAATTTTTCCTCAATTGGTAGTTAAATTTTAAAGCCTTTTTCGACGTCTCAGAGGAATATGGACACCAGAAGATCGCTTAAAGGAGTTTTTTACAGAGGAGTTGGAAGGCAGGATTCGATCCAGCTGAACCCAGTCACTGCAGTGTTTGACAAGTAAGTTTATGAATGTCTTTACTTGGGAAAATATAAATATTTTGGTTTCCATTACTTTCTGTGCTTAAAAACAGAAAAGTAGCTGTGCTTAAAAACAGGTATGTCATTTTCATTGTTTTTGCAAATATTCTTTAAACCAAATTCTATGTTCTGGCACTTATATATCCTACGTGACAACTAATGATGATGAACCTTAGGGTAAGTTACCAAAATTCCGCCTACCCTAACTGTTTCCCCAAATATTAACAAAGTTTTATGATTAATCCATTCGGAAAGGTTCTTACTTTTACGAGGAAGTACTCACATTTGATTCCTGGAGCTCTTATTCAATTGTAGGAGACCTAGAAGGAATTATAAAGTCTAAGAATACAAGGTATGACTTTCACATTGCTTGTTTGCAATGTTTTGATTAAATCTAATTTGTTGAATGTATCCTGAATTACATTCAAATGCCATATTCAGTCGTAGGATATATCAAGACAGCTTGCGTGCGAGTCCGCAACCCCGGGACACATTTTCATATTAATCATCATTTCAATCGTCTCTTAATGTCCCTGAGAGTCATCCCAACAAATTTCAACTTTGTAGGGTGAACATGACAAAATTAGGCTCACTAAGCTGATTGGGAAAGAGACCATAATTTCAACTGTCTCTTTGAAATTGGGTCATCTTTGGCAACCTGGGAAACCACAGACCCCATTATTTGGCATGAAACAACTCCCAAAATTATGTCATTTACGATCCATCAATGAATTCAAAATCACAACTATTTTAATATTTTGGATTGGACTTGAACTCTATACCATAAAGACAAAACCCATTTTCCCATCACTGGTACACATTGGGACACCTCGCTACTACTAGTGGGACACATGGTAACGCCTTGCCACAACGGCTGGGACACGTTGGAACACCTCGCTACTACTAGTGGGACACATGGTAACGCCTTGCCACAACGGCTGGGACACGTTGGAACACCTCGCTACTACTAGTGGGACACATGGTAACGCCTTGCCACAACGGCTGGGACACGTTGGAACACCCTACCCCAACCACTGGGACAAGATGCTAAATTTGACCTATTGATTTAAAAAAAAAAAAAAAAAATTTGAAAATGTGGATTTTTCATCACAAAGGCCTCCTTAAGAGGTTTACGGCTCATATTGTTATTTTCTCGGATTTTTCATAATTATTAGTAACAATTTTAAAAGCGATTTTCGACGTTTCAGAAGAACATGGAGACCAGAAGCTCACATAAGGGAGTTTTTTTACGGAGGAGTTGGAAGGCGCGGTCTAGGATAGAAATATTTTACACTGATCCGGTCCAGCGGCTGCAGGTTCGCTCGGGGCCCTTGGCCGTGGAAACGCGGCGAGCGGGTCGGTGGACGCCCTTCTCCCTTCGGGTTGATGCCACAATAAAAAGTTTGGCCCTTCCTTCGTGAGAGCTGAGCGGCCTTCATGAAGTAGGAATCCGTCTTTGGACGGGGCATCTCTTCTTTTTGTGGTTGGTCAAACACAATTCCGCCCGTGGCTCCGCAATGATAGTGGTCAGCTCTCACCAGCCACGGATCTGCCTCTTAAAACTTCCCCTTTCCAAATTATCTCCTACAATCACGCACTCAAGAATTTTTTTTTTTTTTTTTTCGGTACCTAACCCCCTTCTTCGCTCACGGCTCGCGGGGTATGAGCCACACAAAATCGTCGGTAGGCCTTATCCTCTACAAAAAATAGTCGCCGAGAGTCATTACGCTTTCTGAACATTCACGTTGAGCCCAATGTAACTTCTTACGCCCCTCCGTGAATCTACTACGATCTTGCAGATGTAGATATGAGAATTCCATCGAACAGAGAACTTGCTGAGACGAAGGGAAGGCCGCGCGTGAACGCAAGGCTACCCGCCTAAGCGGGGTAACCATTCTGTAGACCACAGCTCACGCTACTTCGCCTTAAACGTATGTACTCGGATGTAATACCGTCGTAAAATTCGGGCTAGATTCCCGAATAATAAAACAAAAGTTCCAGTCATGCAGCATGATCGTATGAGCGAATTTTCTTAAGATATCATATTACATCATGTTGAATTGTTTTGAAATTTGAGCTTTTTGAGCAAAAAAAAAAATGTTAAACATTATTTGGTGCTAGTTCGGTGTGCGCTCTATGAACCGGCTGCGATCTATCCCGTCGCGCTCTGGCTCACGCTAGCCTGCGATCTATGTCAAAGTTGACAATGCAATCTTTTTATGTGAAATCTTATCTCCTTAATATTTCGTTTTATTTTTGGTTTATTATTTCCAATAATAAGCCTATGTGATCGTATAGCAAAAAAATTTTATAACCCCCCCTCAAACTTTGTCACTTTACGTTTCAAGGTGCGTAGAATCCAAATTTGAAATGTCCGTCCGCCGTCCGCCGTCCGCGTTCGCCGTCCGCCGTCCACCGTCCGCCGTCCGCCGTCCGGGCCATAAAAGGCCTTAGAATTGACAAAAAATCTGTTCTTTCGCACATAGACTCCACTTGGGGTCTAGTTGGTCCTAACTTCTCGCCAGCTCGATCGCTCCACTCTCATGGGTGCTATGAGCCAAAAATAGGTGAAAAAGTGTCTTTTGGTTTATTATTTCCAATAATAAGCCTATGTGATCGTATAGCAAAAAATTTTTATAACCCCCCCTCAAACTTTGTCACTTTACGTTTCAAGGTGCGTAGAATCCAAATTTGAAATGTCCGTCCGCCGTCCGCCGTCCGCCGTTCGCCGTCCGCCGTCCGCCGTCCGGGCCATAAAAGGCCTAAGAATTGACTTAAAAAACCCGTCCTTTCGCCCATAGACTCCATTTGGGGTCTAGTTGGTCCTAACGTTTAACCATCCCGATCGCATTACTCGCATAGATGCTATGGGCCAAAAACGGGCGAAAAAGTGTCATTTCAAGGCTTTGTTAGACTTACGCACGCACGCACGCCTGGCACGCTTGGCAGGGGGTCACGGTGGGTGGTGAGGGGTGGTGAGCGGGGGGGTGGAGTGAGAGGAGGCGCCGGCGCCGCGGCACCTTGTGGTGGATACGGCGCCGGCGTTCCTTCGAGGCATGAATATATGTTTTTTTCAAGGTCATATTTGTGTGTTAATACCAAAGCTTTTCCTACGCATATTTAATAACATATCCTCTCGACTTTGCGTACGTACTTAGATAATGATATTATTAAGGCAATAACTATTTGAATAGATAGGAGCTCAAATCGAGAAATATAAACATGCGTATATAATTATAGAAGTATAGGTTGTGGCAACTCGAAATAGGACACGCCGAGGAGTCTGGACGGGCCTTATGACGTACGCTAGCCAACTAAAACTATGATCATACTCAATTGAAAAAATAATAAACCTTTGTGAAATAATTTGCAGCGTTTTTTTTGTATATTTCAAGTTGTATAGAAATTGGAGATTTATGAGTGAAAAGAAAATGTTAGCTATTAATTTTATGGGAAAAAAAAGTATTCTTCTTCTTCTATTCAAAAAGAGATTTTGGATTTTAGGCAATTTTTTGCAATTTTATAGATTTTTTAAAACAAAATTTAATGAAGTTCAAGTTTTTAGCATAATTTTGTACATAAATTTTTGAATGTTCTATTTCATAGTTGATAAACTTCATTTGACCAATCTTATGCTAAAAAATATCAATTTAACAATTCTTAGCCATTTTCAGTGATTTTGTCAGCACATTTTTTGAAATTTGACCAATTAGATGATATCAATATACTTGGTAATAAATTGTTTTGTTTATAAACTATATTAAAAAAGTTCCAGTCATGCAGCATGATCGTATGAGCGAATTTTCATAAACTATCTATCGTACTATAGTATGTTAAATTGCATTGAAATTGGAGCAATTTTAGTTGACAGAAATGGTTAAAAAACAATTTTATGGCAAAAAACTTATTCTAAATAAAATTCCACTGATTCAAAAGGGATTTTTGATTTTTAATTTTTTGTGTGCAGTTTTTGTAGATATTTTAGCAAATTTTAATGATATTTAAGTACGTTTTTCAGCATAATTTTGAGCCAAAATTTTTAAATGTCCTAGTTAATCGTTGAAAATTTAGTTTTGACTAAAATTCTGCAAACAATTACAAATTTAACGATTTTTGGCCGTTTTTAGCCATTTTTAGTGATTTTGTTGAGTACATTTTTCAAAATTTGACCAATTTAATGTGCTCAAAAATTGTTGTCCAACGAACTCATCCTTTCTTTTGAAATGCTTGATTTTTTGGCGAAAGAACGAAGTTTTTATCTCAATTCTATCGAGAGTTATCGTCTGGAATGACACATACATATATATATATATATATATATATATATATATATATATATATATATATATATATATATATACATATATATATATATACATATAAAAAAGCGTTAAAATCCAGGAATCATTTCAGAATGCCTCAAAACAGATTTCGATGAAGAAAATTTTTGAAAATTTTTATTTTAAAATTTTTGGAGCCATTGCAATAGCTTTATTTTCTAAGAAAATTCGCTAAAAGCGTAAAATTGTGAGATTCCGCTGCTGTAATGGATTGAACCCATTTGTGAGGTCCGAAGCTCCGAGTTCCGATACTAAATATACTATAAGCGGCGTTTAATAATTATGGACCAGAGATCTACGTAGAAGGGCTGTCTAATACATAAATAATAAACCTTTGTGTAATAATTTGCAGCGTTTTTATTTTACGTGACAAAAATGCCTCTGATGTTGTTTCGTGATTTTTACTGTGATATTGTGTCAAGTGACATAGTGTGTCATAAATATTTAGTAGACCGAGGATTGTTGTTAAACGAGGAAGATAACGCAGACTGCCATAAATGCGGAACTACAATGGTGGTGAAAAGACGGAAAAATCGTAGTGGGGAGTGGGTCCCTACTTTTCGCTGTCCAAAAACGGGCTGCTAGACAACGAGATCAGCTGTAACAGCAACTTGACTCTATGCCAAATTATGGAACTAATTTTTATGTACGTTCTAGAACTGCCTTTTGACACTGTGCAGGACCGGACTGGAAGAGGCCGAGAGTGTGTGACTGATTGGTTTAACTTCTGCCGTGAAATTTGTACTGCCGTTCTGGCAACAAAAGGGAAAATGATTGGCATCGCAGAAAGTCCAATTCAGATTGACGAGTCCCGTTTTGCAGGACGAAGAAAATACAACAGGGGTCGTCTGTTAGAATGTGAAGCAGGGTCGGAAATACATTCAGATGAATGGCCTGCATACAGGTGCCTAAGCAGTCGCGGGTTTGTGCACAAGACCGTAAACCACCAGCAAGCATACGAGGATCCAGCTACTGGGGCTCACCCCCAAAGCATAGAGAGGTCGTGGTTAGACGCGAAAATTAAATTATAAAAAATAAAATTTAAAAAAAAAAAATTAGAGGGGTTCCTCAGCACCATTTGCAGTTACACCTTGACCATTACTGCTGGAAACTGTATCGTGCAGACAGTCCTGACCTCTTCGTAGCCCTGTTGGAAGACATCAGAAGCATTTGCGCATGAGGTAAGATCACTTGTAATGATTTTCTGTAATTTACATTGAAACAGTGGGGTTAGAGCGCACACCAAACCATAATCCATACGTAGAACGTACACCGAACTTGAAGCGGGACGATAGAGCGCACCCCGAACCAGAAACGCAACGGTAGAGCGCACACCGAACTAGCACCCATTATTTTTATGGCAAAAAACGTATTCTAATTGGTAATCTTCTATTCAAAAAGTACTTTTGGATTTTTCGCTTTTTTTAAAGTTTTTATTGATTTTACAGCAAATTTTAATGAAATTTAAGTACATTTTTCAGCATAATTTTGTACATAAATGTTTTGATGTTCTATTCTAGATTTGATAAACTTTATTTGAGCAAAAATCTGCTAAAATTATGAATTTAACAATTTCAAGCCATTTTTAGTGATTTTTATGAATTTAAATTATGATTTTTGAACGAATTATGAATGATGAAAATTATACATTTAACAACTTCTAGTTATTTTTAGTGATTTTTGCAGCACTTTTTTTGAAATTTGACCAATTTAATGTGCTCAGAAAATGCTGACGAACAAACTCGTCCTTTCGTTTGGAAAGCTTGATTTTGTTCAATCTCAATCCTACGTCTAGGAGTTAAACCGCACAATCCTTAAAAATTTCATAAAAACAGGTCTATTAGTCTCGGAGTTTTGTCTGTGTCGATCAATTTTAGTTTAGCGCATGCGCTATAGTTATTACTCCACCAATCGCGATATAATTCTTAGGGGAATTTTTTGGAACATGTACCCATCTACTCCCCGAGTTTAAACGAAATCGGACCAATAGATGAAAAGAAATCAACGTTATAATAAATTAACGTATGCACATGCGTACAAAAAACTATTTATGTGACGACAATGAAAGTTATAGAAGGCCGTCTAGAAGCTATTCTGCACAATCTAAAAATATCATCAAAATCGTTCCATTAGACTCGGAGTTTTGCCTGTGTCAATCGATATTATTTTCGCGCATGCGCAATAGTTATTACTCTACCAATCGCGTTAAGCGTTGCCGCAATCTCATTTAGCAGTGTATAGTGCATTTTTCTGGAACTTACACCCAACTACCTACAGAGTTTTAACGAAATCGGACCAACAGACGATGAGAAATCGACGTTATGAGCAATTCACGTTCGCGCATGCGTAAAGGTTACTGTTGATTCGACGGCAATGCAAATTATAGGGGGCCGTCCTGGAGTCAACACACTATCCTTGAAACTTGATATAAGTAGTTTTGGGCGTGACAATGATTTATCGTTGACAGACAGATGTAAACAGGACCAAAATTGATCAGCAAGCTCTGAAACGCAAAAAGCAAGTGGAATTTTTGATTTTTGAGGACAACAATTTTTGGTTTATTATTTCCAATAATGAGAATATGTGATCGTGTAGCAAAAACTGTTCATAACCCCCCCTCAAACTTTGTCACTTTACGTTTCAAGGTGCGTAGAATCCAAATTTAATATGTCCGTCCGCCGTCCGGGCCATAAAAGGCCTAAGAATTGACATAAAAAACCCGTTCTTTCGCACATAGACTCCATTTGGGGTCTAGTTGGTCCTAACGTTTAACCATCCCGATCGCTTTACTCGCATAGATGCTATGGGCCAAAAACGGGCGAAAAAGTGTCTTTTTCGAGGCTTTGAGTGTTAGACTTACGCACGCACGCACGCCTGGCACGCTTGGCAGGGGGCCACGGTTGGTGGCGAGGGGTGGTGAGCGGGGGGTGGAGTGAGAGGAGGTGCCGCGGCACCTTGTGGTGTCTGGAGTGACCAGGGGCGTAGCAGAGGGGTGTAGGAGAATGGATATTTATTACTTTTACGTGTTATACCCATATAATACACCGCGGCACCATGAGGTGGGTACGGCGTTCATTCGAGGCGTGAATATTTATGTTTTTTTCTAGGTCATATTTGTGTGTTAATACCAATGCTTTTCCAACGCATATTTAATAACATATCCACTCGACTTTTCGTACGTACTTAGATAATGATATTATTAAGGCAATAACTATTTGAATAGATAGGAGCTCAAATCGAGAAATATAAACATGCGTATATAATTATAGAAGTATAGGTTGTGGCAACTCGAAATGGGACACGCCGAGGAGTCTGGACGGGCCTTATGACGTACGCAAGCCAACTAAAACTACGATCAAACTCATTTGAAAAAATAATAAACCTTTGTGAAATAATTTGCAGCGTTTTTTGACTTCTTTCCGAACTCAAAGCTTCCCTACCTCAGGCAGTGAGGATACGAAATGTCCAGCACCCGAAAATATTCAGGTCAAAAACGAGTCACGTGTTTCGTGATATTTGCTCTCGAATCATTCCATTTTCCACTTTCCAACTCCGGAAGCCAGATCTCTGGAACCATTTCGATTCCCTTGAGCAGTCATGCGAATTTTTCGAACGGCGGTCCGCGTTCGGAGAGGGGAAAAGGCCGAGGCGGTGCGATGAGACGGATCGGCTTCTCGTAGTTTTTGGCGTGTAGAAAACATAAAAAGGGTGGCTGGGTGGTATCAGGCTGCCTTATCGGCGGGGCTCCTTCCCCTACCCTCCATTAGCGGCCGACAGATGTTCTTGTTGCTCTAGGTAACTACTAAACATGCAATCCCTCTCCCCACGACTCGCAATAACCTCCCTATCAACAACTTTGGAACTTCGTCTAGAGACCGCCCCGCAAGGCCGAAAATAGATTGTAATTTGAGGAGGTTGGAGATGAGATTTTGAAAATTTAGTCCGTTCTGAGTGAGACAATCTTTAGGTATGTTCCAAGCACTCGTCTGAGTTCATGAACTCAGATGGGTTCTAGGAGTTCACGAAACTTTTCAGTGGGACGAAATGCGATTCTGGCTGGACAAAAATATTTTATTGGCTATTCTTATAGGAAATTTCACGCTGATTCCGAATATACCATATGTTCCTATACCTAAAATAGCTCTTTAATGGATATTTCTTGAAAAAACCTCGAAAAAACACGTTTTTTGAAATATTTTTTCTTTTTTCATCCTTAAGATGTACTGGAAACGTTTTTTGATCAATGGAAAAGTTATAGAAAATTGAATTCTGCGTGGATTCGTCACCAAGGAAAGAAAAACTTTCGGTAAAATAAGGAAGTTATCGAATTTCAAAGTTTTCCAAGACCGGAAAATACCATTTATTGCCGTATTAGAGGTGAAACTTGATATTCAATCGACTTTCACAAACAAGAAAAGTTGTAAACCATCAAATTCTGCAGCGATTGACTACCAATTTTTTCGAAAAACAAGAGAGTTATGATGTTTCAAAGTTTTTGACAACTCCAATTTTCCACTTTTTCACTACGCTGATTCCCAGGAACCTATCATCACCTCAACATTCCTTCATATATGCGTTAAACAACTATTATGGTACACCGTGAAACCAATTCCAGCTGCAAATATTTACAAGTAATCACGATACCCTCGTCAACGTTGTGAAAGTTTGCCAAAACTCTGGTATAATTGCTTCAAAGTCATAGGATCCCTACCGTAAATTTATAGCATCTTGAAAGTGAAATCGATTTCGAGAGCAAGGAATACACTGTGAAGTCTGGACTAGCCCAACAGTTAACGTACGATAAACAGATTTTTTGAGTGGAAAAACCTCCTTCAATGTATGAGGAACCTTAGAATTACGAATGACCTACTAGGTATATGAACGATTTACAATACATGATTTAATTTATTATTCATTATTTACAAGGACAATTCACTGAGTGCCAAATAATCGTCACTGGTGGAAATAATATCGTCACTGGTGGCAAGATTGGCATTGTTAGTGTCTTGATGATTTTTCAGAAGAGAAGACACTTCGTCGCTGAAAGGCTTCTGATTTTTCGAGGTTTTTTCAAGAAAGCTATCGATTAAAGAGCTATTTTAGGTACAGGAACATATGGTATATTCGGAATCAGCGTGAAATTTCCTATAAGAATAGCCAATAAAACATTTTTGTCCAGCCAGAATCGCATTTCGTCCCACTGTGCGTCGGTGGGAACAATATAGTTCATCTGACACTCATGCACTAACCAGCACTAGCGTCGTCTTTAGTAACGTGAAAACCTCGTCATCAAAATCCTTTGAGCATTTTGAAGAAAAGGCCAAAAAGGGGCAAAAAACCGGCATTTTCAACTATTTTTGAAGGTTATTTGCTAATTTCCACCCTCAGAGTATTTCCCCAGGTATGATAGGGTCGAGCATATCATTCCTACGTAGAAGAAGAGTAACTGTTGAAAATTTCATCAAAATCCCTCGAGCCGTTATTGAGAAAAGGCAACAAAAAAAGTGCTAAACACGACGTTTTTAGCGAATTTTCGAAGATAATTAAGCTATTGCTCTCGCCTCAAAATTTGTAGAATGTGAATTTTTGAAAAACTTTTATGCAGAAATCCGTTTCAGGCTATTCTGAATCATATTCTGAAGTTTAATCCATTTTTTTATGTATGTATGTATGTATGTATGTATATATGTATGTATGTATGTATGTATATATGTATGTATGTATGTGTCATTCCAGACGATAACTGTCCGTAGAATTGTGCTAGAAACTTCAAACAAATTTTAAAATGTTAAGGACACAAAACCAAAGTTCAAGTTCGTTGGCCAGCATGATCGGATTACATCTTCGGGTTGAAATTTTCAAAAATGTAGTCAAAAATTTCAAAATAGCCTGTTTTTTGCGATTTGTTGTGCGACATAATTTTTTCTGCATACTAACATGTGGTATATTCGGAATCAGCGTAAAATTTCCTATAAGAATATGTATCAAGTTTTCAGAAATTTCAAAGTTGAAAAATCAGACAAAAATCGAAATAATGCCGTTCGCTAGTTGTAAAAATCGGTAATATTTGCATGAAACGTTGTCCAAATTCAGATTGAACTACTCTTATGGAAGTATCCCTGTATAACCAATACTAGAACCATGCTGTTTAAAATGTAGGTAGTAGGTGCTTGTTTAATAATTTGATTCCATGTATGTCTATCAAAATCATAAACTAAAATTTCTCTACACGATCAATAGCGACTGAAATGTCAAATATTTTTTCAAAAATTCGCTCATGGGGTCATGCTGCATGACTGGACTTTTTTCGAACTTTATGTGTTAAATCACAGAAAATTCATAAGTTCGACTGTAAGTCAATGGGGAAAGGACGCAGCTTAAATACGCTCAATTCGAACTTCGGGAAGTATTTAATCTTGAGTAGAACGTGCTTTGGCAGACCGAAATCAGACCAATATTAACGCCGCTAGGTGATTTTGAAGGCAAAAGAGAGGGCTGACCCAAAATTAGCCCAATTTTCAATTGTTTTAAATTCGCTTATTTTAAAAGATGATTCAGAGTTTTGGAATTGAATCGTTTTGTTTTTTTATGCTCAACAACTTTGCTGCGTATAAAAATTTCTGTAGGATATACGGTTTAGGAATTATTAAAGAAAAAGTTCCAGTCATGCAGAATGATCTTATGAGCGAATTTTCCTAAATTATCTTATTGTACAATGTTGAATTGTTTTGAAATTTGAGCTTTTTGAGTGCAAGGAAATTGTTAACTATTATTTTTATGTCTAAGAGCGTATTCTAAATAATATCTCTTATTCAAATAGACGATTTGTATTTTTGGTTTTTTGCAGTTATTATCTCGTTTTTTTAGCAAATTTTAATGAATTGTAAGTACATTTTTAGCATAATTTTGTACATAAAGTTTTGTATGTTCTATTACATAGTTACTCAACTTTATTTGAGCAATATTCTACCAAAAAATATATATTTAACGATTTTTATCCGTTTTTAACCATTTTTAGTGATTTTTTTTTTAGTACATTTTTTGAAATTTGCCCAATTTAACGTGATCAAAAAGTGCTGAACAACGAGCTCGTCCTTTCGTTTCTAAAGCTTGATTTTTTGGCGAAAGAACGGAATTTTTATCTCAATCCTAATGAGAGTTATCGTCTGGAAGGACACAAATATAAATAAATATAAACATAAATATATATATATATATATTTTTTTTTTAAAGCGTTAAACTCTAAGATTCGTTTCAGAATACCTCAAAACGTTCAATGATAAAATGATTCAAAAATTTCGATTTTAAAATTTTCCGAGCCATCGCAATAGTCAATTTTTTACCAAAATTCGCTAAAAACCTGAAAATTGGCAAATTAAGCCATGTTTATGAGGACGCCATTTTGTGTTTCACCAATTTCGAGTAGGCAGAAAAAGATTTTCTCACTCAGAACGGATTAAATTTCCAAAATTGTATCTCAAAACTTCTCCTTAAATCATTACCTATTTTCAGTCTTGGGCAAAATGACTGATTTTGGGGGACAAAAGTCATTTCCAAAATTTTCCACAATTGAATTTTCGTTGTTTAGTAATACAGTTGGGACCTATACTGTTATCCGACGGCCAACACCACCGGCGCTGCCTCCAGATACTACCTTTAAACGACCGCCAACATAATCTAAAGCATCGTCATCCTTGTTATCTAGTGATTGTTTGAACTATAACCTATGAAACCAGAAACTGAATCTAGCTGTTGTTTGAATAACAACCTATGGAACTGGAAAACATCATATTATCAAAAAACAAACAAAAAATGTCTGTCAAGTTTGGTGTGGCACATAGCTTCCTTGTTTACGTATCATGAATGTATAGATTATTGAAACGTTTTGAATGCCCTTGACAAATTCCATAGCGGAAAAGAGTAAATCAAGAGTAGCTAGAAAAGTCATAACTGGTCAATTATGAAACAACAAAAAATATGCTCAATGTAATTTACGTGTGAGCTTGCGCAGATTGAACTGATGAGTTGCGAACAATGAAATAGGAACGGGACCATCTACAACATAACCCGCGCATTTACTGAAAATTCCGTAACAATAGGATGAAAACCGTAGAAATTAAAGTCGTTACAAGGCTTTCACAATGGCGCGTGCGCAGTAGCTATTGATGATACAATCATGTTGAAATTGATATGGGTTAATCAAATAGTTTTCTTTCAACCATCATCATCCAAATTTAAGCTAAATCGAACGACTAGGATGTGAAAAAATGGCATTTATTGGATAGGAGCATATTAGAATTTAAGTTTGCTCATTCGCAGAGTGGAGTATTAAACGTGAAGTCCGGTCATGCAGCATGACCCCATGAGCGAATTTTTGAAGAAACCTTCGACATTTCAGTCGCTATTGACGGCCGAGCGGAGCGAGGCCTTGGGTCTGCGTGCTAGTACGTACATTAATAGAACTTCTTCATAATTTCATGTCTGATATTTTCTAAGCCACAGTCAGTATTAAAGCTACATCAAGTCCTAAAACAGTTGAGCGTAAAACATTAAAGAGAGCGACCGAGAGAATCGGAGGACGGAATATTTCACTGAGTGAACTCATCAGTTGTGATTACTTTTTTTTTTTTTTTTTTTTTTTTTTACAAGCACCTACTACCTACGGTTTAGTTTTAAACAGCATGGTTCTAGGATTGGTTATACAGGGATACTTCCATAAGAGTAGTTCAATCTGAATTTGGACAATGTTTCATGCAAATATTACCGATTTTTACAACTAGCGAACGGCATTATTTCGATTCTTGACTGATTTTTCAACTTTGAAATTTTTGAAAACTTGATACATATTCTCATAGAAAATTTTACGCTGATTCTGAATATACCACATGTTAATATGCTGAAAAAATTATTTCGCAGAACAAATCGCAAAAAACAGGCTATTTTGAAATCTTTTACTACATTTTTGAAAATTTCAACCCGAAGATGTAATCCGATCATGCTGGCCAACGAACTTGAACTTTCGTTTTGTGTCCTTAACATTTTAAAATTTGTCTGAAGTTTCTAGCACAATTCTACGGACAGTTATCGTCTGGAATGACACATACATACATACATACATACATACATACATACATACATACATACATAAAAAAATACGTTAAACTTCAGAATATGATTCAGAATAGCCTGAAACGGATTTCTGCATAAAATTTTTTCAAAAATTCACATTCTACTAATTTTGAGGCGAGAGCAATAGCTTAATTTTCTTCAAAAATTCGCTAAAACATCATGTCTTATTAGCTGTCACTCTTCGGTCGTTTTACGGCATAGTTAAATCTAAGGAAGTGGCTGTCCACTTATTAACGGAAAAAGGGATACTCCCGTCGACGATGATTCGCCTCGCAGCTCTCTCTTTTGAGCTAATTTGATATATTTAATTTTGGTTTGATTTAAATTTGATATATTTAATTTAATATCTACTTTCAATTTCAGCTATTTTGTTCCTCGTTTCGGGTTTAATTCAAATGTTTCAATATACGGTTAAATAAAACACCGGGCGTTCGCTGAGTTCTCTGACTATTAGAGCTCGCACAAACCCCCCCCCCCCCCCCCCCCCACTTGTCTTGGTCCGTTCACAGAGATATCAAACTAGTTTCCAACTGGTTGCCGATTTTTGAAGAAAATTAAGCTATTGCTCTCTTCTCAAAATTTGTAGAATGTGAATTTTTGAAAAAAATTTATGCAGAAATCCGTTTCAGGCTATTCTGAATCATATTCTGAAGTTTAACGCATTTTTTTATGTATGTATGTATGTGTCATTCCAGACGATAACTGTCCGTAGAATTGTGCTAGAAACTTCAAACAAATTTTAAAATGTTAAGGACACAAAACGAAAGTTCAAGTTCGTTGGCCAGCATGATCGGATTACATCTTCGGGTTGAAATTTTCAAAAATGTTGTCAAAAATTTCAAAATAGCCTGTTTTTTGCGATTTGTTGTGTGAAATAATTTTTTCAGCATACTAACATGTGGTATATTCGGAATCAGAGTAAAATTTCCTATAAGAATATGTATCAAGTTTTCAAAAATTTCAAAGTTGAAAAATCAGTCAAAAATCGAAATAATGCCGTTCGCTAGTTGTAAAAATCGGTATTTCTTTGTCGATTACAAAGAATCATTATTGTGAAATGTAGGTATTGAAAAAAATCTTACCACGTAGAATTATACCGATAATTCACCTGCAAACTCCAGTTCACCTCCAAACTCTCTGTAATAAAAATAAAAACCAAAAATTATAGAAAAGCTTTGAAAATTCGCTCATATGGTCATGCTGCATGACTGGAACTTTTTTTTTTTTTTTTTCAACAAAATTATAGAGATATTGAAAGTTGAAAAGTCCCCATCTGTTGGTAATCCTTAGTGAGACAAACAAACAAAAAAATCAGATGAGTAGTTACCTACGGAAAAAAGTGCACGGAAACTGAAGACATTTTTAGTCTACATTTACATATTAATGCCTGCAATACAGGGACGTCCCTATGGATGGATTTTATATAATTTTGGTGAGAGTTGAAATAAGAGAAAAAACAAAAATATCATGACTTCTCAGAATTACCCTTCCGGTAAAAAATTTTGCATGAAATTTGAAGCTCCACATATTTTCCGAAACTAGAAAAAAAGATCCGACGAGAATAGTTAAAACATCATGGTTTATTACTATTAGCTCCTCCATTCACCCCCTTCCATAATTAAATTTGAAACCCCCTGACGTATCTTACAAAACTAGACCGAATAGATCTGATCAACTTGCAACGGAAAACTGATGAATCGGTCGCTTCAATTCGTGAATGGTTCCACAACAATCGACTTGCAGTAAATGATTCCAAAATGGAACAAATGTTTTTTGGACTCACTGAAAAGCTGTCGAAATCCGCAGTATTGACTGCTTATTAAGCAATTTTCCAGAGCAAAGCAACGTACTGCATTCTATACTGGGGGCACTCACCCCATAGTGACATGATCTTTTCCAGTCAAAGAAGAACGATCAGAGCGGTAGCGGGTCTTTCCTACAGACATGACTGTATTTCTCGACTTAGGTGTAATGACTATTCCTGATTTGTACATTTTTGAATGTTTGATGTATGTCCATGTGAACGTTACGGATTACCGTCGTCCATCTCATTTGTATAACACGAAAAATCCGGACTCTTTGGCACTCTCGTTAGTCCATTTGAACGTCAGCCGAAATTCAGCAAATCGGTGGGGGATTAAATTCTTTAACGCTTTGCCGCAGTATGTTCGTCAGGTTCGTCATTCAATCTTAAGAAAAATATGTAAAAATTTATTATTCCAGATAGTCCCTTTTAATTTTGATGATTTTTTTTTTTTTTTTTTTTTTCTTTGACTTCGCAAATAATTATTTGTGAATATGTTGTAAATATTTAATGTTTTTGTGATATATTTGTAAATTTAGTTGATAAGCCCTTTTGACAATTGTCATATACCGTTGTGTGAACGACAAATAAATAACTATTCTATTCTATTCAACAATGAAAGAACCACGACAATTTGTCAAGATTAGTTATAACATCATGATTTATCAGAGTTACCCCTTCCATTCACCCCCTTCCATAAAGAAATGTGAAACTCCTAATATACGATCCTAAACTATACCGAATTCATAGAAAAAAAAATCACGAAAATCGGACAAGAATCGTTAAAACACCATGATTCATCAGTATTACCGACTCCATTCACCCCGTCCCATGATGAAATTCGGAACTCCTGACATACGTTCCGAAACTATATCGATTTGTAATGGAACAAAATAAGAATCACGAAAATCGATTGAGAATTATAGCCTGGGCATCGTCGAAACAGACATACACCTATGGTTTTTTTTTCACGGATTTGGTTTTAGAATGGTCTGAAACGAATTTGGATGCGGTTATTTTTTTTCTCGTGCTTGGGTTGTCCCCCCCCCCCCCCCCCCCCCCCGATCAGTTCCAATAGGCGTCCCTCTTATTAGCGAAGCCTTGCTATAAGACGTAGCCTCAGAGGGACGTCCTACAAAGAGAGACTTTAGGTACTAGTAGCAAAGTACGAAATAATCAACGTCTATTTTTATTCCCATAGTTTTGTTCATCAACAATTTAAACTGTCGAAATATCAACTATTTTTAATTTTTTACTACGTATTAAACAACGCAGAGGCGTTTGTAAAAATCGCTGTTTTTCGGACTGCCGATAAATTGATAAATATGTTTTGATTGGTTGATCTATTGCTGTAAATCCTATGTACCTGCGTGGTGGTGATGGTGGGGGGGACCAGCCTGTCCACGCAATGGCCCGGGGAATGACTGGGATGCCCTCTGAAAACAAGGGAGCACGCAACGCCCTACATAGAACAACCAAATTTCTCCTGAATAACGGAAAATGTTAAGTAGATAAAAACGCCTTTAAATATGAAACTAGGCGTTGGGTGGTTGGGGGGAGCCCGAGGAAAGTAGGTAGGCACGGGGAATCGGCTTGTCCGCTCCATTTGGAAGACATCCGTCGTCGCAGGAGACTCCGTGTTGCCTCTCCCCCCGCCAACCACCACCACCACATCTCCTTCCAACGAGCGCGTCTTATGAAAAATTGATGGTTCCGAAAGGAGATTCGATCGGTCCAAATGCATCAAAACCGTCAGAAACCCAAAAAAGAAGGAACATCCCGTGCTCTGTTTTGTGTTTGTGAGTGAAGGATGCAAGAGTCGAGGTTAACGGCCTTCAAGAGTTCACGGCCTTGTGGTATTCATTATTGTGAATATTGTGAATTTAGCCGACGGTATTGCGGTGATGAATTTGTATTCAGCAGGCGGGAAGCGGGTTCTTTCGTCTAGAAATTTCCAAGACATCTCTAGTTACAAGCGCTTTTTGAAGGGTGCGAACTTGTGAAGTATTAGATATTGTGTTGCTGCTCTAAAAACCAGAATTTCCAAAAATGATTTGAAAATCATCAACCATGGAGTCTAAGATCTGAAATCTAACTTTGGATTCATGATTTATGAAGCAAAAAGAGAAAGGTCGTCGTGATCTCACCTTTCCAAAGGTCTAATCAAATTAATTTTTACTTAAATGATTTTGACTAAAAATTGGGTTTCAAGAAGACTTTGACGCCACCCCCCCCCCCCCCAACACCCACCCATCCACTACAACTACCACTTCCAACGAGCGCGTCTTATGACAAAAGTATGGTTCCGAAAGGAGATTCGATCGGTCCAAATGCATCAAAACCGTCAGAAACCCAAAAAAAGAAGGAACATCGAGGTTAACAGCCTTCAAGGGTTCACGGCCTTGTGATACTCAGTGAATGGGTTTATTGTGAATTTAGCCGTTGGTATTGCGGTGATGAATTTGCATTCAGCAAGCGGGAGGGGGGTCCTTCTGTCCAGAAATTTCTTAGACATCTCTAGTGACAAACGCTTTCTGAAGGGTGCGAACTTGTGAAGTGTTAGCGTTAGTGTTAGTGCTGCTCTAAAAACCAGAATTTCCAAAAATTATTTAAAAATCATCAACCATGAAGTCTAAGATCTGAAATCTGACTTTGGATTCATGATTTATGTAGCAAAAAGAGAAACGTCGTCGTGATTCCAAAGGTCTAATCAAATTAATTTTTGCTGTAATGATTTTGACTAAAAATTGGGTTTCTAGGAGACTTTTGAGTTGCCTAACCCCACACACCCAGCCACTACTGCTATCGTTTTCGTGCCCGTCATGTGAAAAATTGATGGTTCCGAAACTAGATTCGATCGGTCCAAATGCATTAAAACAGTCAGAAACCCAAAAAAGAAGGAACATCCCGTGCTCTGTTTTGTGTTTGTGAGTGAAGGATGCAAGAGTCGAGGTTAACGGCCTTCAAGGGTTCACGGCCTTGTTATATTCAGTGAATGGGTTTATTGTGAATTTAGCCGTTGGTATTGCGGTGATGAATTTGCATTAAGCAGGCGGGAAGTGGGTTCTTTCGTTTAGAAATTTCCAAGACATCTCTAGTTACAAGCGCTTTTTGAAGGGTGCGAACTTGTGAAGTATTAGTTATTGTAGCTGTTCTAAAAACCAGAATTTCCAAAAATAATTTGAAAATCATCAAACACGGAGTCTAAGATCTGAAATCTGACTTTGGATTCATGATTTATGTAGCAAAAAGAGAAACGTCGTCGTGATTCCAAAGGTCTAATCAAATTAATTTTTGCTGTAATGATTTTGACTAAAAATTGGGTTTCTAGGAGACTTTTGAGTTGCCTAACCCCACACACCCAGCCACTACTGCCATCATTTTCGTGCGCGTCTTGTGAAAAGTTGATGGTTCCGAAAGGAGATTCGATCGGTCCAAATGCATCAAAACCGTCAGAAACCCAAAAAAGAAGGAACATCCCGTGCTCTGGTTTGTGTTTGTGACTGAAGGATGCAATAGTCGAGGTTAACGGCCTTCAAGGGTTCACGGCCTTGTGATATTCAGTGAATGGGTTTATTGTGAATTTAGCCGTTGGTATTGCGGTGATGAATTTGCATTAAGCAGGCGGGAAGCGGGTTCTTCCGTTTAGAAATTTCCAAGACATCTCTAGTTACAAGCGCTTTTTGAAGGGTGCGAACTTGTGACGTATTAGCTATAGTGTTGCTGCTCTAAAAACCGGAATTTCCAAAAATGATTTGAAAATCATCAACCATGGAGTCTAAGATCTGAAATCTAACTTTGGATTCATGATTTATGTAGCAAAAAGAGAAACGTCGTCGTGATTCCAAAGGTCTAATAAAATTAATTTTTGCTGTAATGATTTTGACTGAAAATTGGGTTTTTAGGAGACTTTTGAGTTGCCTAACCCCACACACCCAGCCACTACTGCTATCGTTTTCGTGCCCGTCATGTGAAAAATTGATGGTTCCGAAACTAGATTCGATCGGTCCAAATGCATTAAAACAGTCAGAAACCCAAAAAACAAGGAACATCCCGTGCTCTGTTTAGTGTTTGTGAGTGAAAGATAGTCGAGGTTGACGGCCTTGATGGATTCACGGCCTTGTGATAATCAGTGAATGTGTTTATTGTAAACTTAGCCGTTAGTATTGCGGTGATGAATTTGTATTCAGCAAGCGGAAGGGGGGTTCTTCCGTCTAGAAATTTCCAAGACATCTCTTGTGTGAGTCGGTCTAGACTATAACTCTCCTTTAAATTGAGAGAAAAATTCTGTTCTTGCGCCAAAAAATTAAGCTTTTCAAACGAAAGGATGAGTTTGTTGGCCAGTACTTCTTGAGCACATTAAATGGGTCAAATTTCAAAAAATATATTTAAAAAATCACTAAAAATGGCTAAAAATCGTTAAATTTATATTTTTTTAGAATATTGCTCAAATAAAGTTTATTAACTATAAAAAAAATATTCAAAAATGTATATTTTTGTCTCAATCCTAAGGAGAGTTATCGTCTGGAATGAAAAACATTGCGCGCGCATACACACACTCACACATTCACTCACGCGCGCCCGCACACACACACGCAAGCACGAACGCACGCCCGAGCGCACACACACACACACACACATGCACACACATCAATGAATAATTTCAATGAAGAAAATATAGAATTTTTTGAAAATTTTGAATGCACAGTTTGTTTTTCTGAAAATTGCGCTTCAAGGAGACTGAGCCCCCCCCCCCTCCAATGGAGGTTGGCCACTACTGCCATCACTTTCCGATGCGCGCGTCTTATGAAAAATTGATGGGTCTCAAAGGAGATTCGAACGATCCTAATGCATTAATACCGTCAGAAACCAAAAAAAGAAGGAATATCCCGCGCTCCGTCTTGTGTTTGTGAGAGAAAGATGCAATAGTCGAGGTTAACGGCCTGTCTGATATTCAGTGAATGGATTTTTCAATGAATTTACCCAGTAGTATTGCGGTGATGAATCGGTATTGAGCAAGTGGAGGGGAGTTTGTCTCATCCGGAAATTCCCGAAACATCTCTTGTTACTAGCGATTTCTGAAGGGACCAAATTTACTAAGTATTAATCATTGTTGCTGCTCTAAAAACCAATTTCCAAAAATTAATTCGAAAATCATCAATCTTGGAATCAACCATCAATCATGATTTAGATATCAAAAAGAAAAACCTCGTGGTGATCTCACCTTTCCAAAGGTCTAATAAAATTAATTTTTGCTGTAATGATTTTGACTGAAAATTGCGTTTCAAGAAGGCTTTGAGTTGACCCCCCCCCTCAACCAGTCACTACCGCCATCCAACACGCACGTGTCTTGCATTATATTGGTAAGTAATGCTTGCATTACAGAGACCCTATGGATGTGTTTTACATGACTTTGGTGAGAATGGCGAATCATGTTTAACTGGACTTCCCTCTCCACTATAACCTAACATGCATAGGAACGTTACAACAACCCCCCCCCCCCCCCCCCCCAATACCCCCCAAAATGAAATTTAAATTTTCTGAGAATGGACCCAGGACCCTGGGAGATATCAAATACTTCTGGCAATAATAATGAAATTCAAGATTTTTCGCACATTTATACCAAAAGATCGTGATTTTCCGGAATTACCCCCTCCATTTACCACGCCGATAATAAATTTGAAATCACAACGGTTTGTTGCGAGTTGGACCGGATTCCTAATTTTAAAGAAATATGAAAGTCAGTCGAAACCGGTATTTTTCCGGAATTTTCGAGAGGGGTAGGGGAAGCGGGGAAGTCGAAAAGAACGGGAAAAAGCCCCCGACAAATGTCAAAATGTTGGTAAAAAACGGAATTTTAACTTCGAAAGAGTGGGGGAAAACGAACAAAACATAGCCTATAGTCTGACCGGGAGATTTCCGGTCACGATAACAACAAACCCCCCCTCCCCCCCGTTCGGATTCCTTCGTCCGTTCGGCCGTGAAAGACACGGTCAGACAGACAGAGTTTCATTCTTATTATAGAGATATGACAAAGCGTTGAACTCTAGGATTCGTTTCAGAATGACTCAAAACAGAATTCAATGGAGAAATTATTCAAAACTTTTGATTTTTTCTACAAAAATTCGAAAAGAAAAAAAAAAACTTGAAATGTGGGAGTGGTGGTGTTTTAAACGCTGGTCTTGCACCTTTTTAGCATGGAACATGCTTTAGAAATCACCTAACTGGGCAAAAACGTGTCGAAACCGTGGAACGAAAGTAGCGCGGGATTTTTTACTTTCCCAACATCCCAACAGAGTGGAAAGTAATGTCCATTTTTACTTTCCCAACATCACAACAAAGTGGATAGTAATGTCCACTTTTACTATTAATTTAATTAATTTTATTTTATTTTATTTTATTATTTTATTAATTTTGATTAATTTCATTTAATTTAATCGACTTGTAATTTGATGTCGTAGTTTTAAATTTATTTACATTTACGAATTAGCGGGAAGAAAGCATGTTCCATGTTTTAGCATTTTAGCCGAAGACTCAAGGCGGAAAGTAACCGGGGGTCCAGGGGGGCGAAGCCCCTCTGGCGGAGTCAAGGGGGCAGAGCCCCTCGCGAGGTTTTTATCAATTCCACCTTAAAGAAAAAAACTGCAACCGAGCGCAACCCATTAATTTTGCTTATAAATGTGTTTAGTAGAATTAATGGTTCACAGAAATATCAAAATTGTTTTTCCCAAATCATCACAAGGCCCGTTTTTCCATTTTCCCTGCCACATCCCATAAAAACGGCGTATTGTTGGGTTGCGAGCGAAGCGAGCAACTAGGTTGCTGATCTGTGTAAAATCTCTCTGAGTGGTTGATGACGAGCTTACATTAGTTTTGACTAGTTAAAATTTTACAGTTACAATTTTACTTTGCAGTAGGATATACGTATAGGTCTAAGATAACGAATTCCACCCCTAATTTAAGTGCGTCGAGGAGTACCATTTAGCCGTTGTCTTCATCAGTGTCAATCCTAGCCCTTTTTAAGCCTGTTGCCCGTTGTTGACAGGTAAGTGAGGAGGAGGTCTTTATCTGCTTCGTATTTTTCCGAAGCTGATAGAAACTGATAAGCAACAAATGACCTGTCCTCAACCCTTAACATTTACAATTATTTCCCCAAACAAACCGTGACCCTTGTCTAGGATTGCCATATTTGTTACGAGTGAAACCGGGGGGAGGAGGGGGGGGGGTGGAATTCTTGAAATTTTAGTTGCTTGTTATTATACGTCCCTTTATACGTAGTTTTAGACTGATTTACATCTTTTTCAGATCACAAGAATGTATAGAACATAGGCCATTAAATATAGCATTTCAATATTTTAAACACTTTAGGTCAAAATTAATTTCAGTTCATTTGGATGATAGTTGGGAGAAGACGACTTGATCACCCCATATAAATTTCAACATGATTGTATGATTAATAGCTTCTGCGCGTGCGCCTATTTACAATAATTGTAACGATCTTAATTTCAACTGTTTTCATTAGATGTTGATGAAATTGTCAATGAATGCGCGGGTTGGGTTGTGAATGGTCCCGTACCTATTTCATTATTCTCAACTCATCAGTTAATTCTGCGCATGCGTATACGTAAATTACATTGAGTATCATTCAAGCCAATTTTCGTAAAAAATTAAGCTATTGCAATGGCTCCAAAAAATTTAAAATAAAAATTTTCCAACATTTTCTTCATAGAAATCCGTTTTGTGACATCCTGAAACGATTCCTAGAGTTTAACACTTTTCATATATATGTATATATATATATGAAAAGTCTGGAAGGACACATACAAATATAAATTTATATATATATATACATATATATATATATATATATATATATATATATATATATATATATATATATATATATATATATATATATATATATATATATATATATATATATATATATATATATATATATACTTATTTATTTATGTATATAAATAAAAATATATATTTGTATGTGTCCCTCCAGACGCTAACTCTCCTTAATATTGAGATAAAAAATCCGTTCTTGCGCCAAAAAATCAAGCTTTTCATACGAAAGGATGAGTTCGTTGGCCAGCACTTTTTTAGCACATCAAATTGGTCAAATTAAAAAAAATGTGCTTATAAAATCACTAAAAATGGCTAAAACGGCTAAAAATCGTTAAAATTATATTTTATCGTTGTACTTTGCTCAAATAAAGTTTATTAATATAAAATAGAACATTCAAAAATTTATGAACAAAATTACGCTGAAAAATATACTCAAATTTCATTAAAATTTTCTGAAAAACCAATGAAAAATAGCGCAAAAAAGATAAGAATCCAAAGACTAATTTAAATTGCAGAGTATAATTTAGAATGAGTTTCTTTTGCCATGAAATTGGTAGTTAACAGTTTCTTTGCCCTCAAAGTGCCTAAATTTCAAAACAATGTAAAATACCCATTACCTATAATACAATATTTTACGAATATTCGATCATAAGATCGTGCTACATGACTGGAAGTTCTTTCGTTTCTTAATTGACCAATTATGACATTTCACTCTACTTGTTGATTTACTTTTTTCCGCAAAGGGATTTTTCAAGATCATTTGAAACTTTTCAATGATCATGAATTGATCATGAATGATCTTTTCATGATCATTTTTTTATGATTCATGATACGTAAACGAGTAAGCTATGTGCCACACCCAACTTGGCTGGCGTTTTTTATTTTCATATTACGTTATCGTAACAAGTGCATTAATTGTGTAATTTTAATACAGAATGTGTTTTAGCCATGGACTAACTAGCCGAAAATGGAACGCGGGATGGGAACGAAATGGGTAGGGAAATGGAATTTCCGCCATTTTAATCGCACAGAAATCGTTCACCATTCGTTGGAAAGCTCTTGATTTATCACGAATTTATTTCGTTTTTTTTTTTTTTTTTTCGTAGTTTCATACTATAACTATATAAATTGATGTTATAAATGAATAGTAAACAATGACGCTTGTTAGCGAATTTTTGAAGAAAATTAAGCTATTGCTCTCGCCTCAAAATTTGTAGAATGTGAATTTTTGAAAACATTTTATGCAGAAATCCGTTTCAGGCTATTCTGAATCATATTCTGAAGTTTAACGCATTTTTTTATGTATGTATATATGTATGTATGTATGTATGTATGTATGTATGTATGTATGTATGTATGTATATATGTGTCATTCCAGAAGATAACTGTCCGTAGAATTGTGCTAGAAACTTCAAACAAATTTTAAAATGTTAAGGACACAAAACGAAAGTTCAAGTTCGTTGGCCAGCATGATCGGATTACATCTTCGGGTTGAAATTTTCAAAAATGTAGTCAAAAATTTCAAAATAGCCTGTTTTTTGCGATTTGTTGTGCGAAATAATTTTTTCAGCATACTAACATGTGGTATATTCAGAATCAGCGTAAAATTTCCTATAAGAATATGTATCAAGTTTTCAAAAATTTCAAAGTTGAAAAATCAGTCAAAAATCGAAATAATGCCGTTCGCTAGTTGTAAAAATCGGTAATATTTGCATGAAACATTGTCCAAATTCAGATTGAACTACTCTTATGGAAGTATCCCTGTATAACCAATCCTAGAACCATGCTGTTTAAAACGTAGGTAGTAGGTGCTTGTTTAAAATTTCATTCCATGTTTGTCTATCAAAATCATAGACTAAAATTTCTCTACACGATCAATAGCGACTGAAATGTCGAAGATTTCTTCAAAAATTCGCTCATGGGGTCATGCTGCATGACTGGACTTTTTGGTTGTCACTTGGTTGCGCGACAACGCAATTTTCGTAGTTTCATACTATAACTATATAAATTGATGTTATAAATGAATAGTAAACAATGACGCTTGTTTGGTTGTCACTTGGTTGCGCGACAACGCAAACACATTCTGTGTTTCAATAATTCCGTCCGAAGTATGTAAATAGAGGTAACCGGGGGTCCAGGGGGCTTGCCCCCTGGCGAGGCGCGGAGCGCCGAGTTTTCGGAGTTTATTATATTCGGATGTTTATAATAAAACATTAAAAGATTCTTACATAAGAGTTGTTATGTAGAGAATGTTTTGGTTCGGTTATGAAGATTACAGGACGGGTATCTTAGAATATATTTGTCTACTAAATTACTTCCTATGATGTGGAGTTTATGACTTGTTATGCCTGAGAAATGGTTGAATATCAATGTTTCCTTGCCTGGGCGGAGAGTTTGCTGAATCTGGCCTGCAACGATACCAGTCACAGGTCTTTCTCGTGTTTTTGACTGCAATCCCTAACTGATTGTCATAATTTAAATATTAACTCAGTTATATCTGAATGCAAGCATTGAGGTTGACGCCGCCTTAATACTCAGGAAGTTGACTATCTCGTTTTCCCGCTTCCAAATCACGACCGTTCGTTGAAACGTGATCTTTGCCTCGTACCCTCCGTCCATTGTCCAATTCTCAAAGTATTTGCTTAGAGGAGCTTCGCAGATGATTCCGCTTCTATTCATCTGTTGAAATGTGGAACGCGCCGTTTAACTGGAATTCTCTGCTTTGTCTTTTCTTGCCCCGACTGACCTCTTTAATCTGACCTAACGCCTCAGATAACGTTTTATATTTTAATTGTGTATCCATTGATGCGGATTTTCGCTGATCATCTGTAACCTCATTGCAGAGATTAGTCCGCAACACGTTCTCAAGAAATGTGATTCATCTTTGCAACGTATTGTTATCAAAAGTTCGAAACGGGAAACCGTCTGCCGAGAAAGGTGGCACACCCACTTAGCTTCATGTTGTAACTAATAACTGCAAGACATTTCTATATTCTTAGAGGGAGTAGATGTATAACGATCCAACTTTGACGTCGCACAGTAGTCCAGAAATCGATTCTAGGTGGACAAAATTTTTTAATGAGCTATTCTTATGGGAAATTTTGCGCTGATTCCGAATATATCCCATGTTTCTATAACTAAAATCACTTATTCAAGTGGTTTCCTTCGAAAAACCGTTAAAAGAAACTCGTCTTAGCGAATTTTCGTAGAAACTGACGCTATTGCAATGGCCCCAAAAATTTTAAAATCAAAATTTTCGAAAAATTTCTCCATTGAATGTCCGTTTTGAGACATTCTGTAACGAATCCTAGAGTTTAACACTTTTTCATATATATATATATATATATATATATATATATATATATATATATATATATATATATGAACCTGCGTGCCCGATGGACCTGTGCAAGACGTAACAGTGAATTAGGTAGGTGTGTTTTTCGGAGTGTAAAGGGCTATAGGTAGTTCTCTAGCGCTAGTAAACAGCTGTCAAAACCTAAACATACAAGGTATATGATGAACTAACAGATGTCGGAATATTAATAATAATAAATACGTGTTCACCGATTTAAAGTTGTCATCATGCTTGTTTAACCATTCCACTTGTCAATTTTAATTCTTCCTAAAAATAGCGCGGAAACAGGGAAAGTATGAAGGCTAATACTCTCCGGTTATGGTCAAGTGTCTCACGAGCCTGAAGGCGCATACTGAGATGAAAACGGGAACTTCAATCTCGTTAAAACTAAGGGATCAAGACATAAACAAATCCTACCCTTACAAAGGTTACTGTCGGTGTTTTCATCTCTTCGGAGCTCCTTCATATCCCTACCCAAGTCATGGTCATACGTCCCCGTCGTGCAACCCGGGCACCCTCTGGGTGAACAGAGGGTGGCAGAATGACCCGCTGGCGATTAGGAGGGAGGCTCGTGTCAATGAGTCTCCCGACCCTTCTAAATTCCATCTTCCTCGTTATGATGAATACACATGAAAGTGATCCTCATAACCCCTGCCGGCCCATTGGCACGCGGGGTTCCAGGAGAGGAGCTCGGGGGCGCCCCAGGCAGGGGCGTCGGTCTTCCTCCCTGGCAGAAGCATCCTGTACAGGCCAACGCTGCAATTGATATAGAGCGAGAGCGGCCCAGATATGCTTATGAGGATTAACGGCAATGGCATGGGAGGCAGAGGCTGTGTGCAATGGGGTACGTCATATTAATGTATTTTTGCAATGTTTTCCCATGTACACGCTTTCTGCCACCCAATCTCTTCGCCTGAGGCCCCATTATAAGTAGTTTGTGCAGGATGCTATCCTGTCAAAAAGCCCGCCTTTCAGCAATCCTCCCCCGGGACCTCCGGTCTTCTTGAAGACTGAAGTGTTGAGGCTCGGGGAGCAGGTAGGCCGTATTGATGGATATGAGAGTGCTTACCTGCAGGACCTGGCGAGGCGGGCTGTTGAGAGGCCTGAAGGTTTGGAGGATGAAGTTGCTGCCTATATACAGAGAAAATTCCCATGGGTTGAGGAAGCAACCGTGACGGGGCATTAGGGAACGGTTCCTCCTACTTTGGTGCCTCGTGGAGGTCGCAGAGCAGCAAAACAAGCAAGGAGGCAGGAATATCAGCGGGCCCAGAAGTTGTGGGGGAAGCATCTGGCTCGTGTGGCTGCAGAGGTACTGGAGAGAGTGATGATTCCTTGTGCGGTATCATGTGCACGCCAGTGTTTCACGAAAAGGCACATAAGTGCCATGTCAAGAACTCTACTTCTGCTGGACCTGATGGTGTTTCTGCCCAACGTTGGAAAAAAGGACCAAAAACAGTTAAGCTGCACATCCTCAACCTGCTGCTTCTATCGGGAAGACCCCCAAAAGCTTTTGCCAGCGCCCAGACAATTTTCATCCCAAAAAAAGGGTTAAGTGGGCCTGGAGGCTACCGCCCATATCTATATCCTCTGTAGTCTTCCGCCATTTCCAAAAGATTCTGGCATCTTGCTTCCAAGTTGCTGGTGTCATAGGTGACGTCCAGAGAGCATTTCAGATGGCACAGTGGAGAACCTTACAGTTCTCCAAACTGTCATTTGGCTGACCCGTATTTAGAAACGGCAAAAATGCTACTTTATTATTGATATTACGATGTTTTTATCGTAGAAGGAAGTAGGTTGTACCTTCCTATGGAATATTATGTCCATATCTACAGTAAAGTAAAGGATACAACAAGCTCTCTCTAATATTTTTCGATTTGCAGTATAGAAACGTATTTGCGCTCTGAATTTCATCACCGGATTCACCAGATGTTGAAGTAATTAATTTTAATTAATAATGTTGACGTAGTTAATTTTTGTGAAAGAAAGTAATAGCTGATGGTTATGGAGAAAAGTGTGCGGTTGACAAAAAAACGCAGACAGACAGGTGCACACACCTGATATTATCCTGGGCTGCAGAGTTGGGCAAATCGTTACTACAAGTACAGATAAAGTAACTAGTAGGTTCAGGTAACTGTATCCGCTCGCAATCACAGTTACAAGCCCTGGAATTGCTTTTATTGTGTCGGATACTTTTACGGATACTGTAGCTGTATCCGAATTCCACGGATACAGCTACTTGCCGAGGGAAAGTAACTACGGATACAGATACAGTTACTTGTATCTGTAAGCGTAACTGTATCTAGATTTTTTTTCGGATACAACACAAAAATCATCCTAATTTGGCTGGAATTTGGAAAATTGACCACGACTGCACACCCAACCGCAATTTTGGAGTCTACAGAATATGAAACGGGGAAGTAACAAATTCCAGACGGATTGCATTTGCAAAGAAACATGCGGTTTTTTATTTATTTTTTACTTTTAGTTCCGCAAATACGAAAAATTAAACCTTGGCACAGTCGGAAAATTTTGAAATTTTGATAGTATACTCATAAATCTGAAATTTTGTACAACACATTCTAAAAGCCTCAAAAATACATAGGGAAAATTTCAGATTTTTTTGTTGGCCCTAAAGCGAAAACCTCGTCAGTACGGCGTGCAGTGGGCGAAAAGTTATACAGGAAATTCTGGAGGCCGAAGGAGTATACTATCAAAATTTTAGATTGTTCAGATTGTGCCAAGGTTCAGTTTATGCGTATTTGCGGAACAAAAATCCAAAAAAATACGGCATGTTTCTTTGAAAATGCACTCCGTAGGCATGCTGCATGACTGAAATTGTTACTTCCCCGTTTCGTACTCTGTAGACTCCAAAACAGCGGTTAGGTGTGCAGTAGGGGTCAATTTTCCGAATTCCAGTCGAATTAGGATGATTTTTGTGATTGTATCCGAAAAAGTAACTAGATACGGTTACGGATAGAAGCAACTATATCTGTATTCGGAGCTACTTTCCTTCGGTAAGTATCTGTATCCCCGGATTTCGAATACAGTTGCAGTACCTATCCGTAAAAGTATCTTTGACGGTGGATACAGATACCAAGAAACTGTAACCACACCTTCGCGATTCCATTCATGTAAATATACCGTAAATACAAAGAATTAGATAAATTGGCTGATTTGCCACCTTTTTTTTGGCGAGAGTTCCTTAATTTAGCCAGAAGTACCCTAAAAAGTATTTAGATACCCAGGTAACTAGATACTGCCCTCTGCCAGGCTGGTTGTTTGTGCTGTTCAAGACTCAGATAGCTTAGATTAGAAACAATCGATTATGCCGCCAGTAGTTGTCTCAGTAACTCAGCAGTAAAGTCGAAAATTAGTAGGTACCTTAAAAGCAGGTTGTATATTGTATCGGGCTACTTTAAAATCATATAATATATAGACCTTTAAAGGAATAAATTACGTGAATGTCGATTTTTATTTATCAAACATGAAAATAAAAAGTTCCAGCCATGCAACTTGTCCATATGAGCGAATTTCCGTAATTTTTTGCATTACACTTATTATAATATTTCTGGAATTTGGCCAATTTGTATACGTAGAAAATTCATTACAATTACATTATGGCAAAACAACTTTTTATGAATAATATTCTGCTACACAAACCAATTTTACGATTAAAAATTTCTTGCAGTTTTTAACTAAATTTTTAGCATATTTTAAACTGATTTAAGCACATAAATACGTACACTTTACAAAAAATGGAAGTTTAAAAATTTCTAAATGTGTTAGTTTAAAGTTAATGAACTTTTTCCAAGTAATGGTATGCTAAAATGCTAAAAATGTAAATTAAATTTATTGTGTTCATAAAAACTCATCAAACTCCCCATGCCCAATAAACTCATCATTGATTTTTTTATTTTTTCCTCCCGGAAGAACGGCATTTTTAAATGCTTAATAAATACTAGAGGGGAAATTTCCTCAAATGAAAAAATTCACATACATATAAAAAAGTCTATATTTGAAAAAGTGTTTAATCCAGGAATCATTTCAAAATGCTTCATATCGGATAACCATGCGGAAAATTTTGAAAAATAGGATTTAAATTTTGAGCTTCATTTCCTTTGAAAATTCCCCCAAAAATGTTCGTTTTCAGCTAGAATAATTGTGGATGTTGGTACTTCATTGAATGATGAGTTGAATGGAATGGGTTTTATCGATTGCGTCTCCAAACAGAATATTTATAAAAATATTACTCGTATTATTGTAGCATAGCAACGTAGATAGCAACAAGCTGTCATTGCGAAAATAATCAGTAGTCAAAAAATGACTTGGGTAGCACCCCACAGCCATGAGACTGTTTGAATAGGTCATTCCAACCGTAAAACGAGGAAAGTAATATAAAAATCATGAAGCCTTGAGTGATTTTTTTTTTTTTTTTTTTTTTTTTTTTTTTCTTCTTCAAAAATCGAGGGTTTTGGAGCACTGAAATATGTGGGTTTTTTCCAACACAGAGCGCCGCACTAAGGTCCAGACGCAGCTAAAAAACCCCAAATGAGGTTTTAATCAATTTGATCATATTTCTAGTTTGGGAAAAGGATGTAGAATCCTGTAATTGGAGAAAAATGATCGTAATATACATCAACATGGATTCAAAAGGGTTCGCTCTGCGTACAATATTCACTTTATATTTAATGCATTAAAGAGGATTTTCGTAGAAAGAAGATTTATTTGATTAGGAAAATCTAAAAAAAAGTCCAGTCATGCAGCATGACCCCATGAGCAAATTTTTGAAGAAATCTTCGACATTTCAGTCGCCATTGATCGTGTAGAGAAATTTTAGTTTATGATTTTGATAGACAAACATGGAATCAAATTATTAAAAATAATTAGGAGGTACTCATACTTTTTTTTTTTTTTTTTTTTTTTTAACAAGCACCTACTACCTACGTTTTAAACAGCATGGTTCTAGGATTGGTTATATAGGGATGCTTCCATAAGAGTAGTTCAATCTGAATTTGGACAATGTTTCATGCAAATAGTATCGATTTCTACAACTAGCGAACGGCATTACATCGATTTTTGACTGATTTTTCAACTTTGAAATTTTTGAAAATGATACATATTCTTATAAGAAATTTTACGCTGATTCCGAATATACCACATGTTAGTATGCTGAAAAAATTATTTCGCACAACAAATCGCAAAAAACAGGCTATTTTGAAATTGTTGACTACATTTTTGAAAATTTCAACCCGAAGATGTAATCCTATAATGCTGGCCAACGAACTTGAACTTTCGTTTTGTGTCCTTAACATTTTAAAATTTGTTTGAAGTTTCTAGCACAATTCTACGGACAGTTATCGTCTGGAATGACACATACATACATACATACATTTTTTTTTTTTTTTTTTTTTTTTTTTTTTTTTTTTTTTCTACAAAACTTCCCTCAAAGGCGGAGGGGGCACACCAGCACACCATAAATTGAAAAATAAACAAATAAAATAAAAACGTGGGGAGGACGCCCAGGTTTACCCGACGCCATAAGGGAAGTTGCAGGACGAGGAGGAAGAATGGGATAAAAGGAAGTGCCCCTATAAAATGACCACCAGTTCAAGTAAGAACCCCTCAGGACGCGGGTGGTGATACCACGGAGTACTCCCGCCGAGATGCCCAACTCGAGTAACTCCGTGGCGCTTTTCCCGCAGCACACCCCGCGCCATGACACGGTCGCAGCCATGATCTTGATGTTATTGGTCGCCACTCAATTTAGCTTGGAAATCGATTGCCGCAGGTCATTTCTGTCATACTTATTTATTTTAGCCCGCCAAGTCTGCTCCATGTCCATGCTGCCACAGACAACCTGGACATCCAGGATTATGGCAGACCCATCGGGCTTGATGGCAACGATATCCGGCTTCTTGCCCCGGTCACTCGGCATGTGATATAGTCTCTCTCTTTCGACATCCCAACCGCTGGATGAAGAAGCGCCTGCTATCTGCTTGGCGATCGCATCGTGAAAGAGTATGCGGCCACCGTGAGTACGAGGACACTGCTGCACCACATGATAGAGATTCTCATTTTTACCCCGACAGGCACGGTAAAGGGTGTCTACTGTCCCACGACTACTCCGTGAACACCTCACCGAGGTGGCTAGTGTAGCCACTCGAACGGCATGAAAACGGCAGTAGTCGCGGGCCCCAATGCCCTCTGAAGCACATTCCACCCACTGGGAAGAAATGGGGGATTCAGAGCACTGTCGGTGTTCTTTACAATCTACTGAATCATGTAGTGCAGCAGCGAACTCATCAGATGAGCTGGGTTTTGGAGCAGTTGATGTTGCTCGGTCGCACCACAACAACTGCTGCCTGACAAAGTCCAGATCTGCAGCAGTGCGGGCGACCTCCCAGCTCGAGCCCCTAAGGGCGAGCAAGCGCTGGCAGCGTATTGATGGGATGCTGGCTGAGAGAGAGACAATACCGAACCCACCGGCCTTGACCGGTGCGTGGATATAGGCTCTTGGGACACCAGGTGGAAAGCCTAGCCAAGAGCGCACAGCAGAGCGAACTTCGAAATCTAACTCTAGCAGCCTCCCCGCAGTAAGCCTACCAAAGACTAGCCCATAGGTTAGCTTTGGCAGTAAGTACGTGCGAAGGAGGCGCAGCTTCTGCTGTGGCTTCAATGGAGCCTTGGTGATACGAGCTAGTGCTCCACCAAGGTCCACACGGCTTGCAGCAATGGTGGCCACACCCATGAAGTCAACTCCAAGGTACCGCCAAACCTCCAGCACGGATCGGGTGGGGATGGGTGACTGTCCTATGACAAAACACTCCTCATCCACCACCTTCACCTGATGCTGGCGACCCGACGGGACCAAGGAGACTGACCCACACTACATACATACATACATACATACATACATACATTAAAAAAATGCGTTAAACTTCAGAATATGATTCAGAATAGCCTGAAACGGATTTCTGCTTAGAATTTTTTTTTAAATTCACATTCTACAAATTTTGAGGCGAGAGCAATAGCTTAATTTTCTTCAAAAATTCACTAATACGAAATCTTCCTTGAATCGCCGAATTTTATTAAGTACGAGTTTTTTCCTTAAAATTGGTTTTTAACATTTTCTTTGTACTCATATAGCTCAAATTTCAGTACAATTTGACAATACATAACACGACAGGTGTTAAAGAAAATTCGCTCATACGATCATGCTTCATGACTGGAACATTCACCCCTTTATCAGCTCTAACAGACCCTGAAAGACGGAGTAGGTTTTAATTAATTCGAAATTTGATTTATACAACCCAGACTAGAAATTCATCATAGTTCGTTGAATCTCCTCCAGACAGAATTAGATAATTTTTCTAGTGTTGCTTATTTGGGGCTAACCGCTTGTTTTTCAATTAATTCTATATTTATAATCGGAAATGAAAAAAATGAGTATTCTAGATTATTAGAACAAACAGCGGGGGAGTCGGAACTCAAACAAGGGGAGGTGGAAAATAAGGTTGGTACACGAGAGATTAGCTGGAAATTGTTGCCATGACTATCGCGAGTTTGGTTACTCAGTTATCTTCAGAAACCCAAGGGCACAAAATCAAAGTTCGCTCTTCCCTTTTTTGATTATTAATGCTCTATCAGTATCGTGCCCGCATCGAACCCGTACAGCCAGTAAGTAGTGAAATCGGATCTATTTATCTTATTTTGTTCTAACATTACCTTTTCGGACGTCCCTATGAAGCTATGTATTATAAGCAAGGCTTCGTTAACAAGAGGGACGCCTATTGGAATTGATCCAGGGGGTTGAGAGACAATCCCAAACATGAGAAAAAATAACCGCATACAAATCTGTTTCAGACCATTCTAGAACAATCCGTGAAAAAAACCATAGGTGAATGTGTGTGTTGTGTGTAACAAATTTTGTCGACGCTGCCCTGGCCACAATTCTCAACCGATTTTCGAGATTCTTTCGTTGTCCGATCCCAATTTTTGTGTAGTTGATTAACGATTCCAAGAAATTTTGAAATCCCGAAGAGGAAAAATGAAGGGGGTAAAGCCAAAAAAAGTCCAGTCATGCAGCATGACCCCATGAGCGAACTTTTGAAAAAATCTTCGACAATTCAGTCGCCATTGATCGTGTTGAGAAATGTTACTTTATGATTTTGATAGACAAACATGGAATCAAATTATTAACACATGCACAGAGTAAACTCATCAGTTGTGATTACATTTTTTTTTTTTTTTTTAAGCACCTACTACCTACGTTTTTAACAGCATGGTTCTAAAATTGGTTATTCAGGGATACTTCCATAAGAGTAGTTCAATCTGAATTTGGACAATATTTCATGCAAATATTACCGATTTTTACAACTAGAGAACGCATTATTTCGATTTTTGACTGATTTTTCAAACTTTAAAATTTTTGAAAACTTGATACATATTCCTATAGGGAATTTTACGCTGATTCCGAATATACCACATGTTAGTATGCTGAAAAAATAATTTCGCACAACAAATCGCAAAAAACAGGCTATTTTGAAATTTTTGACTACATTTTTGAAAATTTCAACCCGAAGATGTAATCCGATCATGCTGGCCAACGAACTTGAACTTTCGTTTTGTGTCCTTAACATTTTAAAATTTGTTTGAAGTTTCTAGCACAATTCTACGGACAGTTATCGTCTGGAATGACACATACATACATACATACATATATACATATATACATATATACATACATACATACATACATACATAAAAAAAGTCCAGTCATGCAGCATGACCCCATGAGCGAATTTTTGAAGAAATCTTCGACATTTCAGTCGCTATTGATCGTGTAGAGAAATTTTAGTTTACGATTTTGGTAGACAAACATGGAATCAAATTCTATCTACAGCATGGTTCTAGCCTTAAACAGCATGGTTCTAGGATTGGTTATACAGGGATACTTCCATAAGAGTAGTTTAATCTGAATTTGGAAAATGTTTCATGCAAATATTACCGATTTTTACAACTAGCGAACGGCATTATTTCGATTTTTGACTGATTTTTCAACTTTGAAATTTTTCAAAACTTGATACATATTCTTATAGGAAATTTCACGCTGATTCCGAATATACCACATGTTAGTATGCTGGAAAAATTATTTCACACAACAAATCGCAAAAAACGGGCTATTTTGAAATTTTTTACTACATTTTTGAAAATTTCAACCCGAAGATGTAATCCGATCATGATGGCCAACGAACTTGAACTTTCGTTTTGTGTCCTTAACATTTTAAAATTTGTTTGAAGTTTCTAGCACAATTCTACGGACAGTTATCGTCTGGAATGACACATACATACATACATATATACATACATACATATATACATACATATATACATATATACATACATAAAAAAATGCGTTAAACTTCAGAATATGATTCAGAATAGCCTGAAACGGATTTCTGCATAAAATTTTTTCAAAAATTCACATTCTACAAATTTTGAGGCGAGAGCAATAGCTTAATTTTCTTCAAAAATTCGCTAAAAATGCGTTAAACTTCAGAATATGATTCAGAATAGCCTGAAACGGATTTCTACATAAAATGTTTTCAAAAATTCACATTCTACAAATTTTGAGGCGAGAGCAATAATTTTCTTCAAAAATTCGCTAAAACGTGTTTTTTTTTTTTTTTTTTTTTCAACAAATTTAACGACGCCAATCAGGCCACAACTCTCAAACGACTTTAGTGATTCTCATTTAGTTCGATTTCAATCTTAGTTTAGTTAAGCATCAAACCTTGGGAATTTCGGAATCGCTGTTGGAGTGGGGGGGATAATTTATTACCGATTCTTTCTAGGGTTGCCCAAGCTACAAATCTCGACCGATTTTTGTGATTCTTATTTTGTTCCATTACGAATTCGATATAGTTTTGGATCTTATGTCAGGGGTTTCAAATTTTGTCATGGGAGGGGATGAATGGACGGGGTAATACTTTTAAATTATGATGTTTTTACAGTTCTTGTCAATTTTCGTGATTCTTTTGGTTTATTATTTTCAACAATGAACCTTTGTAATCGACGAAGTAAAAAGAAATTGTTAATCCCCCTCAAAATTCGGTGGTTTACGTTTCCAGATGCGTAGAATCCAAAAATCAAATTTAAAAAAAAAAATCGTCTGTCTGCCGTACGCTGTCCAGAGCTTTTCTCAAAAACTACAGGACCAAAATTTAAGAAATTTGGCTCAAAGATCATACGGGGATGAGCCAGTAACATCATCATCAGTTTTGATCAACTCTTGAGGGTAGTAATTAAGGGCCAACTTATTCAAAAACGCTGCAAATTATTTCACAAAGGTTTATTATTTTTTCAATTGAGTTTGATCGTAGTTTTAGTTGGCTTGCGTACGTCATAAGGCTAGTCCATACTCCTCGGCGTGTCCTATTTCGAGTTGCCACAACCTATACTTCTATAATTATATACGCATGTTTATATTTCTCGATTTGAGCTCCTATCTATTCAAATAATAATTGCCTTAATAATATCATTATCTAAGTACGTACAAAAAGTCGAGAGGATATGTTATTAAATATTCGTAGGCAAAGCATTGGTATTAACACACAAATATGTGTATCCAGAGGGTTCGGACTCCAATCCACTGAAGTAATGCAATTTTAATTTATGAATGATTTGTATTCTAGATGGGCTGGATAATTATTTATAACATCCTATAATATGGTATAATATACAAAATATACTATGGTTTGTTTAAGGTATAATATGTTTATGGGTATTACAAGTGTAAGTAATAAATATCCGTTCTCCTACGCCCCTGGTGACGTGCCGCTATGCCTCTACAAGGCGCCGCGCCTCCTCCCCCTCCCCCCTCATGACCCTTTGCCAATGTTTTCATCATTCCACTAAGCGTGCCAGGCGTGCGCGCGTACGTCAGTCTAACACTCAAAGGTCGAAAAAGACACTTTTTCACCTATTTTCTGCTCATAGCGCCCATCGGTGTGGAGCGATCGAGCTGGCGAGAAGTTAAGACCAACTAGACCCCAAGTGGAGTCTATGTGCGAAAGAACGGATTTTTTAAGTTAATTCTAAGGCCTTTTATGGCCCGGACGGCGAACGGCGGTCGGACATTGCAAATTTGGATTCTACGCACTTTGAAACGTAAAATGACAAAGTTTGAGGGGGGGTTATAAAAATGTTTTGCTATACGATCACATAGGCTTATTATTGAAAATAATAAACCAAAATCGAGATCTCGTAAACTTTCTAGGTAACAGTGATGATTTTTTGCTTGTCAATGATAAATGTAATCGATGTAGGTTGAACCGCTCGTTTTCTATGAGGGCCAGAGTCAAAAATGTCGTCGACAAAACCTTGAGAATTCCTTCCAGGCGCGAGACGATGATGCGGTTTTATTATTCTTAACACAGATGAATTGGTAGCCAACCACTCAACAGTAAAGGCCATCGCATCTATATACAGCCACACCGAGCGAGCGAAGCGAGCAACATTCCCTACATGTTTCAATTGTGATACACCTCAACAGGGGGTTCATAAGAATGAAACTCCGTCTGTCTGTCTGTTCATGCTATGCACGGCCAAACGGCTGAGTGGCGGGAGTCTACGAGTGGGGGATCTTCTTGGGTTTTTCCGAAAGGGGGCTTAAGCGATTTTAAAATTTTCTAATCCCACCCGAACCATAGGCTGAATGGCGGGAGGGGGGTGGGAGCCCTTTTAATGCGCGTGTTTTCGCCCAGCACTCCATCTTCTATCCGCTGCCACATTAAAATTTGATCGAGAACACTTCGTATATCAGCGACAAAGTTACGTTTCATGACCCGTAGAACACGATGGTGCCATCAAAATAGCTGAAAGATGCTGTCTTCCCTGAGAAATCAGCGAAGACCAGCAAAATGCGTTCCCCCACTAAGGTGTTTTCCGCCTTAATCGAGTAAATTTCGGGTTTGTCTTAAAATTTTCTTTGAAGTTCCAATTTGTTCTAATGTGAGTTTCGGGACATGAAATTCTTTTTTTTCCCCCCGATTGTAGTGAACGAAAATGTTGACGAAAACGTTGGTTTTCGAGCTTATTCCGTCGAAACGTAGTTATTCTGATCTTCGCCTTTGAACCTCTTGATCTCGGGAAGTTTCCCCTTTGCCCTTCTATGCAGATAAAATAGTTCCCTACATTTATTAAACCTAATAAACTTTTCGTGGTGCCACATAGTTTCATAAGATTTAATTTGTTTGAAAGTTATTTTCAACAGAAAAAAGTCTGACAAGGTGGGTGAGCAGTATAACTTTCTCACATATTGTAAAATGGCCGTAGGTCCAGAATTAGTTGAATGATTGAAATGTACTTAAAACTAAACGTTTTGTGGTCCCACATAGAAAACTCAGCAAATTATTACACAGCAATTTATTATTTTCGTTTTCCCCTTTTTATGAAATTCATTTTTATTTTTTTTATTTTTTTTATTTTTTGCCATAGGTACCTTTGGGATCGTCAATGGAAAGGGATTATAAGCAATTTTCAAATTGTCTACTCTCTCCCGAACCATGAGCTGTAGGTCTCGAAGGCATGGGGACTATATCCCATTGCATCTATACATTCCACACCGAGTGAGCAGATAAATGGCCGATCTTTATTAAACCTAATAAACTTTTCGTGGTTCCACGTAGTTTTATAAGATTTAATTTGTTTGAAAGTACCTAATTTCCAAAAGAAAAAAAGTCTGCCAAGTTGGGTGGGCAGTATAACTTACTCACATTTTGTAACATGGTCGTAGGTGTAGAATTAGTTGAATGATTGAAATGTTCTTAAAACTACACGTTTCGAGGTCCCAAATAGAAAACGCAACAAATTATTACACAGCAATTTATTATTTCCGTTTTCCCCTTTTTATAAAATTCATTTTTATTTATTTATTTATTTTTATTTTTTGCCATAGGTACCTTTGGGATCGTCAATGGAAAGGGATTTTAAGCAATTTTTAAATTGTCTACTCTCTCCCGAACCATGAGCTGTAGGTCTCGAACGTATGGGGACTATATCCCATTGCATCTATACATTCCACACCGAGTGAGCAGATAAATGGCCTATCTTTATTAAACCTAAAAAACTTTTCGTGGTCCCACTCAGTAAAACGCAATTTATTACATTCGCTTTGCCCCTTCTATAAGATTGGTTTGTGTATTTTTATTTTTTAAGGAATTTATGCCGCGTCTCACCCGGAAAAAAGTAAATCAAGAAGTAGCTTGAACCGTCATAATTGGTCAGTTAAGATACGAAAAAAGTTCCAGTCATGCAGCACGATCGTATGAGCGAATTTTCGTAAAATATTGTATTATAGGTTTTTTTTTTTTTTTTTTAAGAATTTAAGCCGCTTTTCAACCGGAAGGGTCATTAGCGGCAATCAAAAAGGGGTGTAAAAAGTCCAGTCATGCAGCATGACCCCATGAGCGAATTTTTGAAGAAATCTTCGACATTTCAGTCGATATTGAGCGTATAGAGAAATTTTAGTCTATTGTCTTGATAGACAAACATGGAATCAAATTATTAAAAATAATTAGGAGGTACTCATACTTTATTATTATTAAACTAATCTTGTAGATTTAAAGGCAAATGTAGGTAAATATTCATAGATTTCGATGGAGGGAGGCCTTGAGATTAACGTTACTGACGGCCGAGCGGAGCGAGGCCTTGGGTCTGCGTGCTAGTACGTACATAAATAGAACTTCTTCATAATTTTATGGCTGATATTTTCTAAGCCACAGTCAGTATTAAAGCTACATCAAGTCCTAAAACAGTTGAGCGTAAAACATTAAAGAGAGCGACCGAGAGAATCGGAGGACGGAATATTTCACAGAGTAAACTCATCAGTTGTGATTACTTTTTTTTTTTTTTTAACAAGCACCTACTACCTACGTTTTAAACAGCATGGTTCTAGGATTGGTTATACAGAGATACTTCCATAAGAGTAGTTCAATCTGAATTTGGACAATGTTTCATGCAAATATTACCGATTTTTACAACTAGCGAACGGCATTATTTCGATTTTTGACTGATTTTTCAACTTTGAAATTTTTGAAAACTTTATACTGGAAATTTTACTCTGATAACGAACATACCACATGTTAGTATGCTGAAAAAATTATTTCGCACAACAAATCGCAAAAAACAGGCTATTTTGAAATTTTTGACTACATTTTTGAAAATTTCAACCCGAAGATGTAATCCGATCATGCTGGCCAACGAACTTGAACTTTCGTTTTGTGTCCTTAACATTTTAAAATTTGTTTGAAGTTCCTAGCACAATTCTACGGACAGTTATCGTCTGGAATGACACATACATATATACATACATACATACATACATACATACATAAAAAAATGCGTTAAACTTCAGAATATGATTCAGAATAGCCTGAAACGGATTTCTGTATAAAATTTTTTCAAAAAATCACATTCTACAAATTTTGAGGCGAGAGCAATAGCTTAATTTTCTTCAAAAATTCGCTAAAAGGCTAGGCTTTTTACAAAAAGGCTGTTTTCACGATAGGGCTGCGACATATATATACCAAAGATGAACACATTGCCGACGATCCTAGTTGCTCGTAAGCGTAGGTAACTACTTGCTACCACTTCTGTTTGTTTGGCTGGGAAACAGGACTGAAAGTGATGGCCTATACGTGGGACTCCAGGCGTTAAATCTCCTTAGGACTGAGATAAAAACCCCATTTTTGCTCCAAAAAAGCAAGATTTCCGAATGAAAAGATGAGCTTGTTGACCAGCAATTTTTGAGCACATTAAATTGATCAAAATTCTAAAAATGTGTTTTAAAAAATCACTGAAAAAATGGCCAAAAATCGTGAATTTTGAGCAGAGTTTTAGTGAGAACAAAATTATTTTCGACTAATTGAAAATTTTTTGCACGATAATACTGATAAATTAATAATGTACTTAAATTTCATTAATTTTTGCTTAAAACTCGATAAAAACTTCAAAAAATAGCTAAAAATTCACACACTCACATAATACTAATTAGTATGAGTTGTATGCCATAAAATTGGTTTTTAACAATTTCTTTGCACTCAAATTGCTCAAATTTCAATACAATTTAAGATCTTATAATAAACTAGCCGCTCCGGCTCGCTCCGCTCGCCTCCACGTCCAGCCGGGGGGCAAGCCCCCCGGACCCCCCATTAAATTGCTCGCTTCGCTCGCAAAGTGTGGCATATAGGGGATGTTGCTCGCTTCGCTCGCAAAGTGTGGTATGTAGGGAATGTTGCTCGCTTCGCTCGCAAACAGTAGATCTCTAAGGGTAGGTTTAACTTCTGTAAGGGATGCTGCTCGCTTCGCTCGCTCGAGGAAGTTACACTGCCCACCCAACTTGGCAGACGTTAAATAGAAATTAAAAATTTTGTCTAAAAAATAAAAAAAAAATTTAGGGGTGGACTACCCCTAACATTTAGGGGGATGAAAAATAGATGTTGTCCGATTCTCATAGATACCGGATAAGCACAAAAAATTTCATCAAAATCGGTCAAGCCGTTTCGGAGGAGTATGGCAACGAAAACTGTGACACGAGAATTTTATATATTAGATAGGTACCTTGTTTTTAAAAAATGGCCCATATGGTCTTGCTGCATTACTGGAACGTATTCGGGTATTATGTAAGTAAGAAGTCTAGGAGGCATACATTCGACAATATTCAAAAGTAGATTAAAACTTCTGAATAAAATTTTTTGAATGAAACAAGGGTAGTATGAATAATTAAAATGATTGGGAATGATTTCTTTGGAATGAAAAATACTGTTCGCCTCTTTGAGAGTTTTCAATATATACAGGGTGATTCCCTCGCAGATGCAAAAAAAAATTTGGGTGAAACTACATCAAAAATGGAGTAAAATACCGCCAACCGCATAATTTTATCTCAATCCGTACTCGAGACACGATTTTTTAAAGGTTTTTTTCAGGAATACCGTGTTTTTTCATTTTAAACTCGGATTTCTCCACTTTGCCTCATTTAATTTTAACTTTCAACCTCATTTTCGGTATCAGCATTAAATTTCCTATAAGAATAGTGTACTTGGGTTCTTAAAAAGTACCATCCGAAGACCCTCACATCAGCTCAAACATTGACGATTTTGAAAAAATAATATTTCTGAAAATGTTTAAAACTTTACTACTCTTTTAAAAAGAATCGTGGAAACTGGCAAATCTCATGAAAACTGCTTCATTCAATATGCTTTCCAACGGTATTTTCAATTTTACTTTTATTTTGTTAATTAGGGGAGAAAATAATGTTTTAATGTTAAAAAATGTGGGTTTTTCAATGAAATTGTTGGTTTTCTCGAAAGATGACCCTCCATGAACCAACGAGTATGGGGTCGGTTTCTATGTATTTTTTCTCGCTGGATCGAATGGAAACTCTTGCAGATCTCTCAACTACGTTATAATCGAGTTTTACACTTTAATTAACTAGTTTTACCCCATAACACACATACATTTAATTGTAACAAACAAACTAAACATTTAAGATTTTAAGTGTAAAACTCGGTTATAATGGAGTTGGAGAGATCTAAAACTGTTACCATTCGATACAGCGTGAAAAAATACATAGAAACCGACCCCATATTCGTAAGTTCATCTTTCGAGAAAACCAACAATTTCATTGAAAAACCCACATTTTTTAACATTAAAACATTATTTTCTCCACTAAATAACAAAATAAAAGTAAAATTGATTATACCGTTGGAAAGAGTATTAAACGAAGCAGTTTTCATGAGATTTGCCAGTTTCCAAGATCCGTTTTGGAAGAGTAGTAAAGTTTTAAAGATTTTCAGAAATATTATTTTTTCAAAATCGTCAATGTTTGAGCTGATGTGAGGGCCTTTGGATGGTACTTTTTAAGAACCCAAGTACACTATTCTTATAGTAAATTTAATGTTGATTCCGAAAATGTGGTCAAAAGTTAAAATTAAATGAAGTAAAGTGGAGAAATTTGAGTTTAAAAGGAAAAAACACGGTTTTCCTGAAAAAACCTTTAAAAAATCATATCTCGAGAACGGATTGAGATAAAAATATGCAATTGGCGGCATTTTACTCCATTTTTGATGTAGTTTCACCCAAAAATTTTTTTGCATCTGCGAGGGAATCACCCTGTATTGTTGTATATAAGAGGTAAGTAATTATATTCTTTTCTTTTTATAATTTTTCGTAGGTATATGAAACATCATAGCTCGGATGAACTTCATCCTGATGGCGCACATTGTGGAAACATTTACATTTTTATACGTATTTACTTGAAAACGAATTAAAACTCGTAACCCCAGCACCATTTAGGGTTAGTCTTCACGGTTAGTATCATTTTTGTTTTGATTGGTTGATACAAGATATTTGTATGAACCTATTGTACATTTTAATTATTTTATAATATATTCTCTTGTAATTTAATTGCAAATAAATGCACTTTTATTACAATTAAAATAAAAACACTGCAAATTATTTCACAAAGGTTTATTATTTTTTCAATTGAGTATGATCATAGTTTTAGTTGGCTTGCATACGTCATAAGGCCCGTCCAGACTCCTCGGCGTGTCTTATTTTGAGTTGCCACAACCAATATTTCTATAATTATATACGTATGTTTATATTTCTCGATTTGAGCTCATATATTCAAATAGTTATTGCCTTAATAATATCATTATCTAAGTACGTACGAAAAGTCGAGAGGATATGTTATTAAATATGCGTAGGAAAAGCATTGGTAATAACACAATTATGACCTAGAAAAAAAAAAAAATATTCATGCCTCGAAGGAACGCCGTACCCACCTCATGGTGCCGCGGTGTATTATATGGGTATAACACGTAAAACTAATAAATATTCATTCTCCTACACCCCTCTGCTACGCCCCTGGTCACCCCAGACACCACAAGGTGCCGCGGCGCCTCCTCTCACTCCACCCCCCGCTCACCCCCCCTCACCAACAACCTCACCAATTCTACGCACCTTGAAACGTAAACTGACAAAGTTTGAGGGGGGGGGGGGGGGGGTTGGTAATAAAAATGTTTTGCTACACGATCACATAGGCTCATTATTGGAAATAATAAACCAAAAATGCGTCACGGTCATCAATTTCAATAGGGCGTCCCTCCTATAATACGCGAAGCCTTGCTAATATTACGTAGCTTCAGACGGGCGTCCTATTGAAATAGATTTGAGTCAAATGGGCCGTGCTCCAATCGTTGAATTCGCTTTAAGGAACATTCACCTTTCGTCTTTTTCACGGATTTCATCTTAGAATGGTCTGAAACGGATTTTTATGCGGTTATTTATTTATTTATTTATTCTCATGCTTGGGTTGTCCTCCACCCCCCTGGATCTATTCCAATAGGCCGTCTCTCTATTGACGAACCCTAGCTTCAGAGGGACGTCCTAAAAATGGGGGTTCCGATTTGAAAAACCCGAGTTTGGAGGCGTAGCGTGATAACCAAAATCCAATTTCACTATTGAATAGTTTATGTGCAAGGCGACGATAATTTAGATTTACTACTACAAACCAGACATGGGGAAGCCCCTGTAATGCTGCACTGCATACGTTACAAAAAATAAATGATAAATAATTGTCTCCAGTAGCGAAAACTTTTATTTTACTTTCGGGGGATGTACGAAAATTTCGTCAAAATCAAAATATTCACTTGCGTTTTCGTTTTAGACCTTTCAGAACTACATTCATTCGTTCCTGTCTGTCTGTAGTGTGTTCGCAAATCCTTGTAACAAACTCAATTTCTACTGTTTTCATTAAATGTTGATGAAATTTTCTGGGAATGTGCTGTTTAGGCTGTGTATAATCCTAAATGAACTTTACCGCTCCCAACCTACTCAAACCTAAATTCCATCAAGCATCATTTTCTCCCAGCCTAGTGGTTCGATCTCGTTCGAATTTAGAGGAGGACAGATGGTTGAAGATTTGTTGATATCAATTTCAACACGATTGTCTCTTCAATACCTGCTGAACTACTGAAGCATAAGTATTAGAACTCCTCCACTGCAAGCTGCATGAGCGACGCGACTTCGCGTATTTTCTTCCCCCTTCGACTGTGATTCATATTTTCCTGTTTCTGCCTTCCGGCCATGATTCACATTGACTAGTGTCTTTCTATTTTTTATTTTTTTTTTCTCTGATGTTTTTCTGATTTCTCTGAAGTGAAAACATGGATATTGAACTTTTAATAAGTGCTGTGAGAGGAAAAACTCCATTATGGAACATGAAGGACACTCATTATCATCACAGGGACGTTCAGAGAAAACTGTGGGACGCAGTAGCACAACAATTGGCTGCAGAAGATGGTTAGGGATGGTGGTGATCACCAGTGGTGATCGAAGCTTGTATAGCATTCAAGATGTAATCGTACGTTAGTAGGTCCATCCTATAATAATTTCGAAACTTCTCTGAATCTCCCTTCGCCTCGTCGTGGAGGTGATTGAATTCAACCAAACTTTGCCTCCTTGACCATATTGGGCTCATCCAGAACATTCGTCGTTTCCTTCTTTCTCATCCAAAGGAAATTTACGAGAGCATTATCCAGCAAATAATAACTATCTATGTCGTCCATTTTACCAAAAATAAATGCAGTCTACTGCACACCACCACAGACTTCGCGCGACTAAGTCGCCTCCAATGGAGGAGCTCAGTCGCGTCCCAGTCGCCAAGCGGAAGTCGCCTTGTCGCTTGAATACGCTTCCAGTGGAGGACCAGGCTTAGTTTTACATTTTTCATTTGATTTCGATGAAATTTTCGAAGAAAGTGCGGTTTAGGCTGTAAATGGTCTTTATCATTTTCATTGTTCACAAATCAACACTTCACACGGGTGACTACGCGAAGCTCCCCGTCCGAAGTGAAAGTCATTTGCGCTGTACTCGGTGCTCCCCGGCAAGTTCTAGCAGACATACGCGAAGCGTCCCTTGCCGAGAGAATGGGTGTACGTGATGCTCCCCGTCGAACTTTCTTCCCCTTTCGAGGCGTTTCAAGCGTTATCAGTGATTTGAACGGTCTGGCTCTCAGTGATCATCGAACAACATGAACGTATCCACGTTTGTAGCATCCGGTACTCGTCGCGGTCGCGATGTGCTAATGGTGGACAGTTTTAAATTTTATTTCCAAAAACCGTTGGCAAACGAAATGAGTAGGTGGGTGTGTAGTGTGAGGAAGTGTGAGTACGCAGTAAAGACAATGTTAAGGCAGATTGTGGATGTGGTTGGCAATCATGACCACGACCATCCCCCAGCTGTAAAAAGCGACGTTGCGAATAGGGTGCTCCAAAATAATGTGTAAGCTTCGATAAAAAAAATCAATGAAAAATAGGAACGAAATAGTGAAATTGTTTGACGGCTGACCATTCCGATGTTTATTTTTACGTAATTTCCCTTATTGACGACGCTCACGATATTATTCTGTGACATTATTAAATTAATTTTGTTTTAATATACTATAATTATTCATGCATGATGTTTTGTTCACCCCTGATCTACCATGCAGTTTATTTAAGATGAAATTGAAGAGAATTTTATTGATTACTGAACTTTATAGTGTAGAATCTTTTTTTAGCACCGGTGGCGGCGGTCAATGGCTGTTGTGTCGATGGTATTTGCCATTGTGTTTCTGGCATGGGGAGCCGCCATGGTGGGTGGGGGTGGCTCCCCGCCTCCACCTGCTTTCTCTTTTATTTTTTTCTCTCTTTTTACGTGAGGAGGTGTGGTGGATATGGATAATTCTCCCTCTCCTTCTTCTTTTCTTCTCCTAGATAATGCGTGAATCAAAGTTTATGAAATAAGCATTTTGACTTTTGTTAATGCCTAAAATCTAGGTTACTGCATTAGGTGACTTTCGTATATTGGTGACGGGGATCTTCGCGTACATGAAGAGAAAGGAGGCGGGGAGCTTCGCGTACATGAGGAGAACGGAGGCGGGGAGCTTCGCATACACGAAGAGAAAGTAAGCGGGGAGCTTCACGTATAAAAACTCGTCGATGGGGAGCTTCGCGTATGCGCCCCTTCACACAGCGCATGCGCAGACGTACATTCTAAAAACGGAAGTTAGTGAAAAACGTTGTCTATTTCCACGAAAAATAAATAGTTATAACGTTAAATCGATTTCGACAGTTAGGCCATCATCAGTAAAAAACAACAACTGAAGATACATTAGAAAGGGCACAGCTTTTATAGTAACAGGTGAAGGGAGATTGAATCCCATTGGTCAAGAGAAAGGAAAGGGGGCAGGAGGTACAACCAATGAAGTGCAAACAAGGTGACGGGGGATTATAGCTAATTAGATGAAGTGAAAGGGGGAAATAACTAAATATGGTTTCAACATTGTGAAGAGATAATTCCAAGCTTTATAAAAATGGACCTATTAGTGGTGAAATATATTGAGGTATATCCTCATTAAACATTTACCAGATCTGTCACTTTTGATAATTTCGAATTTTTCAAGTACATTCAACATACCTCCCTTCGGACGAAAATGAAGAAATTCTACAAACTGTCTATCTGTCAAATCAAAATTGTAACTATGATTGGATTCCTTAAGATGTTTCGCAAATGTAGACTTACCCTTATTTTCCCTGAAATCCTCCTGATGCTCGTCTATTCTTTCCCTGAATTTCCTACCAGTTTGACCGCAATATTCGTAGCCACAAGAACATTTTAGTTTATAAACCCCACTTTTATCCTGAACATTGATTTTGTCCTTAACGGATCCTAGTAATGCTTTAAGACTATTTTTAGTTATAAAACCTACTTTGTAACCTCTCGATGATAGAATTTTGCCGATTTTATCCGAAATTTTCCCATAATAAGGTATACTTATCCATTGCTTTTCTTCTAAATTTACATCTTCCCTGGCCAGATTGGAAACTTTTTCCCTACTCTTTTTCCTAAGAACATTATCCCATATGGTATCAACGAGATCTCCTCCATATCCGTTACTAGCCGCTATGCTTTTGATAATGGATTTTTCTTTTGATAAATTTTGTTCACTCATTGGAATAGACAGTGCTCGGTTAATCATACTATGGAAGGCTGCATGCTTATGGACTAAAGGGTGATTTGAAGTACTATGGATAGTTATATCGCTGTATGTATCTTTTCTATAAATTGAAAAATCATGCTTTTTGTTTACCAAAGATGGATAGATCTAAAAAATTGAGTTTATTTCCGCTGAATTCGAGGGTAAATTTGATAAAGGGATCTAGTTTATTGATTTTTTCGTGAAAAGAATTTAGTTGTCTTTCTGTGTCATTCCGTAGAATGACAATATCATCGACATATCTATACCAATAGAGAAGATCATTTGTGTTACAAGTTGTAAATATTTGTTGCTCAAGATTCATGCTCCTACATTCTATCATGCATTATTAATTTTCTCTCAACCTAGTCGTCCGATCTCGCTCAAATTTTGAGGATCGTTGAAAGAATACGAGTTATTCACCTCATACGTTTCGTTAGGCTGTAGGTGGTCTCTATCAGTTTGATTGTTCAGAAATCAATACTTCCATCTGCGCATGCGCAAACTTTAATTCCCTCATGCATCATTTTCTTTAGATCTGATCGTCTGATCTCGCTCAAATTTAGAGGAGAGTTGACAGAATACGATTTTTTCAGCCCATATAAATTTCAACACGAGTGTATCATTAGTAGTTGTTGTGCTTACACAAATGTGAAATCATTGTAACACACATTACTTTCTACAATTTTCACTCAATATACTCGTAGATGAAATGTTTTGTGAATGCGTAGGTCCCCTACCAATTTCATCATTTTAACATTGATAGTTATCACTGCACAAACGGGCGACACCCGACTCGATCCCAACTGGTGAAAGGGGGGTATTGCAATTTCCCGACTTGGGATTCCGCTACGCTTTGAGCGGTTAGACGACTCAGTCCCGTTGGAACATGAAAGCGATAGGATTACTCCGTAGCCGTAATATGTTTAGTGTTAGTTTAGTCATGAGCTTGTCAATTATCAAAGGTGGTCAATTATCGAAGAGATGGGGATTCAATTTTTCACGAGAACTATATGTAGATATAGTATCCATAAACCTCAGGCGGTTGGCGTGACACGGTGGAGATGTGGTGCAAAGAATAAGTTCAATTGTAAAAGCTACATGAAAATGCTTCAGAGAGAAGTGCTGCAAGTCACTCCACACTATCATGCGCCAATCTCTTATATGAGTACCTACATGAAAAGAGTATCAGCTAAATATCGAGCGTATCCGGACTGAAGGAAATTGAGAAATGACTGTTGAGACTGTGCTAGGTACCTATTTATGTGATCATAAATCTTACTATGATGTAAGTATAATAAACACCACGACGATATCAATCTGAATTTTGGCTGTTTTCACTTAATTTTCCACAAGTGGGGCTGAGTCGGGACTTTCACTAGCAGGACTGAGTCGGGAGAGTGGACCGACCTTTCCATTTCTAAGCGGGACTGAGTCAGGGAGGGCCTGGACTGAGTCGGGTGTCGCCCGCACAAACGGAAAATCTATTAAGCTCCATTTTCTCATGGCTTTTTGTGCCATTTTGGTCAAATTCACAGGGTACGAACTAAATCACTCGCGACGAAGTTGTGGAAACCCATTACAAAACGGAAGTTAGTGAAAAACGTTGTCTATTTCCACGAAAAATAAAGAGTTACAATGTTAAATCGATTTCGACGGTTAGGCCATCATCAGTAACAAACAATAACTGAAGACACATTAGAAAGGACACAGCTTATATAGTGACAGGTGAAGGGAGATTGAATCCCATTGGTCGAGAGAAAGGAAAGGGGCAGGAGGTATAACCAATTAAGTGCATACAAAGTGAAAGGGGATTATAGCTAATCAGATGAAATGAAAGGGGGGAAATAACTAAATATGGTTTCAACAGTGTGAAGGGATAATTCCAAGCTTTACAGAAATGGACCTATCAGAGGTATATCCTCATTTAAACATTTACCAGACCTGTCACTTTTGATAATTTCGAATTTTTCAAGTACATTCAACATACCTCCCTTTGGGCAAAAATGAAGAAATTCTACAAACGGTCTGTCTGTCAAATCAAAATTGTAACCATGATTAGATTCCTTAAGATTTTTTGCAAATGTAGACTTACCCTTATTTTCCCTGAAATCCTCCATATGCTCGTCTATTCTTTCCCTAAATTTCCTACCAGTCTGACCGCAATATTCGTAGCCACAAGAACATTTTAATTTATAAACTCCACTTTTATCCTGCACACTAATTTTGTCCTTAAGGCCTTTGTCCCCCTTTCACTTCATCTGATTAGCTATAATCCCCTTTCACTTTGTATGCACTTAATTGGTTATACCTCCTGCCCCTTTCCTTTCTCTCGACCAATGGGATTCAATCTCCCTTCACCTGTCACTATATAAGCTGTGTCCTTTCTAATGTGTCTTCAGTTATTGTTTGTTACTGATGATGGCCTAACCGTCGAAATCGATTTAACATTGTAACTCTTTATTTTTCGTGGAAATAGACAACGTTTTTCACTAACTTTCGTTCTTTCACAGGGTAGTTGGAAACTGGCGATTTTATTACCACATATGAGATCATTATTAGCTTCAACGCATCCGCGAACATCAAATCCTTGTAGCAAGCTTGAGCTCTACAGTTTTCATTCGATTTCGATGAAATTTTCAGAGATTGTACGGTTTAGGCTGTAGATGGTCCTCAATGAACTTCATCGCTCCCGATCGGTAGCATTCACGCATGCGCAAATTTAACATCTATCAAGTATTATTGCCTCATTGCCTAACTGACCGATTTTGAAATTCTAAGCTCCATGTTGATTTAGTATTCCTCCCAACCATCAGAACCTGCAATGGAATCTTTCAAGCTTATTTAAAACATTTCAATCATCCACACATTCGTGTTACGGATACGAGGAAGTGCCACACCCAACTTTGCAGACGTTCCACCTTAATTTCTTTCGTTCATTTCGTTTATTGTGTCTATTACTGTAGTATGGGTACCTTTTTAACCTAGCATAGGTAAGTATTTTCTAGCAATTGTTCCAGTAGATTTTCTTTCTATACCATCAAAATTCCTTTGGACTTTTAAAACTTCTTGTTATTAATATGTATTTAATTGTCTTTCTTGAAAACAATTTCACGTTTTATTAACGGATGACTGGTTTTATTGGAAGGTACGGATTAAATTGCGGGAGGGGATTTTTTTGATTTTCGGCCCGTGTCGTGGCCGAGTTTCGTAATCCGCGGATTACTCTTGAATACTCCGATTTTGGAGGAGTCAATCCTTCGGTTAAATGGACCTCCACCTGGAAAAAAAAAGGGAGGACCGGCGCAATGTCCTCCACCAGGTTTTGCCATCGCTAACCGAAACTCAGACAACATGTTGTGTCTCTCCCATGTTAGTTATAGGGCCTTCGCCCTCCTATCCTATCCGACTCACGAAAACTCGGGCCGGGTGGTGGGGGATGATCCCGCCAGCCCTTGGAGGGGGCTCGGGGACTGCACTTCCCCCTTCACACTAAAAAAACGACGGCGTACAAAAAGTGTTGGAGGGCCCCCAAGATGGCAGCACAGTGCATTTGAAGGTTGATGACCACAGTCTGTGGTACGATGTTCCCCGGGTAGGAAAGCTGTGTGGATTCGTGTGAAGTCTAGCCAAAATAGTGTGCAGGGTGCTACAAATTTTCAAGGTAAGTCCTTCATCACTTCCCCGTTCTCCATCTGGGTTTCTCTCTCTTGGGTTTCTCCTATCAACATTTGCGCAACTCCACAATTTCCCCACCGCCACATCCGTATTTTCATCAGAATTTCCCCAAATTTTTACCTCTTTCCAAATTTATTTTTCTTAATTAAAAAAACCCTGTTCATCAATTTGATTTTTTTTTCTCCAAAATTACCGACAGTGTATTAATAATAAAATAAATGTGACTTTCTTTCTTGAAAGAAAGAATTTCTCACAACCCAAACCTGTTTTTTCCACTTTTTTTTTCTTTCTCTTTTTTTATCTTGTTTTCATTTCTTTCTTATAATGGGTACACCTCGTACACCTGTGGTCAAACAACCTCTTTACACGTTGAAAAAAATTTAAGCCGTCAATAGATCACAAATGAATTTTTCTACCAATGCAAAAATAGAAGAAACAAATTTTATTATTATTATTTTTTTTTTTTTAATTTGAAAAAAACAAAACAATATTTATGGGAGAAATTTTCCCGAGTGTTCACCTATCCTCCACACATTTAGAAGACACACCAAGTTGTAACACTTTCAAGACAATCATGTTACAAAAAAGGTACTATGAATCATATTTTATGAATCGGATCTGTCAATAGCTTCGAGCCCTTAATTAATTGTATCTAATCAAAAATGACTCATTTCTCGGAGTTTCTTGATATCATTTTCGATTCGAACGATCCCAACCAAACCCTTCTCACGAATTTCATCACTCGGGATTTCACAAGTTAAATCTCAGCATAAATTTGTGAGCGCTGCAGCATTTAACTTTACTACACCATTCAAATTTACGCGAATCCCTCCTCCCCTCCCCTACACCCCTATCGTACAGAGCCCAATTTCAAAAAGTTCATATTACAGTATATTTTTTATTTCATGTTTTTTTTTTTTTTTTTTTTCGTACGAGTCGGATTTCTCGACACAGTAGTTGATCAATGTTGATGGCGCGTGAGCTCGAGGAGCTAGGATAGGAACCCTCGTTTGTAGGGAACTAGTATTTCGCCTGGCCATAAAACTAGTTTTGAGAGCCGGGGTCCCATCTCTGACTACGAGTTTATCCCCCTCTAAACACCACCCGAAACACGCCTATAGGTTCCGTTCTTATCAATTTTCCCTTCCATCCCCACCGTATGCCAAAATATGCAAAAATAGGCTAAAAGTAAAAGAGGCTCCCGTCCTCGTTTCATTTCTTCGAACTGTTTGGCACGCAGTTTTTCTTGCTGGGAACTGAAATCCGCGTTCTTTCGTTAGATATTAGATCGCAGGTGGTGACCCACTCGTAGTTCCCCATTTCGCCGCCTCTCTATCCTCTCTCCGCCCAAGTTTCATGCAAATGTAAGTGTACGTGCGTAGAGATTGATGGATGTTCTTAACTCACGAAAAAGATTGCAATCCCCTGAAACTTTAAAAAAAAAAAAAAAACTTGAGGCATTTAAAAATGTTTAAATTTCGGTTTTGAGGTTCTACACTGGTGGGGACTACTTGGGGAAACACCATTTACGATACCTAGATATGATTTAGATAAAAATGTTTAGGGGTGAAAATTATGAAATACGCATGAAGACTTGGTTTTAGACCTTTTTCAAGTTTTTTTTCTTTTTAATTTGTATTTTTCCAAAATAAATTCAGCAATATTGATTAATTTAGAAGGTGATTCATTTCTTAGCTGAAAACATTAACCAGTACCTCATATGCTCTGAAAGATTCTTCATTTTGATAGCGGTTTCGTCGTAAAACGGGTGTAACTAGACGAAACACGCTAGACGACAAACTTTTAAAATTTCGGAATCTTCCAGAATTATTAAGATTTGCGGGAATTTCAATTCTTCTAATAGCTTAATTTAATAAGAAATGCGCAAGAAGGAAGGAAAGTTGTGTGAGGCCTCGCACCAGATGTTCCCAGATCGGAACCGTCTGCTGCCTCACCTGCTCTGTCCCAACCTCGCTGGCAGTCTTTTTCCCTTGATGCTGCTCAACGCCTTGAAATCAACTCTATTCTCTTCTACCGTCTAGTACGTCAAAACATAGATAAATAGATGATCTTCACAGATACTTAAATAGATCAATCATACACACCTTCACAATCTACTAAAGTTGGAAGTGTCGAGCCATCTAATCACACTAATAAAAAAAGGTTTTGGCAGTTAGTACATGGATTTTACATGATATTTCTCGCTAGGTTCAGAATTTAAACCAATTTTTTGCATTCCGCAAAGATGTTGAGCTGTATCTCACTATTTTCAACAATTCTAGTATAGTACGTATTTCACGATGGAACGAAGCTCCGTTTCACACATTAAAACATTCATTCATCAATAGGTTCATTCACTACATTTAAAAATTGTTGCTGGACCATCGCTAAACCAGGCGATCATATATGTTGCACGCAGCAATCTTTTTAGCAACTAAATAATAGTTATATCAAATAGTAATAGCAATAACTGCCGTTATTGATAAACGTCTTAGTTTAATCGGTGGTTATTACCAAAACTTTACGAAAAAAATACCTATCTGTCTTTAAATTGGTATAATTTTATTAATCCCCAACTTTTCTCTTCTTCAGGGAGCCAAAATTCAAAATTTGTAAAATAAATACTTAACGTTTTCTTTTTGTGATTAAAGAAATCGAATTCAAAGTTATCAGTTTAAGAAAATCAAATTTAAAATTATACAAGTTGATTTCGCTAACAATGTTTTTCCGTATGTTTTACCTAGTTCGCCGATGACGGTAATTATAAATTCAGAGTCGCTCAATCAAATACAAGTAATGATATTGCTCTGGACTGCCATTGCTTTGATGCTACAAATCTTTGAACGAAATTACTTCTGAAATCTTTACAGTGCCAACTCTCAACTAGTGATCATCTTTAGATAAGTGTCCATGTATAATACACAAAGATTTTTCAATTTTATGCAAGACCAGTAGGTACATACTAATGGATCTTGGATGTTTATTTCATTGCTCTTGCGCGTGGAACTCCAATGGAACTCCAAGCAATTTTCAATAATCAAATACTTATAAGGAGACACACTTTTATTATAAACCCGAACAAAAATATATTTGGAAGAACTTTCAAAAATGGACAAATGTGACTTTAATGAAACAACTACAATAAAACATAACCCACACCATGAATTGGAACACGAATAAAAAGTTCCAGTCATGCAGCATGCTCGTATGAGCGAATTTTCGTAAATTATCGTATTATATTGTGTTACATACGTTTTGAAAATTAAGGACTTAGAGGGAAACGAAATTGTTAACTACCTATTTTATGACAAACAACTCTATCTTAATAATATTCTGCGTTTCAGAAAGAGATTTGGGATCTTTAACTTTTTTTGCAGTTTTATCAATATTTTAGCACGTTTTAATGAAATTTAAGTATATTTTTCAACATAATTTTGTACATAAATTTTTAAATGTTCTATTTTGTAGTTAGTAAACTTTATTGGAGCAATATTCTGCAAAATATATGAATTTAACGATTTTTAGCCGTTTTTTGCTATCTCTAGTGATTTTTTCAGCACGTTTTTCGAAATTTGACCAATTTAATGTGTTCAACAAATGCTGGCCAACGAACTCGTCTTTTCTTTTGGCGCAAGAACGGAATTTTTATCTCAATCCTAAGGAGAGTTATCGTCTGGAAAGACAAACACATATATGAAAAATGTTAAACTCTAGGATTCGATTCAGAATGTCTCAAAACGGATTTCAATGAACAAAATTTTCGAAAATTTTGATTTTAAAATTTTTGGAGCCATTGCAATAGCTTCATTTTATACGAAAATTCGCTAAAATAAGATAAAAACCACGAGGAAGGAAATTATAGTGATTTTCAGAATAGCGAGAAGTTCGATGACCGCGTTCTTGGTCTTAATGGAAATCCGACGTTTTTCTTTTCCAACAACCTGAAGGGTGAAAGTATAATTTTTCAACACTCTCAATAATTAAGTGTGATGCCAATCCGATTACCACCAATACGACTCTAAGAAATATTCCGATCATGTAGGTTTGTGACATGTGACTGTGAGAAAATCAGCTGTTGAGGCTCATAACAGATGGTTGACAATCGAAATAAGTTGATAAACGTAGGTTATGATGTTAAAATTAATTACATCCGTACAAACCTCAATATTTCGAAGATTGGTCATTTATTTATTAATTATTATCATTATTATTATTATTCGTTTATTTATTTATTTATTTTTAAAGAAAAACTGTGAATTTGTAATTCACCGTAATTTGGCTGTAAATATTAATTATTGTGGCCGTTGAAATTTGACGAAGCCTTTGATGAAAGCCTCTCCTTCTTCAAGTCAGATATGTGCAACTATTACAAGTGTGGGTTCCAGTTGGATTAAAAGTTCCATAATTTTGGTTCATCTACGGTGAAATCGACGTCCTACGATTACGTAAACCGAAACAATCAAGATCAAAACCCGTCGTACCTAACTGAGTAGTCAACTTACAAAATATCTACCTACTCGGAGTTCAGTATACCTATTATACAAATAGGTACCTACCTATATATATATTTTTTTTTTAAATTAAATTGTATATACATTTTATTTAGAGTGCTCCACAGGGTGAACTACATTCATTCCACCATCCGAGTCTTGTTGAAAGTCAATACGTAAAAATATGAGAAAGAAAAAAACGTCTGCCAAGTTGGGTGGGCAGTTTATCCTCACATATTGTAATATGGACGTATAGAATTAGTTGAAGAAAAAAGAACAAGTCGATATGATTGATAGGTCGACGTTATAAGAAATCAACTTTTGCGCATGCGCACAGACTACTATTAATCCAACGGTAATCAAATTTATAGGGGATCGTCTAGGAGCTAAACCGCATGACCTTTGAAAATTTCATAAAAATCAGTCCATTAGTCTTGGATTTTCGTCTGTGTCGATCAATTTTAGTTGTGCGCAAGCACTATAGTTATTGTTCAACCAATCGTGATAAAATTCATTGATAATCTTCCTAGAACATATGTCTATCTCTAGCCGAGTTTGAACAAAATTGATATGATAGATGATAAGAAAGTGAAAATAAGGAGGATTTTAAACGGGTAAAAAAAAGTTTTCCAAGTAGAGTGGGCAGTATAGCTTTCTCACATATTGTAACATGGACGTACCTGTAGAATTAGATGTATAACAAAGTACTGACATGGTTGATAAGAAATCGACGATATAATAAATTGACGTTTGTGTATGCGCACAGACTACTATTTATGTGACGGCAATGAAAGTTATAGGGGACTGTCTAGAGGCTATCCCGCACAATCCCTGAAAGTTGCATCAAAATCGTTCTATTAGACTCGGAGTTTTGCCTGTGTCAATCGATACTAGTTTGGCGCATGTGCAATGGTTATTTCTCTACCAATCGCGATATATTTAATAGAGTTTTTTCTAGAACGTGAACCCATTTACCTACTGAGTTTGAACGGAATCGGACCAACAGTTGATAAGAAATCAACGTTATGACAATTTCGCGTTTGCGCATGTGCTGGGTTAATTCGACAGCTTTGAAAATTATAGGGGGACCGTCTTGGAGCGGACTGAAACTTGGTTTTTTGGGGGTGACAAGGATTTTCCAAAGACAGACAGACAGACATGGAACGAAAATTGATCAGCAAGCTCTGAAACGCAAAAAGCAAGGCGAAATTTTGATTTTGGAGGACAAAATTTTTTCCGACTTCTATCACGAACACAAAGCTTCCCTACTTTCGCTGCAAGACCATCAGATCGCTTCGGATCTGCAACCCGCATTAATCCACATGATCAGATAGAGATAATAATGAAAGTACATCAGTCGAATTACAAAATTTTGATTTTAAATTTTGTGGGGCCATTGCAATAGCTTCATTTTCTACGAAAATTCGCTAAAAGCATCCTGCAGCATGATCGTATGAGAGAATTTTTGTAAATTAACGTTATTTTTCGTAAATAAATTGTTTGGGAATTTAAGGACTCAGTGTGCACATGAATTGGTAACAATCAATTTCATGGAAAAGATAATGATTTCTAAATAACTATTCTAAAAACTGGTGGCAGAATCTGCGGATTATTTCCTGCAGGGGCGTGGGAAGTGAAGAAAAGGTCCTTTAATTCCTTAATTCCCCTGCAAGGGAGCGTCATTTTATTAGTGTACCGGTTTCGGTTTGAACACAGACCATCTTCAACAAAAAAAAACTAAAAACTCCGAGCATCCTTGGAGCAAACAAAACAGGCATAAACATTAACAATAACATGAGAGAGAAAAATTAATATTACGACTAGCAACTAAATAAGGAAAAAATATACCTTCAGGAACATCAATGTTTGTGAAACCATCCAACATAAAAGAAAAGTTAAAACTTATGAGGGAGTGGCAAAAGGTGCAACAATTTTCTAAATAGTATTCTGCTATTTGAACAAATGTTTGCAATTATTTTACGTTTTTATATATTTTTCAGCATATTTTAATGATATTTACGTATATTTTTCAGAACATTTTAATGATATTTACCTACATTTTTCAGAACAATTTCGTGAGCACGATTTTGAATGTTTTAGTTCGTAGTTTATAAACTTTTTCGGGATAACTTCTGCTAAAAAATACCTGTTTATCGGTTTTTAGCCCTTTTTGCAAGCGCTTTTTTCAAAGTTGACCAATTTATTGTGCTCAATAAAACTTACTCTCAATGTTTGATTTTTTATCGCAAGAACGGAATTTTTATCGTCTGGAATGACACACACACACACTATACATATATATATATATATATATATATATATATATATATATATATATATATATATATATAAGACAATTTCTTATATATATATATAATAAAAGGCGTTCGAATCCAGAAATCGTTTCAGAATGCCACAAAACGGTTTCCATGAATAAATTTCGAAAAATTTGTATTAAATAAAATTGCAATAACTTCATTTTCAAAGAAAAACCACTAAAAAAACACCATATCAGATCAGCAACAAAGTGGCAGTTAGATTATGAGTTAGTTCTCGAGGTAGGTACGTGAGTTAGCGTCAGAAAACTACCCCAACTCACCGGCGATCGATAAGCCATCAGCTGTTCCTATCCCCGGCAGTTCTACGAGGGTTTCGACATAGCCACCCCAATTATCATCTTCGTAATTATGCTCGCTTCTTGTCCGGAGGCTAAGAGCTCGTCTTCTCGCGTGTTTATAGGACACAAATTATGGTATTGTTCAATATAATTTGAATCGTATAAATTTTGTCCAGGTCTAAATTGGCATTTCAAGCAAGAGTTTGTGGAAAGGTGTTATCTGGAAAATGCAGAATAAATGCGAGGGTTGGTTCTGTCTTTGTCAATAGATTTCAATAATTGTTAACAGAAATGGGTGAGTTATGCGTTCGTTCGATTTGAAAGAAAACAAACCATTGAGGAAACACATGGATTGGCGGTGGCAATTAATTTGGAGCTGGAAATACGTCGGCAAACAGACGAAAAACCGGATCCTTTGTTTGTGGTGGGTTTTTGAAAGGGGTTATGAAGGAATGCAAATAGTGGAGGTCGAGCCGAGACCAGAGGGTTCGTAGACGTGTCTAGGGTGGAACGGCAAAAAACCACCCCTACGAGGTCGATCCTGCCCTTGGCAGTGACCTTGGCTCGAAAGTGAAAACCCAGACAGCCCTTAGCCCGTCTCGCCCTTTTTTGCCTAAGCCCTTTTTCCAAAACCACCCCTTTTTCTTCGGGAGAGAGAAAGAGAGAGAGAGAAAAGGCCCTTTATAATCTTTCGCCACAATCAGACAGCCCGTCTCGGGGTTTCCCATCCCTTCCCACGTTTCGGATATCAAATAATTCGACGGTCTCCCGAGGAGATTGGATTGCCTCGCTCTTGTGGGCTCCTGGAGATCCGCCGACCTTTTGTGGTGTTTTTTCCCCGTTAGTTTTCTGACGATTCTTAGCGGTCGCGGGTTGGTGACATCAGCCAGATATAAATTGGCGCAAAAGCAATCCAAAAGATACAATCTGTCCCGTAAAAACCTTGCTTGTGTTATACAGGTGACGACTCGAAGGATAGGCAATAATCAAGGGGTCAAATCTATCAACTAATTTGCAACAACTTTCTTCTCGTTGAAATTTTGATTTTTGTGATTGAATTCGAGAAAAATTTTGTCTTCCAAAACCAAAATTTCCACTTGCTTTTTGCGTTGCAGAGCTTGCTGATCAATTTTAGTTCCGTGCCCGTCTGCCATCTGTCTGTCTGTGGTAAATCCTTGTCACGCCGAAAACTATACGCACTTTCAGTCCGATTCCGATGAAATTGTCATAGATCGTGCTGGTTAGCCCCTGGACGGCACCCTACAATTTTCAATGCCGTCGAATTAACAGTAAGCCTGTTCCAATCATCTGGGTCCGATTCCGTTCAAATTCGGTAGGTGATTGGGTACATATTCTCGAAAAACGCCCTATGAAATATATCGCGATTGGTAGAGTAATAACCATTGCGCATGCGCGAAACTAATATCGATTGACACTGGCAAAACTCCGAGTCTACTGGAACGATTTTGATTCAACTTTCAGGGATTGTGCGGGATAGCTTCTAGACAGTCCCCTATAACTTTCATTGCCGTCACATAAATAGTAGTCTGTGCGCATGCGCAAACGTTAATTTATTATAACGTCGATTTCTTATCAACCATGTCAGTTATACATCTAATTCTACAGGTACGTCCATGTTACAATATGTGAGAAAGCTATACTGCCCATTCTACTTGGAAAACTTTTTTTTACCCGCTTAAAATCCTCCTTATTTTCTTTCAAGATTTTTTTCTTATTGTCGACCTATCCCAAAAACGGCCATCACTTCCTCATTTTTCCAAATGTTCCCAAATTTGAGGGTACCGTTGGAAAAATCGTTAAATTTCCTATCTACCTGATGCCAAATCAATATTTTTGAGTCGATTTAATACGTGAAAAAAAGGCAAAAAAAGCAAAATTTGAAAAATTGTCAGAGTTTGACTTTTTTCCACCTATCTTTCTGCACTTTATACAGACTATGTTGGAAAATTACTCCACGGGGAAAACGTTCTCAGAATCACTGCTTTCCAACGGTACGGACAATCTAACTTTTAATTTGCTAATTTAGGGAAGAAATATATTTTAATGTTGAAAAACATGGCTTTTAAATGAAATCGACTGTTTTTATGAAAAATTAACCTCAAAGAAAATACGAGTTTGGGGCCGGTTTCTACGTATTTTTTCACAATGAATCAAATGAATCGAATGGCAACACTTGCAGATCTCCTCAACTCCTTCATCAGTTTTACAGTTCAACTATTTTTACCATTAATAACACATAAATTTGAATGTATGTATATATACATATCGTTGGTAATATGAAATGAGGGCGAATCCTCAAAAAGTAAATTTTTCAGGAGAGCCTCCCAAAGATTTACCATGTGTGCTAAAAGTCTCAGTAACAAGCAATGTTTGCCAAACCATGATTTTCTAAATTCATACCATTTCAGTTCAATTACATACTATAGACATCCTGGATACAGATAAATTAAAAAATTTGCTTAAGTTTAAGAAACGCGATCCACTCCACTCCATCAAGTGGTTTCTGCCGGTGAATTCACCACTCTGTTCTTCTCTTAGTAAATTAGATTTCTTGGAAAGCTCTACGAGAAGTTTACCGCGTGACAGCATATTGTCAAATTGCCTAATAAAGTCAACAACAGTAATTGAAATCTAATCACAACACAAGCAATACGAAGGATGAATCATGAGGAAAACGAATAATAAATTATAGTGAACACGAATTATAATGAACCGGCAGAGTATATACACTATAAGTCGGCTTATTTGTCAGGCTTTTTTTTTTTTTTTTTTAGGATTCCCAATCACTCTATTTCCTACTAGAGTGTCTCATATTCGCCAATTTGAAGCAACGAGTGTAGCAATTCGTCAAAAGGGCGAAAAAGCACATTCGCCTTTCTAACGTAACAAGATGCTTCAACGAAAGATCGTTAAAAAGGCGAACAGGTGTTTTCGCCTTTTTGACAAGCTGATGTTCGCCGAGCGTTTCATATTCGCCCAAGACCAAGTTTGGTTGGGCGTCGCGGGTTTGGGCCCGCAGAGGGTGAAAGGCCCTCAAAATGGCAACGGGTTTGGGCCCGTGAACCGGTCTCGCCTTTGGGCTCGTGAGTTTCGATGAGATATTAAGCGTGTCCTGTGAACGAGCGTGAACCTGAGCGACAAAATTGAAAAAGTTCCAGTCAATCCCTTAGTAAAAATGCAGATTAGTTGGACATGTAGATCAGAATGAAGTGTATAGTTTGGTGGTCTGGATGCTCGCAAGCTCGCATCTCAAAAATACATAACATCAAGTAGTCAATCCCTTAGTAAAAATGCAGATTAGTGGACTTGTAGGTCAGAATGAAGTGTATAGTTTGGTGGTCTGGATGCTCGCAAGCTCGCATCTCAAAAATACATAACATCAAGTAGTCAATCCCTTAGTAAAAATGCAGATTAGTGGACTTGTAGGTCAGAATGAAGTATATAGTTTGGTGGTCTGGATGCTCGCAAGCTCGCATCTCAAAAATACATAACATCAAGTAGTCAATCCCTTAGTCATAATGTCATTGTGATTGAGAATTACAAGTTTTCCGAATACCGCACGGTAAGTGACGAAAGTGTGAGGTTTTTTTGTTGAGGACCGCCATGAATAGTAATGTAATTTCTTATTTGCAGGGATATTACATACGACTATGATATATACATGTATCAACAACTTATATTTATCGTAAGTATTGACAAAATACACTCTTGTGATGCAATTAAAGTATGGTTTTCCGAGGGGCCCAAACCAGTTGCGCCTTCAAAACCCAACGGGCCCAAAACCGTTGCGCTGCGGGCCCAAACCAGTCGTGATTTCATACGTGCGGGCCCAAACCCGGACCGCCCGTTTGGTTTACCTTGAAAATACAATCGCTAGGACTTTGCCGTTTTTACCAGTTGAAGTACTATTAGAAACATGATCTTTGGTGAAAAAAAGTCATTTTCCGAAAAATGTGGAATTTGCCCTTTTTTCATATCACCAACGATATATATAGGTGCTTTTTTTCCTACCCCGCGCCCTTGTCGTCCGATCTTGCTCAATTTCGGAGGATAGTTGGACGCACACGATTTGAGCATTCCATATCAATTTCAACACGATCGTATCATTGCTAACTTCTGATCATCAGGCGCAAATATGGAAATCATTGCAACAAGCTTAATTTTCACATTTTTCGTGTGATTTTGATGGAATTTTGAAGGAATGTGAGGGTTAGGCTGTAGAAACATAAATTTTTAATGGATGCATCGTTCCCACCCTAGTCATACGATCTGCTCAAATTTAGAGGGTAGTTGGGAGAAGACGATGTTGTCAACCCTTATCAATCTCGACATGATTGTATCATTAGCAGCTGCTGTGCACGCGCGAATGTGTAATCTCTGTTACGATCTTAATTTCCACAGTTTTCATCAGGTTTTTCTGAAATTTTCAGGGAATGTGCAGGTCAGGCTGTAGATGGTCCCCTGCCAATTTCTTTATTATCAAACCATTACTTGATTTTGCGCATGCGCAAACGTGAATTAGTTCTAGCATTATTTTCTCGTTTCTTAACTGGCCGATTTTGATGTTTCACGCTACACCCTGATTTTAGCGAATTTTTGAAGAAAATTAAGCTATTGCTCTCGCCTCAAAATTTGTAGAATGTGAATTTTTGAAAAAAATTTATGCAGAAATCCGTTTCAGGCTATTCTGAATCATATTCTGAAGTTTAACGCATTTTTTAAAGTATGTATGTATGTATATATGTATGTATGTGTCATTCCAGACGATAACTGTCCGTAGAATTGTGCTAGAAACTTCAAACAAATTTTAAAATGTTAAGGACACAAAACGAAAGTTCAAGTTCGTTGGCCAGCATGATCGGATTACATCTTCGGGTTGAAATTTTCAAAAATGTAGTCAACAATTTTAAAATAGCCTGTTTTTTGCGATTTGTTGTGCGAAATAATTTTTTCAGCATACTAACATGTGGTATATTCGGAATCAGCGTAAAATTTCCTATAAGAATATATATCAAGTTTTCAAAATTTTCAAAGTTGAAAAATCAGTCAAAAATCGAAATAATGGTGTTCGCTAGTTGTAAAAATCGGTAATATTTGCATGAAAAATTGTCCAAATTCAGATTGAACTACTCTTATGGAAGTATCCCTGTATAACCAATCCTAGAACCATGCTGTTTAAAACGTAGGTAGTAGGTGCTTGTTTAATTATTTGATTCCATGTTTGTCTATCAAAATCATAAACTAAAATTTCTCTACACGATCAATAGCGACTGAAATGTCGAAGATTTCTTCAAAAATTCGCTCATGGGGTCATGCTGCATGACTGGACTTTTTTACTCTTTCCCCCGACCTTAGAAACTCACTATGAAATATTTAAAGATTATTTAAATCTATACGTTCATGTTATGGATATGAGGAAGCAACGTGCCACACCCGAGTCGGCAGACGTTTCAATAACATATTGATATTAGATTGTAATTCTTAAGTAGTGTTTACACTAAGGCTTACGTCATTAATGTAAATCAGCCGTTGATCCAGTCTGTTTTCGAATAAAGATTAAAAGTGTCGGACAACAACCAACGATAACTCGATCGGTTTGCGGACATAAAATCGTGGACGGATGTTTACTCGTCGGGGAACACAGCGTTATCTCGCCTACGATTCTGTGCATTCGAGAAATCCGTATCACATTATCATTCTCGCATTATCAAATCACGCCACACTTTAAGCAGATATATCCGGGTATGATTTACCATAGATGTTGTTTTGTAGCTGTTCGATTGTTGAACGGTTTCTATAAACAATTCACGAGTCTGTCCTGATTTGAACATGTGGTGAACCACAACTTCTTTACCATTGGTTCCGGCTTAGGCAGTTTCAGTCTACTTGTGCAAGATACGCCGGAAATTTTGAATTTCAAAATGGAAGATGTAACGCCGAAAAACGTGGTTTTCTTCGACAAATATTGTCAAAGCCACCCGGGCTACAATTACCCACTCAACCGATTTTCGTGATTATTATTTTGTTCGATTCCAATTTTAGTCTAGTTGTAGTAGTAGTAAGTTGTTTATTGTATTAAATCAATGATTATTACAAAGAGTTCAGGTCCACTTACACATTATCATTAGAAAAATATATAATAGCTAAGAAATAAGTCAAATATCTTCTTCCTAATCTAGTTAACAGGACATTACAGCTTAATGAAGTACATGCAAAATAAACGAGGTAATCGATATGAAATTAATATAAATAATAATAATCCGTTATGAATCCATAACATCCACGCTATACCTGTGGTACTCGTACAATATCCACAACAAGCCTATCCTGTTGTACACTATACAATGCTAATGCTGTACATATCAGACACCTATTCGGTGAGCGCAATTGATCGAAGTGCTAGCTAGTACAACAAAACACTGTAACACTGTACACTAGTAACAAAATGAAATAAATTTAACATTTTCTCCCTATCATCACCAAAATCGAGCAAATTAGCCAGACAATCCTCATCCTCAGCCACTGGGAGCCCACAGATGTATTTCGCAATGAATTGCCTTCGGTACGGTTCTAAGATCGGGCAACGTAGACAAAAATGGCAGAGGGTGTCAGCTTCTTTCATATTGCATATATTGCATAAGCTCTCGCTTCTAAACTTATGAGAAGTACCTCTATAATAAACAGTTACGAAAAACTTTGAAGACAGACGCAACTGGCACAACACCCTCTCAATCTGGACATTTTGAATGAGTCCCAAGTATTTCTGCCTACCTGAATAGTCCGCTATCCTCCTATAGAACATATTAAATCTGGCACTGTGAACCAGATTGATGTTCTGGCACCAAAAATGGTTGTAGAGTTTTTCGATTAGTGACGGTAGGATCGATTTCAAATTTCGAGGGTCCTCAGCTGTTAGGATATCGTGGGGGCCAAGGACAGCAAGCATTTAGCAGCAATTTTAGTCTAGTTGTACAACAAACCATCAGAATAATTAATTATCGGGATAATTATCGATTCTTTCATGCACTATCCAAGCTGCAAATCTCGACCGATTTTGTTCCATTGCGAATTCGAAATGTTTTTGGACCGTATGTCAGGACTTTCAAATGTCTGAGGGAGTGAATGGAGTGGGTAATACTGTACTGATAAATCATGAATGTTTCAACCATTCTTGTCCGATTTTCGTGATTCTTTTTTGCTTTTTTTAACAATGAATTTGGTCTAGTTTTAGAACTTACATCAATAGTTTCAAATTTCATGATGGAAGGGGGTGAATGGAAGGGGTAATAACGATAAATCTTGATGTTATAGCTATTCTTGTTAGATTCTCGTGATTCTTTTTCTATTCAATTATGAATTTGGTCTAGTTTTGGAAAATTTGTCAGGAGTTTCAAATTTCATCATGGGAGGAGGTGAATGGAGGGAGTAATAAAGATAAATTATGGTGTTTGAACAATTCTCGTCCGATTTTCTTGATTCTTTTTTCGTTCAACCATGAATTCCTCCTAGTTTTTGATCGCATATCATGAGTTTCAAATTTCATTATGGAAGAGGGTGAATGAAGGGAGTGATAGTAATAAATCATTATGTTTTAACTATTCTCGTCAGATTTTCGTGATTCTTTTTTTTCTTCAATTAAGAATTTGGATTAGTTTTGGAAAATATCTCAGGAGTTTCAAATTTTATACTGCAAGTTTTATGATTGGTAATTTTCTGTTGGTTGAGGGGTTTAATAAGAGGGGGGGGGGGGATTCTAAGAAGTCACGATATTTTTATCTTTTCTCTCATTTTAACTCTCGCCAGAATTATATAAAATTCATTCATAGGGACGTCCTTGTAATGCATGCATTACTTACCAATATGTTTACAGACTACTGACTTACTGATGAATGCATTCAGTCCCAGGTGTGTTAAGGACTGGGTCCCCCTGGCCGATAAGTGACAGATGTTCCGGTCAATTACATGGATGACCCTTCCTCGGATAATCCGTTCTAACTTTGGGAAAATAAAAAGCAGCAGTCATGCTGCTTGCACGTGCAAATTTTTTGAAAGTTTGTCAACTGTATATTGCTTAATTTTCTTAATCAGTACACAATGGAATAAAATACTTGTTTTTGATGACTTTAGTGATCAAAGAGTTTAACGTGGTATTTATGGCTCTACGCACCAATTATTTTCGAACACCATGAATTAAAATATGTGTTTTGCTGAATATGGAACCGAATCGCATTAAGCCTCCTTGTGCTTACGGTACGAAAAACAGAAGACCATGCGTATGTACTAGATATTGTAAGAGTGCGCTTGATACCTGCCCCTCCTGAGCTCTGTTATTCGTCGTGTTTTAGGGGATTTCTTATAAAAGTAATCTATTGTAACAGTTGATACAAAATTAGAGGCTTAGAGCCTAAAATCCGAACTTAAATTTACATACGTCTTCATGTTTAATTCGGTCAAAGGTGAGGAGCGGTAACACTGGTCATATAAATGTTTTGGCTCGTCCAAATTTCCTGTCTGCAAATTGCCTGCAACGGAATAGCCAGGAATCAGGGATGCCAACATCTTTCACCAATTCACCGATATGGACTATACATGTTTTTGTATGGTCTATGCATAAATGAAAAAGTGTTAAACTCTAGTATTCGTTTAAGAATTCCTCACAGTGGATTTCAATAAAGAAAATTCTCGAAAAGTTTCAATTTAAATTTTTTTTGGTCATTGCAATAGCTCCATCTTTTACTAAATTCGCTAAAATCATATCTCGAATGCGGATTAAAATAGAACAGCTCGCTTGACGGCGTTTTACTCCACTTTCGGTCTAGTTTTGCCCAAACTAATTTTTCACACTCATCCTAATCTACCATGTAGGAGGTGCCCACCTGTCTCACCAGGTAGGTAGGCTAATTAGATAATTTCATCACGCTAGACCAGAACCAACCCTGATTGGTATTATAAACGCTTGATTGACCGACGATGTGCGTCTCTACTTTGACTCGGCCTGCACTTGACTGTGTCAGCCTGTCTGTTTTGCTCCACAGGCCGCAATTCGAACCTTTCGACTTGGAATTCGGTTGGTCAATTCCTTAGACACCCGTTAAAATATCGTCAATGAAACACCTCAGAAATTCGGGTTTGGTGTAAATATCTATAGTTTTCGATGTTGAATCGATTGAGACGACTTCCCGCGCGATCCGATTCGACGCAACAACGATCGTCTTGGATGACAAATCTCTAAAATACGTGTTTATTGTCACTCTCAATAGTTTTTAAGATGCTAAACCAAATGGATTACGCCTCCTCAATGCTTAAAACCAAAAATATTTGGCAAGTATCAATTTTAAGGTGGCAACATTTATACTTATATTCACTTGTTTAGTTCCTAAAGTATGAGATGTAAAAAGTATATTCTACTTGTCTTAACTTTGTGATGAATCTGGTCAGTGGACAAGCTTGTTATGCATAGTTTTAGTCCGATGATGAACCTTTTTAGAGCATTAAATTAGGTACCTAGTTGATTAAACTTGTATAAAGAAGATGAAAAACAAAACAAAATCAGAAATTTTTCAGTAAATAAGCGTTACCTACCCATAGGTGCGAAAAAGGTACTTCAACTATTTTCAAATTGAAGAAGGATTATGACTTTCAACCGCTATCTGCTACGATTTTTCAAAGTTTCGTGAACTGGTGACGTCAAAGCAGCCCTCCCGCCTGGCTTGGACTCCCAGGCTATGAATATACATATAAATCATTGAAATGTTTGATATAATCTTGAAATATTTCATGGAGGGTTCTTTTGGAGTCTGATCAGAATCGTTAAATCACGCAACAAGAGAATGATACGTAAATGAGGGAGTTCATTGGAGACCATCTACAGCCTGACCAGCACAGTCCCTGAAAATTTCATTAAGATCGGGTGGAAACTGTAGAAGTTATGCGTGTTTTAAGGTTTGCGGACATACGGACAAACGTACTGGCACACAGACAGATAGACACCGAAATTAAATTATTCAGAATGGTCTGCAACATAGAATGCGAGGGAAATATTGATTCTGGAAAGGAAGTTTTTCATCTCCTGAAAGCGATAACATTGCTTCCGCTACCTATAGGTGGACTCGGATGCAATGTAACGTGGGTAGCTCATTGGTCTGGATGGTTTATGATCGACACAATTACGATATAATAAATTTTTTAAAAATTTATATGTTGTGCATATTACAGCAAGATTGCGTGTAAGTTTAGATACAGTCGTATCCTTAATTATTGGTGGGCAAAGGCTGACAGAGCCCTTGACGCCCAGGAAGATAATTAACGTGATAATTTGCAGGATTTCTTTTATGAACGGGATTAAGGTGTCGTATCCTGCATATTTGTTTGAGAATTGGTGTTTTAAACCAAATGCTTGGATCCTGAATACCTCATAGTCCAAGTATCGGTAAAAATAACGTCTGCCATGTTGGGTGTGGCACATAGCTTCCTCGTATCCTTAACTTGAATGTATAGATCATTGAAATGTTTTGAAATTGAGGGAGAAAATGAAGGAGACTCTCTGGCTCATTAAGAGACGATTGAAACGGTCTATTTTCTGATCAGCTGAGTGAGCTGAATTCTACCCTGTTCACCCTAGGAAGTTATAACCCTTGGGACGTCTAGAAACGAATCATTAAGAGCCTTCTAGATCAGCTGAGGGGATTAAATTGATAGACGTTACATTAATTATTTTATACAAAATGTGCAATAAGGTATCTTCCGTCCATTCTAGTTGGCTGAAGCTGAGCTGACAATAGCATGTTCTATGTGTTTTGCATTTTGGCTGTAAGCTCAAAGCAGTAATGATCGGGAAGTCTAGGGACATTTTTATTTCATTTTGAACTCAATGTTTACCTTTGTGAATGAAATTTGATTTGATTGATTGATTTGATGAAGTATTATGTTGACTGACAATGTGTGCACTCCACATAGAATTTACTCTTCCTCAGTTTAAAATCAAAATTGACATCAAGCACCAGGACTAAGCACAACTGGTCACTGATAGATGAAGGAGGAGCCCCCTTACGACCCAAAACGGAAGTTAGGGGAAAACGTTGTCTATTTTCACGAAAAAAACGCTGCAAATTATTACATAATGGTTTATTATTTTTTCAATTGAGTATGATCGTAGTTTTAGTTAGCTAGCGTACGTCATAAGGCCCGTCCATACTCCTCGGCGTGTCCTATTTCGAATTGCCACAACCTATACGTCTATAATTATATACGCATGTTTAAATTTCTCGATTTGAGCTCCTATCTATTCAAATAGTTATTGCCTTAATAATATCATTATCTAAGTACGAACAAAAAGTTGAGAGGATATGTAATTAAATATGCGTAGGAAAAACATTGGTACACACAAATATGACCTAGAAAAAACATATATTCATGCCTCGAAGGAACGCCGTGCCCACTTCATGGTGCCGCGGTTTATTATATGGGTACAACACGTAAAAGTAACAAAAATCCATTCTCCTACACCCCTCTGCTACGCCCCTGGTCACCCCAGACACCACAAAGTGCCGCGGCGCCTCCTCTCACTCCACCCCCTGCTCACCCCCCTCACCACCCACCGTGACCCCCTGCCAAGCGTGCCAGGCGTGCGTGCGTGCGTAAGTCTAACACTCAAAGCCTCAAAAAATACACTTTTTCGCCCGTTTTTGGCCCATAGCATCTATGCGGAAAAAAAGCGATCAGGATGGTTAAACGTTAGGACCAACTAGACCCCAAATGGAGTCTATGTGCGAAAGAACGGGTTTTTTAAGTCAACTCTTAGGCCTTTTATGGCCCGGACGGCGAACGGCGGACGGACATTTCAAATTTGGATTCTACGCACCTTGAAACGTAAAGTGACAAAGTTTGAGGGGGGGTTATAAAAATTTTTTGCTACACGATCACATAGGCTTATTATTGGAAATAATAAACCAATAAAGAGTTACACTGTTAAATCGATTTCGACGGTTAGGCCATCATCAGTAACAAACAATTATTACTACGGCCTGAAGTAATGTGTTAAACAGTTCCAGGCTGAGTTCCAACGTGGGAAAAGGAAGGTGAGGTTTTAGTGTGTTTGAATCATACATAACCCGGAGTGCGGTCCCTCGTGGGTATCTTACGAGATCCGATTACCATCTTAGGATCTTAAAGATTTCCTCACCTGCCTACGTAAAAAAAAAAAACATTGTGACTCTTTATTTTTTGTGGAAATAGAAAACGTTTTTCGCTAACTTCCGTTTTGAAATGGGTTTCCACAACATCGTCGCGAGTGATTTAGTTCCTTACGACCCCTTACGATACACTTATTAAGCCATAATCTAAACGAAACTATGGTCTGAAGAGGCCTCTAATGTATGGCGAAAGCGCTCAGCTGGAAATAAATATGTACAAAGAGAAGCCTTCAAATGTTCTCCTCCTCCAATCACCCAACCTGATAATTTGCAGGATTTCCTCCGATGAATGGGATTAAGGTGCCTTCACCTGCATAATTTGTTTGAAACTTGGTGTTTTGATGTACAGCCTGAGCTTCTGAGCGGGACCTGTTAAACTGGAAGGATTTACGGGTTCGATTTATCGGGAGAAGTCGAACTTTTTCCCACAGTTGACTTTGAAAAGAGGGGAAACGATTGTTTGGAGTCGGCTGGTGGAGGATCGGCGAGCCAAGTTTAGAAACGAGCGGAGTTCCCCCCCCCCCCCCCCCCCTCCCGCCCGTGACTCGGAAAGAAAGAGGGCTAGACGATGCGTGTAGCAATAAATTAATAGGAAAGGGGGTGCAAGGAGGGAGGGGGGGCTTCGCCCCCGCGACCCCCTCCAGCCGAGCCACACCCTCGTTCGTTCAATGTCTGCATGCACCCCCCCCCCCCCCCCGCTATTACTCCTCTTCCAAACATCACTTCCCAGTCCCACACAGTATAGCGTACAGCCCGTCCCCAGTTAAACCATTACGCTACTCTCCTCCCCGGCTTTTCACTACGAACATGGAGCTCTGTTTAATGCCCTCTTTATTACGTGCACGCAGGCTCGGCATTTGGCGGACATCGAAGTCAAGGGCTAGTTGCCACGTAACCTTGGCATTGAAGGAAAAGAGGAAAACTAAATGGGGGGGGGGGGGGGTTCCACACCTCACTGTGACTATCCTACCTATTCCGATCAATAAAGTGGTCTCAGTCTGCACACCTTTTCGAAAGAAAATCCATAAAAACTATGAAAGAACGTTTACTACAGCATCTATTATTTATGCCACAACAAAACAAAACATTTGATTTCAACTCGCTATTAGAGTTTTAAGAAATTTTGTGGAAAAAGAAAACTATATTGTGAAGATCTAAAAACATCTAGCAGTCTCCTGTTTCATACATTTCTTCTATCGTTATTTTCCCATCCCACATGGTACCTATAGCATGTCCTTAGTTATAATATTACGCTACTCCTCCCCGGCTTTTTACTAAGAACATGGAGCGCTGTTTAATGTCCTCTTTATTATGTGCACGCAGGCCCGACAATTGGCGGAGATCGGAGTCAAGGGCTAGTTGCCACGTAACCTTGCCATTGAAGAAAAAGAGAAAAACTAAATGGGGGGTTCCATACCGCACTGTGACTATCCTACCTATTCCGATCAATAAAGTGGTCTCAGTCTGCGCACCTTTTCGGAAGAAAATCCATCAAAACCATGCAAGAACGTTTACTACAGCGAGCTAAAAACATCTAGCAGTCTCCTGTTTCATGTATTTCTTCTATCATTATTTTGTCATCCCACATGGCACAGTGTACCTATAGCACGACCCCAGTTAAACCATTACGCTACTCTCCTCGCCAGCTTTCCACTACAAGCATGGAGCTCTGTTTAATGTCCTCTTTATTACGTGCACGCAGTCCCGACATTTGGCGGACATCGAAGTCAAGGGCTAGTTGCCACGTAACCTTGGCATTGAAGGAAATGAGGAAAACCCAAGGGAGGGGGGGGGGGTGGTTCTATACCTACCTATTCCGATCAATAAAATGGTCTCAGTCTTCGTACGTTTTCGAAAGAAAATCCATAAAAACTATGAAAGAACGTTTACTACAGCATCTATTATTTATGCCACAACAAAACAAAACATTTGATTTCAACTCGCTATTAGAGTTTTAAGAAATTTTGTGGAAAAAGCAATTTATATTGTGAAGATCTAAAAACATGTCATTGCAAATGGTACAGTGTACCTATCGCACGTTTCCAGTTAAACCATTACGCTACTCTCCTCCCCGGCTTTTCACTACGAACATGGAGCTCTGTTTAATGCCCTCTTTATTACGTGCACGCAGGCTCGGCATTTGGCGGACATCGAAGTCAAGGGCTAGTTGCCACGTAACCTTGGCATTGAAGGAAAAGAGGAAAACTAAATGGGGGGGTTCCATACCTCACTGTGACTATCCTACCTATTCCGATCAATAAAGTGGTCTCAGTCTGCGCACCTTTTCGGAAGAAAATCCATAAAAACTATGCAAGAACGTTTACTACAGCATCTATTATTTATGACGCAACAAAGCAAAACACTTGGTTTCAACTCGTTATTAGCGTTTTAAGAAATTTTGCGGAAAAAGAAAACTATATGGTGAAGGTCTAAAAACATCTAGCAGTCTCCTGTTTCATACATTTCTTCTTTCATTATTTTGTCATCCCACATCGTACAGTGTACCTATAGCTCGTCCCCAGTTAAACTATTACGCTACTCTCCTCCCCGGCTTTTCACTACGAACATGGAGCTCTGTTAACTTTCCTCTTTATTACGTGCACGCAGCCCGACAATTGGCGGACATCGAAGTCAAGGGCTAGTTGCCACGTAACCTTGGCATTGAAGGAAATGAGGAAAACCCAAGGGAGGGGGGAGGGGGGTTCTATACCTACCTATTCCGATCAATAAAGTAGTCTCGTGGTCTCCGTCTTCGTGCGTTTTCGAAAGATAATCCATAAAAACTATGCAAGAACATTTACTACAGCATAAGTTATTTATGACGCAACAAAGCAAAACACTTGGTTTCAACTCGTTATTAGCGTTTTAAGAAATTTCGTGAAAAAAGAAAACTATATTGTGAAGATCTAAAAACATCTAGCAGTCTCCTGTTTCATACATTTCTTCTATCGTTATTTTCTCATCCATGGTACAGTGTACCTATAGCACGTCCCCAGTTAAACCATCACGCTACTCTCCTCCCCAGCTTTTTACTAAGCACATGGAGCTCTGTTTAATGCCCTCTTTATTACGTGCACGCAGGCCCGACATTTGGCGGACATCGAAGTCAAGGGCTAGTTGCCACGTAACCTTGGCATTGAAGGAAATGAGGAAAACCCAAGGGAGGGGGGAGGGGGGTTCTATCCTACCTATTCCGATCAATAAAATGGTCTCAGTCTTCGTACTTTTTCGAAAGAAAATCCATAAAAACTATGCGAGAACGTTTACTTCAGCATCTATTATTTATGACGCAACAAAACTAAACATTTGGTTTCAACTCGTTATTAGCGTTTATAGAAATTTTGTTGAAAAAGAAAACTATATTGTGATGAGCTAAAAACATCTAGCACTCTCGGCATTTGGCGGACATCGAAGTCAAGGGCTAGTTGCCACGTAACCTTGGCATTGAAGTAAATGAGGAAAACTAAATGGGAGGGGGGGGGGGGGGGGGGTCCATACCTCACTGTGACTATCCTACCTATTCCGATCAATAAAGTGGTCTCAGTCTGCGCAATTTATGCCACAACAAAGCAAAACACTTGGTTTCAACTCGTTATTACCGTTTTAAGAAATTTTGTGGACAAAGAAAACTATATTTTGATGAGCTAAAAACATCTATCAGTATCCTGTTTCATACATTTCTTCTTTTGTTATTTTCACATCTCACATGGTACAGTGTACCTATAACGTTCCCAGTAAAACTATTACGCTACTCTCCTCCCCCGGCTTCTCACTACGAGCATGGAGCTCTGTTTAATGCCCTCTTTATTACGTGCACGCAGCTCGGCATTTGGCGGACATCGAAGTCAAGGGCTAGTTGCCACGTAACCTTGGCATTGAAGGAAATGAGGAAAACCCAAGGGAGGGGGGAGGGGGGTTCTATACCTACCTATTCCGATCAATAAAGTAGTCTCGTGGTCTCCGTCTTCGTACGTTTTCGAAAGAAAATCCATAAAAACTATGCAAGAACGTTTACTACAGCATCTATTATTTATGACGCAACAAAGCAAAACACTTGGTTTCAACTCGTTATTAGCGTTTTAAGAAATTTCGTGAAAAAAGAAAACTATATTGTGAAGATCTAAAAACATCTAGCAGTCTCCTGTTTCATACATTTCTTCTTTCGTTATTTTATCATCCATGGTACAGTGTACCTATAGCACGTCCCCAGTTAAACCATTACGCTACTCTCCTCCCCAGCTTTTTACTAAGAACATGGAGCTCTGTTTAATGCCCTCTTTATTACGTGCACGCAGGCCCGACATTTGGCGGACATCGAAGTCAAGGGCTAGTTGCCACGTAACCTTGGCATTGAAGGAAATGAGAAAAACCCAAGGGAGGGGGGGGGGGGGGGGGGGGGGGTTCCATACCTCACTGTGACTATCCTACCTTTTCCGATCAATAAAGTAGTCTCGTGGTCTCCGTTAGTACATTTTCGGAAGAGAATCCATGAAAACTATGCAAGAACGTTTACTACACCATCTTATTTATGACGCAACAAAACTAAACATTTTCTTTCAACTCGTTACTAGCGTTTTAAGAAATTTTGCGGAAAAAGAAAACTAAATTGTGATGAGCTAAAAACATCTAGCAGTCTCCTGTTTCATGCATTTCTTCTTTCGTTATTTTATCATCCCACATCGTACAGTGTACCTATAGCACGTCCCCAGTTAAACTATTACGCTACTCTCCTCCCCGTCTTTTCACTACGAACATGGAGCTCTGTTAATTGTCCTCTTTATTACGTGCACGCAGCCCGACAATTGGCGGACATCGAAGTCAAGGGCTAGTTGCCACGTAACCTTGGCATTGAAGGAAATGAGAAAAACCCAAGGGAGGGGGGGGGGGGGTTCTATACCTACCTATTCCGATCAATAAAGTGGTCTCAGTCTTCGCACCTTTTCGGAAGAAAATCCATCAAAACCATGCAAGAACGTTTACTACAGCGAGCTAAAAACATCTAGCAGTCTCCTGTTTCATGCATTTCTTCTTTCGTTATTTTATCATCCCACATCGTACAGTGTACCTATAGCACGTCCCCAGTTAAACTATTACGCTACTCTCCTCCCCGGCTTTTCACTACGAACATGGAGCTCTGTTTAATGCTCTCTTAATTACGCAGGCCCGACATTTGGCGGACATAGAAGTCAAGGGCTAGTTGCCACGTAACCTTGGCATTGAAGTAAATGAGGAAAACTAAATGGGGTGGGGGGGGGGGGGGTCCATACCTCACTGTGACTATATTCCGATCAATAAAGTGGTCTCAGTCTGCGCAACTTTTCGGAAGAAAATCCATCAAAACTATGCAAGAACGATTACTAGAGCATCCTATTTATGACGCAACAAAACTAAACATTTGGTTTCAACTCGCTATTGGCGTTTTAAGAAATTTTGTGGAAAAACAAAACTATGTTGTGATGAGCTAAAACAATCAAGCAGTCTCCTTTATCACGTATTTATTCTTTTGTTATCCCACATGGTACAGTGTGCCTATAGCACGTCCCCAGTTAAACCATTACGCTACTCTCCTCACCGTCTTTTCACTACGAACATGGAGCTCTGTTAATTGTCCTCTTTATTACGTGCACGCAGCCCGACAATTGGCGGACATCGAAGTCAAGGGCTAGTTGCCACGTAACCTTGGCATTGAAGGAAAAGAGGAAAACTAAATGGGGGGGGGGGGTTCCATACCTCACTGTGACTATCCTACCTATTCCGATCAATAAAGTGGTCTCAGTCTGCGCACCTTTTCGGAAGAAAATCCATCAAAACTATGCAAGAACGTTTACTACAGCATCTATTATTTATGCCACAACAAAGCAAAACACTTGGTTTCAACTCGTTATTAGCGTTTTAAGAAATTTTGTGGACAAAGAAAACTATATTTTGATGAGCTAAAAACATCTATCAGTATCCTATTTCATACATTTCTTCTTTCGTTATTTTCTCATCTCACATGGTACAGTGTACCTATAACGTCCCCAGTTAAACTATTACGCTACTCCTCCCCAGCTTTTTACTAAGCACATGGAGCGCTGTTTAATGTCTTCTTTATTAAGTGCACGCAGGCCCGACAATTGGCGGACATCGAAGTCAAGGGCTAGTTGCCACGTAACCTTGGCATTGAAGGAAATGAGGAAAACCTAAGGAGGGGAGTTCCATACTTCAGTTTGTCTATCCTCCCTTTTCCGATCAATAAAGTGGTCTCAGTCTTCGCACCTTTTCGGAAGAAAATCCATCAAAACTATGCAAGAACGTTTACTACAGCATCTGTTATTCATGACGCAATAACATGAAAAGTTTGTCATCATCTTCTTAGTGGTGGTTATTGGCAACTGGTTCTCCACCAAACAGAAGGTCCTGCGCCAACCCAGTAAATCAGGTGAGGGCCGAACTGGGAGAGTATCATCATTCACTCTCTCAACTAAAGGGAGGTAAAGAGAGGTTGTACGACTAAATGAGATATTGATGGAAACTTTTCACTGTACACTCGCCACAGTTGAATGCCTAATGCACAACAAAGGCTACAGGAACAGTTATGTCCTTCCAATTTTGGCTGTGGAACGACTTGTGGTGACAATAAGATAAGGAGAACTCCAAAAATCAGAGGTTCGACTCCTTCCACAAAAAGGTGATTTCAAATTAGAAGTTTACTAAAAAAAAAAAATTATAATTTGATTTTAATTATGCTTCAATGAAACTTCAAAAATGAATCATATTTTAAAAAAAATATATGAAACTGAAAGAAACAAAGTACTCAATTCAGTTTCCATTTCAATTTAAAACTTTATTTTAAAACGTCTGCAATGTTGGGTGGACAGTACAGCTTCCTCACAAATTGTAACGTGGAAGTATAGAATTGGTTGAAGAACAAAGTACGAGTCGAAATGACTAGATGCAAAATATAGCAGTATTAGTAAAACCACCAGTATCGAAACACCACAAAATAGAACAAAAATGGGCGAAATAGTCAACGGGAGAGGGGGGAGGGGATTGTCTGGTTGCCGTGTCTCTTTTTGTCGATGAAAAATCGACGTTATAAGAAATTCGCGTTTGCGCATGCGCACAGGCCACTATTGATCCGACAGCAATGAAAGTTATAGAGGCCGTCTAGGAGCTAACCCGCACAATCCCAGAAATTTTAATCAAAATCGGTCCATTAGTCTCGGAGTTTTGCCAGTGTGAATCACTCTTAGTTTTGATCAAACTTGTTGATCGAAAACTTCGTAATCTACAGGAATCATAAGGATCCCATGTTAACTCCGTAATGCTAAACTTGGTAAAATAGCATCGGAAGATTTTTGTGATAACAGGTGTGTAAAAGAAGAATGTAAAAATATAAGGGCCTTTGCTGTTATGTCCCCGCATATTTCCGTTAATTCTCTACTCCGTTCATTCTGACCTGTATGTCCAACTAATCCCTATTTTCACTAAGGGATTGATTACTTGATGTTATGTATTTTTTAGACGCGAGCTTGCGAGCATCTAGACCGCCAAACTATAATACACATAATTTTGACCTACATGTCCAACTAATCTGTATTTTTACTAAGGGATTGACTACTTGATGTTATGTATTTTTGAGATGCGAGCTTGCGAGCATCCAGACCACCAAACTATAAACATCATTCTGACCTACATGTCCAACTAATCTGAATTTTTACTAAGGGATTGATTACTTGATGTTATGTATTTTTGAGATGCGAGCTTGCGAGCATCCAGACCACCAAACTATACGGATTGATTACTTGATGTTATGTGTTTTTGAGATGCGAGCTTGCGAGCATCCTGACCACCAAACTATAAACATCATTCTGACCTACATGTCCAACTAATCTGTATTTTTACTAAGGGATTGACTACTTGATGTTATGTATTTTTGAGATGCGAGCTTGCGAGCATCCAGACCACCAAACTATAAACATCATTCTGACCTACATGTCCAACTAATCTGAATTTTTACTAAGGGATTGACTACTTGATGTTATGTATTTTTGAGATGCGAGCTTGCGAGCATCTAGACCACCAAACTATAATACACATAATTTTGACCTACATGTCCAACTAATCCCTATTGGTTTATTATTTCCAATAATAAGCCTATGTGATCGTGTAGCAAAAAATTTTTATAACCCCCCCTCAAACTTTGTCACTTTACGTTTCAAGGTACGTAGAATCCAAATTTGAAATGTCCGTCCGCCGTCCGCCGTCCGCCGTTCGCCGTCCGCCGTCCGCCGTTCGCCGTCCGCCGTCCGCCGTCCGCCGTCCGGGCCATAAAAGGCCTAAGAATTGACTCAAAAAACCCGTTCTTTCGCACATAGACTCCATTTGGGGTCTAGTTGGTCCTAACGTTTAACCATCCCGATCGCTTTACTCGCATAGATGCTATGGGCCAAAAACGGGCAAAAAAGTGTTTTTTTCGACGCGTGCGCACGCTTGGCAGGGGGTCACGGTGGGTGGAGAGGGGGGAGGGGGGTGAGCGGGGGGGTGGAGTGAGAGGAGGCGCCGGCGCCGCGGCTTGTGGTGGGTACGGCGCCGGCGTTCGTTCGAGGCATGAATATGTTTTTTTCTAGGTCATATTTGTGTGTTAATACCAAAGCTTTTCCTACGCATATTTAATAACATATCCTCTCGACTTTTCGTACGTACTTAGATAATGTTATTGCCTATTATTAAGGCAATAACTATTTGAATAGATAGAAGCTCAAATCGAGAAATATAAACATGCGTATATGATTATAGAAGTATAGATTGTGGCAACTCGAAGTAGAACACGCCGAGGAGTCTGGACGGGCCTTATGACGTACGCTAGCCAACTAAAACTACGATCATACTCAATTGAAAAAATAATAAACCTTTGTGAAATAATTTGCAGCGTTTTTTACTAAGGGATTGACAACTTGATGTTATGTATTTTTGAGATGCGAGCTTGCGAGCATCCAGACCACCAAACTATACACATCATTCTGACCTACATGTCCAACTAATCTGAATTTTTACTAAGGGATTGATTACTTGATGTTATGTATTTTTGAGATGCGATCGTGCAAGCATCCAGACCACCAAACTATAATACACATAATTTTGACCTACATGTCCAGCTAATCCGAATTTTTACTAAGGGATTGATTACTTGATGTTATGTATTTTTGAGATGCGAGCTTGCGAGCATCCAGACCGCCAAACTATAAAACACATCATTCTGACCTACATGTCCAACTAATCTGTGTTTTTACTAAGGGATTGATTACTTGATGTTATGTGTTTTTGAGATGCGAGCTTGCGAGCATCCTGACCATCAAACTATAAACATCATTCTGACCTACATGTCCAACTAACCCCTATTTTTACTAAGGGATTGATTACTTGATGTTATGTAATTTTGAGATGCGAGCTTGCGAGCATCCAGACCACCAAACCATACACATCATTCTGACCTACTTGTCCAACTAATCTGTATTTTCACTAAGGGATTGATTACTTGATGTTATGTATTTTTTAGACGCGAGCTTGCGAGCATCCAGACCACCAAACTATAAACAGCATTCTGATCTATTTTACCACAGTGGATGTAAAAATGATGGGGGATAGAAGATATAAATGCGGGGATATAACAGAAAAGATCCAAAGAGAACATCAACAACATGGAAGGCATCTTACTTGGAAGTCATATTTTAAAAAACGCTGCAATTATTTCACAAAGGTTTATTATTTTTTCAATTGAGTTTGATCGTAGTTTTAGTTGGCTTGCGTACGTCATAAGGCCCGTCCAGACTCCTCGGCGTGTCCTATTTCGAGTTGCCACAACCTATACTTCTATAATTATAAACGCATGTTTATATTTCTCGATTTGAGCTCCTATCTATTCAAATAGCTATTGCCTTAATAATATCATTATCTAAGTACGTACGAAAAGTCGAGAGGATATGTTATTAAATATGCGTAGGAAAAGCATTGGTATTAACACACAAATAAAACCTAGAAAAAAACGCTGCAAATTATTTCACAAAGGTTTATTATTTTTTCAATTGAGTATGATCGTAGTTTTAGTTGGCTAGCGTACGCCATAAGGCCCGTCCAGACTCCTCGGCGTGTCCTACTTCGAGTTGCCACAACCTATACTTCTATAATCATATACGCATGTTTATATTTCTCGATTTGAGCTTCTATCTATTCAAATAGTTATTGCCTTAATAATACCATTATCTAAGTACGTACGAAAAGTCGAGAGGATATGTTATTAAATATGCGTAGGAAAAGCTTTGGTATTAACACACAAATATGACCTTGAAAAAAACATATTCATGCCTCGAACGAACGCCGGCGCCATACCCACCACAAGCCGCGGCGCCGGCGCCTCCTCTCACTCCACCCCCCCGCTCGCCACCCCGCTCACCCCCCTCTCCACCCACCGTGACCCCCTGCCAAGCGTGCCAGGCGTGCAAGCGTCGAAAAAAACACTTTTTTGCCCGTTTTTGGCCCATAGCATCTATGCGAGTAAAGCGATCGGGATGGTTAAACGTTAGGACCAACTAGACCCCAAATGGAGTCTATGTGCGAAAGAACGGGTTTTTTGAGTCAATTCTTAGGCCTTTTATGGCCCGGACGGCGGACGGCGGACGGCGAACGGCGGACGGCGAACGGCGGACGGCGAACGGCGGACGGCGGACGGACATTTCAAATTTGGATTCTACGTACCTTGAAACGTAAAGTGACAAAGTTTGAGGGGGGGTTATAAAAATTTTTTGCTACACGATCACATAGGCTTATTATTGGAAATAATAAACCAAAATGTATATTCATGCCTCGAAGGAACGCCGTACCCACCTCATGGTGCCGCGGTGTATTATATGGGTATAACACGTAAAAGTAATAAATATCCATTCTCCTACACCCCTCTGCTACGCCCCTGGTCACCCCAGACAACACAAGGTGCCGCGGCGCCTCCTCTCACTCCACTCCCCCGCTCACCCCCCTCACCACCCACCGTGACCCCCTGCCAAGCGTGCCAGGCGTGCGTCTAACACGTCTAACACTCAAAGCCTCGAGAAAGACACTTTTTCGCCCGTTTTTGGCCCATAGCATCTATGCGAGTAAAGCGATCGGGATGGTTAAACGTTAGGACCAACTAGACCTCAAATGGAGTCTATATGCGAAAGAACGGGTTTTTTAAGTAAATTCTTAGGCCTTTTATGGCCCGGACGGCACCTTGAAACGTAAAGTGACAAAGTTTGAGGGGGGGTTATAAAACCTTTTTTGCTACACGATCACATAGGCTTATTATTGGAAATAATAAACCAATATAGGGATTCAGTTTCATTTAGAAATAATTCAAATATATATCATTGTGTGAAAAGAAATTAAATTGAAATGAAGAATGAAACTTATAGGGCAATGTCTTGGAGCTAGACTGCACAGTCCTTGAAAACTTCATACAATTCGGTCCATTAGTCTCGGAGTTTAGTCTGTGCCGATCAATTTTAGTTTTGCGCATGCGCTAAAGTTATTACTCCACCAACAGAGATATAATTCATAGGGAATTTTCCTTGAACATTACCCATCTACTACCCGAGTTTAACGACATCGGAATAATAGATAAGAAATCGAAGTTGTAAGAAATTAACTATTAATGTGACGGCAATGACAGTTATTTAGAACCGTCTAAAAGCTATCCCGCACAACCCCTGAAAATTTCTCGGAGTTTTGCCTGTGTCAATCGATATTAGTTTCGCACATGCGCAATGGTTATTACTCTACCAATCGCGATACAATTTACAGGGAATTTTTCCCACTTACTTACCGAGTTTCAACGAAATCGGACCAACGGATGATGAGAAATCGACGATGTGAGAAATTCACGCTTGCATATGCGAACAGGCTACTGTTTATTTGACGGCATTGAAAATTATATGGGACCGTCTAGGAGCTAACCCGCAAAATCCCTGAACATTTCATCGGAATCGGACTGAAACTTGGTATAGTTTTGGGCGTGACAAGGATTTACCACAGATATCAGACAGACAGACACGGAACCAAAATTGATCAGCAAGCTCTGAAACGCAAGAAGCAATTAAATATTTTGATTTTGGAGGATACAAATTTTTCGACTTCAATCACGAACACAAAGCTTCCTTACCCGCATTCATAAGGCGGGGCTTACACCTGACGGGAACGGGAAAAAACCGTCGTAACGGACGGGGAAAAACCGTCGCAGTGTCCGCGTTACACCTGACGGGCATCTTGCGCGGGCCCGTCGCTCCCACTCTGCATACCTCCATTTTTCAAACAACAAAATTCAAACAAATAACCGAAAAACGCCCGTCCCCGTCGGCGGGCGTCCCCGTCAGGTGTAGGACTAGAGATTCATTTCTACGTGTTGGCCACTCCCTGCGGGCCCGCCCCGTCGGACGGGCATTGATCTCCCCGCAACATGCTGCGGGCAAAATTTTCCCCGTAGCGGCGATCGCCCCGCTCTCGCTCAGATGTAAGTCGATACCCTTATTTCTTCGTGTTCTCCCAAAATGCGGGCCCACAGAAAGGTGCGGGCCGGGCCCGCGTCCGTCAGGTGTAACGCGGGGCTAAGACATTTGACATTTGTCTCCATTTGACGTTAAGCAGACCCCAGACTTTGCTTTCCTTAGCATATCGTTTCTTCGTAAAGTCTGAATCTTTTCGGTTCAGCAGTTCAACACATTCAACACATTACGACGTCGTAAACTCTCCAACCATGAATACCCCTAGTGTAATTACCTTTAGGATGATTTAAAAAACTCAGTAACTATTTTTATCGAGTTATAATAATTGGTTCCAAACCTATAAAATGTACCCAAAGAGTTCAATACAACCTTACCCGCACATTCACTGAGACCTTCACCAAGATCAAATGAAAACTTTCGAAATAAAGGTCGTTACAAGTAATTCACATTGGAGCATGCGCAGTAGCTGTTAATGATACAATCATGTTGAAATTGATATAGGGTAATCAAATCATCTTCTCCCCTTCTTGTGAAATAAATAGAGCATAATGGAATTTACGTTTGCGCATGCGCACAGTGAAGTATTGATTTGGCAATAATGAAACTGATAGGAAACCATCTACAACCAAACCCGCGCATTCCCTGACAATTTCATCAAAATCAGATGGAAACTGTAGAAATTAAAGTCGTTAGAAGAATTTCAAGCTGGCGCATGCGCAGTAGCTATTAATGATGCAATCATGTTGAAATTTATATGGGATAATAAAATCGGCATCCCCTAACTATCATCCGAATCAGAGCGAGATCGGACGAATAGGACGTGAGAAAGTTATGCTTGGTAGAATTTACCTTTGCACATGCGGAGAGTGAAGCATTAAGTCAGAAACGATGAAACTGATAGGGAACCGTCTACACCCTAGGCCACACATTCCCTGAAAATTTCGTCCAAATCGGATGAAGACTGTGGAAAATAAGCTTGTTACAAGGATTTCAGATTGGAGCATGCGCAGTAGCTATCAATGATACAATCATGTTGAATTAGGTATGGGATGATAAAATCGTTCTCCCCCAACTATTATCCATATTGGAGCGAGATCGGACGACAAGGGTGTGAAAAAATGGACCATAATGGAATTTACGTTTGCGCATACGCAGAGCATACAAGTCAGGAACAATGAGTAGGGGACCGTCTACACCCTAGGCCACACATTCCCTGAAAATTTCGTCCAAATCGGATGAAGACTGTGGAAAATAAGCTTGTTACAAGGATTTGTGGGCACGAGACAACACACACACAGACAGACCGACAGACACGGAACCAAAGTTGTTCAGAATGGAGACAGTGAAGGTATGTTCAGCGCTGAGTCGATTGAGACCAATCCCAGATCTCTAAGATTCATAATAAGTGAGAAAGATAGATTTTTAGGTGAAAAATGTCCATAATTGACCAAATTTGGACAATAGAGCATGTGGAACGTCGCAGTCAAAGTATTTTTGTTCAGCGCTGAGTCGATTGCGACCACCCCCAGATCTCTAAGATTCATAATAAGTGAGAAAGATAGATTTTTAGGAGAAAAATGCCCATAATTGACCAAATCTTCGAGTTCGGCTGCGTGATCTAAAATTTTCTTTTGATCTCGTCACACGGCTGTCCCCTCAGTTTTATTCTGGACACGGATGGCCTCAATGACCAGAATTTTAGTGCCTAATTCCCTATTAGTCATGCTGCATGACTGCGTATTTTATAAACTGCACAAAAATAATTTTGAGGGGGACTTCAATTTACTATTTAATGCACAATGCAGAATACACAGTACTACGTACAATGGACTCCTCGTTGAAGTTAAAGCAGGTTTTGGATTACGTACATTACGTCCCATCATGAATCTGGTCAAGTACTTAATAAGATCACGTTTGACTAATATCGTAGGGTTTTGAGGTACAGCATGAGAATTGATTTCACAAACAGTTGCCGCGATGTTAACACTTTCTCTCTTGATATAACTTCGAGCTTAAATATAGTCGAGGTTTACTTAAAATAAGTTATTTCGTGGATTTTATTGGAAATAAGACCTTTGAAGTACATTTAGCATTTCTAAGTGGGAGGGGTAAGTTCCACCCCAGGTTGCAATTGGAAGTACCACTGAAGTACCGTTTGGAATAATGAAAGGTACAGTAATTTCAGTTTATCTCTCTTAAAAGCTCCTATAGTAAACTCTTATAGTTTGGCCTTTAGCGAAACATTCTCGCATTACAGGATCAGGTGGCGCCAAGTCGAGGAAAATAGGAGCCAGAAATGGTGACCAAAGATTGGTTTATCTTATCAATTTTATTTATTTGTAATAATACGGGCAATATTCAATTATACAAGAAAAACAACATCGTGATAACTAATTACAAAGATAATAACAGACACAGATAAAGGATAAATAAACAACAACCACAACTATGAATGCCAGATAAGACATTCGACAATATTACAATATACAAAATATGTCTACCAAGATGAGTGTGGCACATAGCTTCCTCACATCCTGACAAGAATGTATACATCATTGAAATGTATTAAATGATTTTAACAAATTATTTTTCTGAAAATAATGAAGCAAGATGAAGCGTAAAACTTCACTATCGGGCCATTAGGAAACGAGCAAATGATGCTTAATAGAATATACGTTTGCGCATGCGCAAAGTGAGATATTGATTTGGCAACCATAACAGACCATAGCAGACCATGTACTGCCTAACCCGTAATCCTTGAAAATTTCATCAATACTGGATGACAGTAAAACGTAAAATGCATGTAGAAATTTCGATTTTGTTGACAAAAAATTGTTCATCTCTCATAAATGAAAACATTTCTTCCACTACTTATAGGTAGAATCGGGAGCAAAATGGCATTAATTAATTAATGAAAAGAAAAAAAAAAAACAATTGTAATGAAATCTCTGATTATTTTGTGGAAATGGACAATGTCATGAAGCGTCAAAGAGGTCCAGATTTGCATCACTTGCGGAACCATATAAACAATCATCATCACTACAATTTAGGAATGGCAATGGTAATTGCAATTATTTTGGAAGTAATTACCAGCTTAAAACCCCAGTCTTTGCTTGTAGGCATATCTAATATTACTCACTTTACTAATTTTGTTGCATTTAAGAGAAGCAATTGAAAAAGTAATCATTACCTTACAACTCTGCTACGAATACACAATGACTGAGTCTTCTTCCGGGTATAATTCCTTGCGATTGTACCAGATCTCGTTATTTCTGTGGCGGTGCTCAATTATTACCACTTATTTTCTCCCTGAGACTACAACACTCAACTAGTCGCTTATTAATCCGATCTTGGAGCACGGCTTTGTTTTCGGCAATCCTCACTATAGATGCCACATATACCAGCTGCAGAGAGTTTACAAAAATAGTCTTGCACTACATAGCTTATAAGCTGCATATCCTCCTTGATTCAGTTAATTTCGAGGTTCTTGAAGAGAAGAGCTGGACTCAGCATCCGGGGATAAGACACTTTTGGCCGATGTCACAAACTGATCCTGGGTTTGGTGGACTCACCATTTCTCCTCACTCAATGTTAACTTCGTTCAGCGGACATCTTTTGGATTCCTTTTGCAGCAACTAACTATCTATATCGTGCAGGATCCCGCGGTATTTGAATCGTACGGTTAGAGTGCCAGGATTTGGACTTTTCTTTTTATCACCAGCGGCTGTTTCGAGAATTCTGTGTAATGTGGAGAGCATGCTCTTTTTGTGAAACTAGTGTATTAACTACTTCTTCTTTTTTTTTTTTAACTCTTCTGAAGTAGATATTAATCATTTCTAATTCTATTTACCTAATTCTTGCGCTTACCAATTGAATTGTTATGTCCAGATTTAAACTCACCAAATAGAAAACTAATATGCGGAACCTCTAAGGACATTATTCCTCAGAAATCTAATATTTAATTTTTCCCCTTCTTCTAATCATATTGGCTTGGACTGGGATGTTTCTTCTGAAAGTTTTAACGAATAATATTCTTAATTTTGAATGATAATTTTTAATTTCCATCTCTTCTTATCAGAAATTGGATATTGAAAACCAGTGGTATAAAGTTGTCAGTTTAAAAAGTATGAGAACCACTTCGTCTAGTCTCGAAACTAAAAGCATCTTTACAGAATTTAATGCTGAATTTGAATTTTCAATCCATGAAACGATTAGGCCTCAAAACTGATTTCTGTTTCTCTCTATTTATTTTTATTAGCTTCTGCTATTAGATAGGGTAACAGAACCGCAATATGCATTGCTATCGATTTTCGTTGTTTTGGACTATTTTGTCCACCAAAACCCCCAGTATCGAAACACTGTAACACAGAATCCTACTTAGGGTATATGATTCCTTAGTGAGCTCTGTATGACTATATTGTCTACCAGCGTGGGGCGGTGGATATCACATGGCATATAAACCAATAATTACCACTCAAAAATCGATAATCCGGATCATGATTAATTCAGAGTACCGAAAATCATCTCTCCCTCTTTTTAGGCTGATGCGAATTCTTCCTTTTCCTAAGTTGGTCGAAGTTAGTTGTCTTAAACAATTATTAAAAGAAAATACTCTGTCCCCTCCCGATCATATATTAAACACGAGGGCAAAAGACACAAACGTGTCAAATTTACCACACTATAGAACGACCCTAGCTCAGATGCATTACAGTTACAAGGCAATTAATACATTCAATGGATTAACACTGGATAATAAAAAACAAGTATTACTGGGGAGGAAGGTGAACATTTTCAATTCAATCAGTTATGACAATTTGGTATGTACCTACTTTTAGCGAATTTTTGAAGAAAACTTAGCTATTTCTCTTGCCTCAAAATTTGTAGAATGTGAATTTTTGAAAAAATTTTATGCAGAAATCCGTTTTAGGCTATTCTGAATCATATTCTGAAGTTTAACGCATTTTTTAATGTATGTATGTATATATGTGTCATTCCAGACGATAACTGTCCGTAGAATTGTGCTAGAAACTTCAAACAAATTTTAAAATGTTAAGGACACAAAACGAAAGTTCAAGTTCATTGGCCAGCATGATCGGATTACATCTTCGGGTTGAAATTTTCAAAAATGTAGTCAACAATTTCAAAATAGCCTGTTTTTTGCGATTTGTTGCGCGAAATAATTTTTTCAGCATACCTACTAACATGTGGTATATTCGGAATCAGCGTAAAATTTCCTATGAGAATATGCATCAAGTTTTCAAAAATTTCAAAGTTGAAAAATCAGTCAAAAATCGAAATAGTGCCGTTTGCTGGTTGTAAAAATTGGTAATATTTTGTATGAAACATTGTCCAAATTCAGATTGAACTACTCTTATGGAATTACCCCTGTATAACCAATCCTAGAACCATGCTGTTTAAAACGTAGGTAGTAGGTGCTTGTTAAAAAAAAAAAAAAAAAAAAATCCGATTTGATTCCATGTTTGTCTATCAAAATCATAAACTAAAATTTCTCTACACGATCAATAGCGACTGAAATGTCGAAGATTTCTTCAAAAATTCGCTCATGGGGTCATGCTGCATGACTGGACTTTTTTTTCTTCTTTCGTACACCACACAGGCCTGAGTTCCTCACGTTATTGTGCTATATTCGAAAAATTACAGGTATTGAATGTTTTAAAATGAACATTGGAAAGCCTATTGTTTGTATATAGTATATAGTTTTTTTTTTTTTTTTTTTTCCATCAACCAGTGACTCTATTTCCCAACACAAATTTTGCTCTTATAGGAAATTAATTTTCATCCTCAGATTCATGTATCAAGCAAACTTACTTTGTACCTTAAAATTGAATAGAATAATAAGATGTATGTGCATTATTTAGGCTCTTGCCAATCAATGTGAAAACTGTGCATCGGCCCTATTAGTATTGAAGCCGCGAGCTGAAGGGGCCGATCGGGAGGATTGCGAAGTATCGGGGTTTACCAATTATGAAAGCTGCCCATGCGAGCGACGCTGTTATTTGCGTAATGGGCCTCCATTTGCGACTCAGCTGCGTGAGATTAGTGAAACCTCGGGTCAGTGCTCCCGCTCTACTCCGCGCGTGCGCTACCTTTTTTCTTATTAATTTTTTTTCTTTCTTAGGACCTCTCACTGGAATCGTTCCATTCATGAAGAATACTCAAGGATACCGGAGTCAGATATGCATATGCGATTAAACAAGTATTAAGATTCTGTACCTCAGAGGCTTATTCCAATACATTTTAATGAATCCTAATCGTCTTCATCCTGTTCTAATTCAAAATATGGGGCAATAACATCGCCATTCCCCAAGAACCCTTCAAATTTGAGCGATTTCGGGCGAATGGTCCATGATGAAGCGTGGCTTCATCATTTAGCGATTTTTCGAAGAAAACGAAGCGATTGCAATGGCTCCAAAAACTTCAAAATCAAAATTTTTGAAAAAAGTCGTGATTGAAATCCGTCTAAGGCATTGTGAAACTAATATTAATACCTTAACGGTTTTTCATATACATTGTATGTTACACAATGAGACCTTCGACGATTGTTTTAGAATTAAAATTCTTCGAAATATGAACCCCAACGAAAATAAGAGAATACTGCATCAATCAGAAAAAGCTCATTGCAACGTGTTAGGTGCATATGATCCTCCAAGACTAAATATTAGGAGATGACCACGCAACGTGCAACGCCTCATACCTAGTAACTCAAGTTTCTCTGTCGACGTCGTAAACGATCCTTCAAAAAAATGTTCTCTTCTTTCGTTGATTTTGAAAACGGCTATAGCCGAAATATAAAAATAGTTTTGTGGTGTCGGACTATCTTTAGCCTAACCCACTCATTCCCAGGAAATAACATCAAAATCAACTGGAACTGTACAAGCTAAGCGTGTCCCAAGGACTTCACATTCGCACAGGCGCAGCAGCTTCTAAAATACCTCAATGAAATAGATAAGAGATGATGAATTCGGCTTTTCTTAAGTACCTTCCAAATTTGAGTAAAATCGGACGACTAGGACTTGAGAAAATGATGATTAATTGAATTTACGTTTACACATATGCAGAGTAATGTATCAATTTGTGAGTAATGAAACTGTAAGGATGAGTTCGTTGGTTTTTGAGAACACTGAATTGCTCAAATTTCAAAAAATGTACTAAAAAAGGCTAAAAGTCTTAAATTTATATTTTTTACCCTAAATTTAGTCAAAAGAAGTTTATTAACAATGAACTAGAACATCGAAAAATGTATGCACAAAATGAAGCTGAAAAATATACTTAAACCTCAATAATATTTGCTGAAAAATCGATAAAAATTGCAAAAAAAAACTTAAAAACCCAAAGTCTATTTTGATCTCAAAATATCAGTTAGAACAGGTTTTTTTTTTACTATAGAATGGTAGTCAACAATTTCTTAGCACTCAGCAGCTCAAATTTCAAAACAACGTAACATACTAGGTATGATAAAATATTTTAAGAAAATTCGCTGATGCGATCGTGCTGCATGTCTGGAACTTTTTGGATCTACGCATTTTGAAACGTAAACCAACCTATTTTTGAGTGTGGGAGGTGGTAAATGGAGGTGGAGGTGGTGGTGGTAAATTCTTGGTCGATTTCATAGGTTTTATTTTGAGAGTAATAAACCGAAAAGTAGTAAAGGCTGCCATTTTGGCCAGCAGTCGTTGCATCGGCATCATTGCAAACACGTAACACGAGCAAATCAATCCTTCACTAGTACAAATGTGGCCACATGTCTTCTTGTTTCTACCTTTTTTTTTAAATTTCATATGAGCATAGCGCAATAAAACAACATAAAGTTACCCAGAGAGGATTACTTCAAGTAAGTATCATCGATTTGAGACCTTTACCTACCACCCTGGATGCTGAAGACGTTTTTTTCGAAAACTTCAATTTTCACTTTTTTCCACCTGAAACACATTAGTCGAAACACTGTGCGATGTAGAACCACTAAATAGCCAGAGATGGGCAGTAATTAATTACATTGGAAATTAATTACAAATACAATTACGTGGGAAAATGTTGACAAGTTATTGGTTAGGTAGCTCCGAAAGATGAACATTGACACTACACCTCACGATTACTCAAATTACCTGCAATTACATAATTACAATTACATTGGCAATCGCATCAATAGTAATTGTAATAACAATTACATTTAGGTCTGAAGTCTCAATTTAGGGTAAAATGTCTCTAATGGAACAGTGCAACAGGTCTTCTCTCTCTCTCTCTCTCTCTCTCTCTCTCTCTCTCTCTCTCTCTCTCTCTCTCTCTCTCTCTCTCTCTCTCTCTCTCTCTCTCTCTCTCTCTCTCTCTCTCTCTCTCTCTCTCTCTCTCTCTCTCTCTCTCTCTCTCTCTCTCTCTCTCTCTCTCTCTCTCTCTCTCTCTCTCTCTCTCTCTCTCTCTCTCTCTCTCTCTCTCTCTCTCTCTCTCTCTCTCTCTCTCTCTCTCTCTCTCGCTTGTAATTGTAATTACACTACAATTGCAGTTACATTTTGCCCAACACTGTAAATAGCACAGATCCCAAGTGAACGCTAATTTCCAATGTTCCAGTTGTCCGGAATTGAATTATTGATGAAAGAACTTCTTCTAACGAATTGGTGCATCACATAGATATAATGGAAGGAAAACATATCAGCTGCAGAATGTTCTCATGAGCGAATTTTGAGATTTTTTTCTCTTATTATTACGTTTTCAGCGAATTTTCAAAGAAAAAAATATATATGTCTTTTTTATTTTAAAATTTTTGGAGTCATTGCAATAGCTTCATTATTCACAAAAATTCTCTATACCTAGGGGGTATTTTTCAGCAGTGAACCCCCCCCCCCCCAAGGTCTTGGGTATTAGTCGCTGAAAAATGGGGCATGTTCCCGCAAAAAGGGACGTCTGGGAACACTGAGCCGTGGGTAGGCGTTGGTAGGTACAGCTTGGGTGATCGGTCTGCCGATATCCAACGTGCCCTGCATGTTTGTCCATCTGGTTCGGCACTGGCATCAGGAAAACAAGCGTGTTGGGTTCCTTCCCTCCGTCACATTTCCTTTTTCCTATCATGCCCTTCAACATAATAGAGTCGTCCGACCGCCTCGTTCAGTCGTTTTACGAAGAAATGATAACACTTATGTGAATATCCAAGTCCATTAATCTCTATTATTAATAAGAATGAAACTCCGTCTGTTTGTCTGTCTGTCTGTCTGTCTGTCTGTCTGTCTGGCTATCGAAAAAAGTGGCGAGAACTCGGTCAAATTGCGAGCAGAAGCGAGGGAAGCGTTTAAAATTACATTTTTAATCGACCCGGGCCGCCGTTTCACAATAATGCGAGTTGAAGGGACTCAAAGTTCGCTCTTGGCCTCTTGCGAGCTATTCATAACGGTCACATAACGGTCGCTAATGATCCCCTAACACCCTTTGGGGTTCCAAATCCCAAGCGGTGCAAATTCGTAGGTAGTTTTAGCTATTCACATGTCGGAATATGCAGCAATACCTTGCGAGCGAAGCGAGCAACATTCCTTAATAAACTTTTCGTGGTTCCACGTAGTTTTATAAGATTTAATTTGTTTGTAAGAATTTCCAACAGATATAAACGTCTGCCAAGTTGGGTGGGCAGTATAACTTCCTCAAGCGAGCGAAGCGAGCAGCATCCTTTACAGAAGTTAAACCTACCCTTAGAGATAAGAATGAAACTCCGTCTGTCTGTCTGTCTGTCTGTCTGTCGTGTCTATGCACGGCCAAATGGCTGAGTGGGCCGGATCTACGAGTGGTGGGATCTTCTTGGTATTTTCCGATAGGGTGTATAAGCGAATTTAAAATTTTCTAATCCCACCCGAAACATGGGCGGTAGGGCGGGAGGGGGGTCGAAGTAATAATTAATGTGCGCTTTATGGATTTCCCCGCTTCCCCAACCCCTCTAAACGGCCGTTGACAATTCCGGTAAAATACGGGTTTCGTAGGTTTTCCTACGAGGAAGACGACGGCGCGATCGGATCGCGAAAAAAGTATCGGGAAATGCGTCAAAAAAATGCGAGAGTACGGACCCGTTTTCTCGAAAAGTCCGCCGAAAAACTTGGTTTTTTCCGATTAAAATATACCCCATAAAGGTACGTTTTTCGGAACGGTTTTCGCGGGCGAAATACAGCTTTGGGTCCGCCGAATCTGAATCCGAAATCGGATATAGAAAAAAGTGACGGGCAGTCGGTCAAATCGCGAGCGGAAGCGAGGGAAACCGTTTAATATGAGAAATTAATCGACCCGGGCCGCCCGTTTCACAACGTTGCTTACCAGAAGGGACCCTCACAGGGGGGTTCCCATTTGCACTTCTACGCAAGGCGAGCAGGTATACATAGGTACCTACCTTGCGAGCGAAGCGAGAGCCATTTCAACAGAATAAATACGGACTTTGTCCTACACATATACAGGTATACCTTGCGAGCGAAGCGAGCAACATCCACTAATAAACTTTTCGTGGTTCCACATAGTTTTATAAGATTTAATTTGTTTGTAAGAATTTCCAACAGAAAAAAACGTCTGCCAAGTTGGGTGGGCAGTATAACTTCCTCAAGCGAGCGAAGCGAGCAGCATCCCCTACAGAAGTTAAACCTACCCTACACATATACAGGTATACCTTGCGAGCGAAGCGAGCAACATCCCCTAATAAACTTTTCGTGGTTCCACATAGTTTTATAAGATTTAATTTGTTTGTAAGAATTTCCAACAGAAAAAAACGTCTGCCAAGTTGGGTGGGCAGTATAACTTCCTCAAGGATATACAGGTATACCTTGCGAACGAAGCGAGCAACATCCCCTAATAAACTTTTCGTGGTTCCACGTAGTTTTATAAGATTTAATTTGTTTGTAAGAATTTCCAACAGAAAAAAACGTCTGCCAAGTTGGGTGGGCAGTATAACTTCCTCAAGCGAGCGAAGCGAGCAGCATCCCCTTCAGACTTTAAACCTACCCTAAGGGATCTATCATTTGCGAGCAGATACACAAAGGTACCTTGCGAGCGAAGCGAGAGCCATTTCAACAGAACAAATACGGACTTTTTCCTACACATATACAGCGAAGAACCTGCATATACCTTGCGAGCGAAGTGAGCAACATCCCCGAATAAACTTTTCGTGGTTCCACGTAGTTTTATAAGATTTAATTTGTTTGTAAGAATTCCCAACTGAAAAAAAGTCTGCCAAGTTGGGTGGGCAGTATAACTTCCTCAAGCGAGCGAAGCGAGCAGCATCCCCTACAGAAGTTAAACCTACCCTTAGAGATCTACCGTTTGCGAGCGAAGCGAGCAACATCCCCTACACACGTTAAACCTACCCTTAGGGATCTACCGTTTGCGAGCAAAGCGAGCAACATTCCCTACATGCCACACTTTGCGAGCGAAGGGATCAAAATTCCCTACATGCCACATTTTGCGAGCGAAGCGAGCAATTTAATGGGGGGTCCGGGGGGCTTGCCCCCCGGCTGGACGTGGAGGCGAGCGTAGCGAGCCGGAGCGGCTAGTAATAAATAAATATCATCGTATCTTAGCTTATAGACCTGAATGACTACGGCATGGAGTATCAACAGATAAATTGCTGTAGGAGCGACTTCCCAGGATTCAGATGACAAGTTAAGAACGATCAGAGGTCCTTGCCAATGAGATCAGTGTTCCCTCCTCTGATGTTCTTTTCACACTGCAATAAGTTCGATATTTATTTTAAGACGATTATAACTCGTAAGAGGTAACGAAGTTGCAGACACCCTCGCAAACCTGGGACGTCATCATGGCACACCTTTGAATTTAAAGGTCCCATATACAGATGTGTATGTGCATCTCTATCGACAACTGAAAAACGAGTGACAAGTGCTGTACGACAACGCTGAAGAAGGAATTAGATATCGGATGGAAAACCTTCAGATTTCTATAAAACCATGGTTCCATCAGATGGAAATGGATAGAACATCGATCCGGTTGATGCCCCGTTTCCGTTCGAATCATGGATTGTGTTCATCATATTTGAATCGAATCGGACAGCGAGAATCACCAATATGCACAAAATGTGGCTCCCAGGATGAAACGCTGGAACACACACTTATGACATGCACCTTATAATTCAAACACTCAACAACAGAATCACGACAAAGAGTGGAGCGAGGCTTGAGCTACAACCCCTGGCGGCCACCAAAATGTGGAGGTACTCCTGCGATAGTCCAGTGGTATGCTAGACACTCTCTCCTGTTCACGATGGCTCAAAAATACATGGACCCTGTTGCACAGTTATAGCTTAGTAACTAATATTATCAGTTACAAGTACGAGTACCAATAACTTGTTATTTGTGTTGCACAATCAGCTTTTACAAGTACTAATAATATTACTGCAAATAGCTAATTTTATTAGTTACTGTTGAGCAAGGGCCTACGAATTATTAGCGTTGAATAAAATATTAGTGAGTGCTAAAAATATTTCTACAAGAAAAAGTTCTCCAGTAAAATTTTATATTAGTGTAAGATTTCTTCGTTCAAAACTTAGTTAATTCGAGACTTATTTATTTTATTTATTTATTTACGGGCTATTAAGCCCAATATACAATAAGGAAACAATACATGGAAAAGATAGAAAACGAATGAAAATAGAAATTTATGCAGAAGTGAAAGGTGTTAGTACAAAAATTTAAATCAATACATAAAAAATAATAATAGTACCTTTTATTAGGTTGGAAATGTAGAACAATTGGAAATGGTGTGGTTTTTAAAAACGGAAAAACTATTGTAAAATAAATCAAGGCAATTATTCTCAGCTGCTATTAAATTATAATGTCTAGCCATGCGATAAAGGGGGTTATTAAACAAATAATTAAACGGGAAAAAGGGACGGAAAATGAATCATTTCTTCTTGTGGGATGGATCGGCGTACGAAAATCAAAATAAGATAATAGCTGGGGGCTGTCAATTTTGCTATTGTGTAATTTGAACAAAAATAAAAGACTACCCACGACTCGTCTGTCTTGGAGTGATAAATGACCACACTCAGTTATCAGGGAATCATAAACAACATCATCCTGCGAACGCGTTTTTTAAAAGCAATATACCGGAGAAATTTATGTTGTACTGACTCAATACGCCTTTTATGGTCTTGGTAGTATTCCAAAGTATTATTGGACAAATCGTACTTCCATACTCCAGATGGGGGCGAACCATAGCGTTATAAAGAACAACTAATGCGTTTAACCCTAGTTAGGTGGACTTCCATAATCGTCTATTACAGGTGGACTACGTAAAAATGACGTAGTGTATTAAAACTTCTTGTTTCTTCTTTCATCTTTTGAGTTTTGAAGAGGGAGAAAAGCACAAAAACTGCAATACTTAACTCTTTATATATTTATTAATTCATAAGAACCATTTTGAACCATATAAAAACATATTAATCACTTTTCCAGCACGGTCCTTGAACCATCCCACCATATCATCATAATTAATTACTATTTAAGCAGTCCCTTAGTGAACATTGTACAGTCTTACTTAATAGCCCACGCACTTACTTGAAAAAAGTGAATAATTTGGCGGGATATGTGTGGCAAATCTTTTTTGGTGCTGCAAAAATTGGCATAGCACAATCACAGTAGTTTCTAGTCCACTTTTTGCTGTCGACAGACTTAGAAATATAATTTTCATACTAATTCGCGAAATACAGCCTCAGAAACAATATGGAACAAAAATTGGTAATTTTTCTTCAAAAGGGGAAACGATGGGTAAAAATAGTAAACAAGTATCTTGGTAAGTAAAAGGAAGCTAGGAAACGTCAGTAATTTTAGCACTGAAGGCACTTTTTTTTTTTTTTTTTTTTTGGTGCTGCCCGCAAATTCGCTTTTCACAATCGCAATAGTGTGTCATCGTTCGTCGTATTGCAGAAGGACAGAACGCACAGAATTTTCTTTGTCCCTTGGGAGTGGGTCTCAGGTCTGATTGGGTGAATCAGGAAGTCCCAGATCATGTCTGATGAATGATTTTACTGTCAACCTCATATTTGGATCTTCATCAGAGTCATCTAAATGCTCGCTGGGGGCATCTTCATCTTCTGAATCAGTGTGAGAATCTTCTATTATACGACGGATTTCGTCATCACTCAGCCTTTGGAGGTTCCTGGTATAGAGTCCATATTATAATCAATTCTGAAAAAAGAAAAAAAAAAAAAAAAAAAAAAAAAACGAATTCGTCAATTACTATTCACGAGAGAATGTCTTTATTGTTGTTCACACACCAAAAGGACGTACTAAAAAAGGCTATAAAAGGTGGACACACGCCAAAATAACGTACTGAAAAAGGCATTCGCAGGTGGACACACGTCAAAATAACGTACTGAAAAAAGCATTCACAGGTGGACACACGTAAAAAAGACGTAGACACATTTACATGAATTGGTGGACTACGCTTACCTGACGTGTTGATCCTCAAAACATGCCATCCTGGGAGAGCTGAGAGGGAACAGCATACCTTCACTCCACCGGTATCACTGCACAACTAGTCCCCTGAGGCACTCCTAGGTGGAGCGGTCTGTAGAGCAAGAGGGGAGGTAGGGGTAAGCACAAACTTCCCCACCACACGTAAAACTGGCGTAGTCCACCTAACTAGGGTTAAATTATCAAAATCACGAGTATTACGCTTAAGCCATCCCAATGATCGCATGGCTCGACTACAAATATCAATATGCTCATTAAAAGATAAACGGCTATCGCACAATACTCCCAGGTCAGATACTGACATTTTACGGCAAAGACTACTATGAATGATTGTGTAATCAAAATTAATAGTATTAGGAGATCGTGAAAAAGTAGTAATACTACATTTGCTAACATTATGAAATAAATTGTTGGATTTACACCAAATAACGAGCCGATCAATACCTAGCTGGGGGTGAATGCAGTCATCCACTGAGGTTATTTCAACTATCAGTTTCCAATCAGCCAAATAGATCCATTGAAGAAAAACTCCATGAAACCCAAACGACTGTAATTTACTTAACAAAATAGAGTGAGGGATCTCGTCAAACGGAAAAATCAGTATATACGCAATCGATCTGGTGTCCTTTACCAAAAGCACCAAGAACAACTTACAAGATGTTGAAAGAAATTGTGTTCGATTTGGGGGCTTATGAAGAGGACGCTTTTCAAACAAACCATGGTCGTTACCCGGGATAAATTTAAATTCTTCGAGCTATTTTTAGCAATGAGAGGTTCAGCACGTCTCCTGTCAAAGTGGAGTGGACTGCGGAAGAATTGGGCTCTTTTCTTGCACATCGAACTAGAAATAGTGGTAGGTACACTAGTGTGAACGAGTAGGGTGGAGGGGCCAGTGTTTGACACCTTAAGAGAAATTTTGGCTTTGACAAGTAATTAAGTTATGTTTATTTGTTTGTTCAAACTTAATCTTTCTTCTATTGCTGAATCATCTATTGATGTCCTGAAGACTGCTAAGAATTATTTCATTCCTGTACTGTCACATTTATAACCACTCATTTTCAACAGCCACATACTCTGCGATATGGAAGGAAGCACTGGTTTTGCCTTTATCAAAAGTCCAATCACCTAGCTTACCCTGTGAATATAGGGTTATAAATAAATTGTGTGTTCCTGGAAAGATTTTAGACAGAATTGTATACGAAGCTCTCAGTCATAATGTCGACATTCAGCATATCATAGCTAAAAAACAGTCAGCATACAGAGTCGGTCACAGTACCGAATCCGCATTGGTGTGTGTGTTAGATGATGTTCGGATAAATATGGACACTGGAAAATGTACGATTCTAGTTCAGGTCAATTTTTCTCGGGCTTTGACAATCTTCAACTTGATGTTTTGATTTATATTTTCACATCACTTAATTTCAGTGATAAAGTTAAGAATTGGTTCAGAGCCTTGTTGGAGAATCGATGGCAATGTGTTGAAGGAAATGATGGATCGCGATCTCAAATGAAGCCAGTTCACAAAGGTACGCCGCAGGGATCCGTTCTGTCTGCCTTGATTTTCAGTTTATATATTAACTCATTGCCAAAAGAATTGCTTCATTGTAATTATCATATGTATGCAGATGATATACAGCTGTACTACGGAGCATCGATGGATAATCTCAACGATACGATAGATCTGGTCAATGAGGATTTTCGTAAAAATGTAGTACCTTATGTAGTGAACGTAAAAAGCCTTGGTATCTTCCTCGACAACACACTGAGTTGGGATAGTCAGGACACTAAACTCTGTGGGAGAGTCTATGGAGGCTTACACCAGCTAAGAGTACTAACAAAAGTTTTTCCCGCTTATGTAAAAGCCCAGTTAGTACAATCCCTGTTGTTTCCAATGCTTGACTATGCTATACTTGCCTATTGTGACATAACTGTTTCCAAGTTAGAAACGCTCCAACGAGCACAAAATGCAACAATAAGGTTCATTTTCAGTTTACAGCCTAATGAACATATTACTGAACACTATAGCAAGCTAAAATGGTTGAAAATGAAAGAGAGACTGGATCTTTCATTGGGAACCATGATGTTTAAACTACTCAAATTCCGAAAACCTGAGTACCTGGCGGCCAACCTCGTAATGAGGAGTGAAATTCATGACAGACATACACTAAAACTAGTACATTGGCCTTACCATCCCATAAAACTAATTTTTTCGGAAGATCATTTATCGTAAAGGGTATTCAATTTTATAATAAGAACCAAGAAATGTTTGATTTAAACCAAAGCGTTAAATGCTTCAAGTCTACGCTACGTGATGTTAACTTTTATTGTGCATTATGTTATCTAAATATTTTCGTACGTTATTTAAATTAAGAAGACGCCTAGGAGTAAGCACATTCATTAATCTTATTACTATATGTGGAACCTGATCTAATTTTAATGTAATTTAAATATCATTTCTGTGCTTTGTGGAAGAGAGGGCCATAGGGCCCTAACAATAATTGTACAGATCAAATAATAAAGAAGTCAATCAATCAATCAATCAATCATCAGGATGTCCTCCAACTGCTCAGTATTGAAAAAATCGCTAATTCAAGCCGCAAAACATCATAAATTTGGTTTTTCGAAATCAATTTTTTGACCCAGTATTTATCACCCAAATTTTTGGTTGCACCTTTAATTGTCCCCCCTATGATTGACGCAGCAGTTCTTTTGCAATGAATGATTCCGTGTACCAAAAAAACATTCATTTCAAAATTTTATAAATAAATTGGGCATTTGAGCTTAGTTTTATTAATCTAAAAATAAAATTAATATGAGCATTTATAAAGACAAAGTTGAAAATATCACCAGATGTTTCATCACAAAATAGGTACAATGTTTTCTCAATACCGTAGGTACAATACGTTTCTAATGGTAAACTAGCAGCTTGTGAGTTGCTAGGTATTTATATAAATATAAAGAATAAAGAACAAATGTCAAGAACGAATAGAGATCCATATTGACAGCACTGTCAATCACTGAGGGAAGCATCAGTTTGTTGACTAGTAATGAAATTTGCATTTTCACATGTTATCTTTGATTGTTAACAAGAAATGATAGTATAAATGCAATCTACTCAAACAACTGATTGAGAAAAACTATGGGTACATTCAAATTTGAAAATATGGAGGACATGGTGAAGCAATCTAGAATACTTTCCTTGTTAGCAAAACCACAAGAAACAGCACCAAAGAAACAAAACGAGGTTTTGTTGGGTTACCTTCTCCAGATTTCACAAAAAAGGTACCTCAGTGAGAAGGTATTTTGTCACAAAATTTAAAAGGATCAAACCCAAAAAAACCCTTTTATGCCTTATTATTTAAAGTTTTTGGTGAGATGTCAGTCACTGGGTCCTTGTCAAACACTGATCAGACCCGTATTTATATAACCTTACGCTTTATAAACCAAACTTTCTTTCTACAATTTTTTAGAACTGCCAACACCATGGCGGGCAGCTGGCTAATATTTTCAGTATCAAGACTTGTAACATTCTTTTAATAATATTAGTGGCTTGTGAACCGATGTGCAGCAGAAAATATTAGTACTTGTAATATTATAACTTGTAGATTAGTAAAATTTACTTATATTACTAATCTATTGTGCAACAGGGCCCTGGTGGTGGTGGCCTTCCTTTATGGAGCCCCAACTTCCATGTTGGTGATTCGTTTGGTGACAGAAGGTCAACACGACTCCTCTTAATAATAATAATAATAGTTTTATTTTTGTTATACTAAATGTACATAACAATCGTCAAGTTAATCGTCAAATTAATTTTACACATCGTCACAAGGATTCAAAACTATATATTAAAATACAATATTATATATTAAAAAACTATATATTATATATATTAAAAACTTAATGTGAAATATTCTTGTTTAATGTACAAGAAATTTGAGATAAGCTTCGTCTTCACCATCTTGGTAAAACTTCTCAAACACTCTTGACGAATCGCAGCTAGAATCGTGTTATTGACAGCTTAGATCGTGTTATTGACAGCGTTTGTTCAAAGCCACTAATGAACGCTCTGGATGAGATAAGACTTAAATTATTAAATTTAAAAATTACAGTAGAGTATATCTATAAAGCAGAATATTATATACATAAGGGTTTTTCCAAGATGTATTAGTTGACAATTTTGGTGCAGAGTATGTGCTCTGAAAACAATTTTTCACCAATACAATCCAAAAAAAAGTTCCAGTCATGCAGAATGATCATGAGCAAATGATGATTATGAGCAAATTTTCGTAAAATATCGTAATATATTATGTTAAATTTTTTTGAAATTTTGGCTCTTTGAGTGCGAAGAAATTGTTAGCAATTAATTTCAAGGCAAAAAAGTTATTCTTAATAATAATCTGCTATTCAAAAAGAGATTTTTTATCGATTTTTTAGCACTTTTTAATGACATTTAATTAAATGTTTTGGTGAAATTTCGTACATAGAATTTTCGTCCACAGACTGACTCCGCTCTCGGGACGATCTTGTCACCACGACGCGGGAGTAGAATATATATATATATATATATAGTTTTGATGAAAGATGAAAACACTCGCGTGTAATATATATATAAAGCGTATATATATATATATATATATATATATATATATATATATATATATATATATATATATATATATATATATATATATATATATATATATATATATATATATATATATATATATATATATATATATATATATATACACCTATATATATATATATATATATATATATATATATATATAACGTGTATATATATATAAAGCGTTAAACTCTAGATTAATTTCAGAATGTCAATAAAGACATTTTTCAAAAATTTTAATTTTACAGTTTTCCGAGCCATTGCAATAGCTTCATTTTCCACGAAAATTCGATAAAAGAAATTGAGAAAATTTGCTCATTTGATTGTGCTCTATGTGTGAAACTTTGGGGGGGGGGGGGGGGGGGGGGGGGGGGGGGGGTTCATGATTACGTTGATATTGTCAATCAGTTGTGAATACGAGTTTAATCATTGAAAAGAAATGTAACTTCAAGTACTCTTGGAGAAATAATTTGTGATTTCAGCTGAATTCATGTAATAAATTTGTTTAATTACGCTTGCTTGTTGTTGTGTTCTTTGGGGAAAAATCCGTGGAAACTGGCTTTATCATGGAGATAAATGACCTGCGTTAAGAGGTGTAACAGTGTTCACAATTTATTTGGGCTTGTTATTGTTATCATCCTCAACATTGGTTTATAAAGACCAGGGAAGTCAGTTTCCAATTACTACAACAGACTAATTTTCAATTCTTAACTCGCTGCCGGGATTTTGTGAATATCAATCGACGCGGAGCACAGATTGCTATGGTAATTTCGGGGGAACAACACGGCACGCGTTTCCCCGTCCTCCCGATATTTCTAAGAATAATATGAAGTAACCCCCGAAAAAAGGGAGGTAAAAGTTTGGGAGAAGCGATTAGCGTCGGCCAGACAGCCAGCATTAGATCAATAAAGTCTGGATCCCAGACGCAGGCGATCGATTCCTTCGAAGAGGGAGGAAATAAGCTCGAATGGGGGAGAAACTGGGGGTAGGTAGTGGAAGACCATCTGGGTTTGGGTTGGGTTGGGTGTCCGCGGCGGTGGCCAAAAATCACAATCCAAGTGGCCGAGCTAGGACTTGTCAGTGTACGTATTTTCCCTTTGATTATATCTAGCCGAGTCAACGGAGACATTCAAGAAAGGCGAAAACATTAGGTTGAAAAGATTCTCTTATAGAGAATTTTTGTGGAAAAGATACTATTGCAATGGCTCCAGCCATTTTATTATAAATAAATTTGAAATCTTTTTACAGTGAAATCTGAGGCATTCTGGTACGAAACCGTTGGCAGATATGCGGTTGGTGGCATTTTACTCCATCTCTTAAGTAGTTTTACAAAAAAAAAATTTTTATTTTTGCATCTACGAGCAGTTCACCCTGTATATACAGTCAAGAAACAAAAGAAACAGAAAAGAACAGCACAAACTAGATTTATATTTATACTATCCCTTTTTCAAATGTAGAAATCACAACTAGATATGTATGAAGGAGTTTTGCGTTGCCAAGAAATCTTGTTGGATTTATGCGGTTATTGTTGTAGGGAAGTATGGGACAGTGGGTGGAAACATATTTGCAACTTCTTATTTAAAGCCCTGGTGATCCATAGGCTCTTTAGACATTACTATGAGCCCTCTCAGATTGCAGCAACTTCGTGTTGTTCTCTTCAGGCTTATGTCACGGCGCGGGGTGTGGTGTGGGAAAAGTGCCACGGAGTTACTCGAGTTGGACATCTCGGCAGGTATGCCCGAAGGTATCACCAACCGCGTCCTTAGGGGCTCGGACCTTAACTGGTGGACATTTATAGGGGCACTTCCTTTCATCGCACTCTTCCTCCTCTTCCTTCTGCAACTTCCCTCATCCCTACAGCCGGCGACGGGTGGACCTGGACGTCCTCCCCACTTCTTATATTTATTTATTTATTTGATTATTATAATATTTTTTTTTTTTGTTTTATTTATTAAATTTTTTTTTTTTTTCAAGTTATTGGCGTGCCCTATCTGCCATTGAAGATATATATTATATGTATATACATATAAAAGTGTGTGTGTGTGTAATTCCAGACGATAAGTCTCTTTTCAATTGAGATAATCCGTCCTCTCGCAAAAAATCAAGCATTCTAAACGAAAAAATGAGTTCGTTGGTCAGCATTTTTTAGGCATAACAAACTGCTCAAGTTTCAAAAAATGTGCTAACAAAATCATTAAACTAGATTAAAAAATCATTGAATTTATATTTTTCAGCATAATACTACTTAGAAAATTTGTGAATCATGAACTCGATCACTCATTCATGTGTGCACGAAATTGTGCTGAAATATTCACTTGAATTTCTTCGAAATTTATCCAAAAAACCATTTAAAAGCAACGGCAAAATTATTTGGAATCCTGAAATTGCTTTTCTTTAGTTTTTATCGCTTTTTTAGCGAATATTAATGAAATTTAAGTTCATTAGCACAACTTTGTACCTAAATTTTAATTGTCCTAGTTCATTGTTGTTAGGCTTGTTTTGACAAAAATTCTGCTAAATAAATATACAACTGACCTTGGAATCGAAATTTTTTAAAAATCCGTTCTTATGCCGACAAATCAAATACCATATAAAAAAGGACGAATTTGTGAGACAGAACTTTGTTTAGCACAAAAAAAGCAATTACTAGACTTTCAAAAACGTTTCAGTCCTGCAGCATGATCCAAAATACTAGATGCAAAATGCTTGATTGTTTTAGGTGCCGTCGTTGTGAAATGGTTTCATCTTTCGAATTTGTACTTGTATTAAAAATAAAGAATAAAAATCAGAATTCCTTCCTAAATATTTCTTCGGTGTGCGGTGAGTGTCTCAGGTCCTGGTCAGAGATCTAAAATGATAAAGAATTGCAATGCAGGATGCTTATTAAAACCTAATAACCGATAGATAGTCCATTTATAACTAAAGAATCCTAAATCCTCATGCCACATTGTTCTTAGGCGAGTGTTCAATTACGTCAGGGTTATATTATGGCCTTATAATGATGACTCTACCCTATAAACACTTAAACTAGTGCAATTTTCGTTGTGAGTATTGGGGAGAATCGAGTTATAGCTATTGTGATTTCTATGCAAATCACAATAAGTCTATGATGGTGTTTTTCTCCGTACCTAACTATTTGTACGACTATGAAAATCTAATCTATTTTTCTCTATCTATAATGAACTGTACTCTATAATGTTTCTAGCGAGACTAACTTTTATTCATTCAACAAACAAGAAACACCTGAGTTACAATGATTACAATTCAGAAATAAATAATAACAAACTGAGGTTGTCCGAACTGGCAAACTCGCAACTCTGCGACACTCCCGGAGGCGAAAGCTGAATGGAAACTTCCATTCCCAATCAATCCATTTCCATTTGAAGTATCAAATTTTCTCTTGATTTTCGACTTTTTTTCTGATTTTCTGACTGAATCTCAAACAACAAGCTTGTTTTCTTATAAGCATTGGAAGGGATGAACTATATTCATGATTGTTGAGAAATTTAGTGTCCGAAGAATCAACTGCTTGCAACTTTTTTGAAATGATTGTAGTTGTGTCCACGTTTCCGTCAAAATGATGTTCATCGGATATAATTTCCGATGTTTGCAAATAACGGTTGAATTTCAAAAGCCGATTCGGTCTCTTCCACCAGAAATCATAAAGGTCTGGAATGTCTCTATCACCTCTGCTGCTCCCATCTTTTGTCATTCTTAGAATCCGTAGCTTATCATTATTTGGTTCAGTTATATCCTTAATCCGAACGAATTTGGATACATATCTGTCTTGAATCCCGATGTCTTGAATCAAATTCAATTTTGTCTGTAAATTTTCGGTCACATAAATCCCATGGCTTCCCTTATATGATAAACCACTTACTTCGAAAGCTTCATGTGTGCTTTCGTTGTAAACCTCCGTCGAGAGTGTTTGCGATGTCAACTGCCCAGCAGCAGCTAGCGATTCGGTGTTATCTGTTTGGTCTCTTGAATGTGTGGTAGGGTATTCCGCAGGATCTTCACATTCTTTAGGTTCAATTGGTGCTTCTCCAATTCGTGAACTATTTACCCTTGGTTCTGCTACTGCTAACGAAGTTTTGCTTTTAGCTACGAAGCGACGTAGCTCTGCGAGGTTCATCATAGCTTCAGATTTTACTCGAATTGCTTTTCGATCTTCAGTCTCCTTGTGCTGTGCTCCACGAATACTTCTTGCGCCACCTGATCCATCCATGGCCCTTTCTAAACATCTCATGATAACCTCTAATTTTGCAGCGAATAAGCTTGCTTCTTGACTGGTGAAATCGGGTTGTTCAATTTTTTGGGTTATTGAGAGATTCATGGCCTCCAATTCATTTCTGTACAGCGACCGTGCCCATTCTGACCGTAGTCCACTCATCTTCCGACTTACTTGACTGTATCTCAACCACGCTCTGCTACCAATTTATTGTGATTTCTATGCAAATCACAATAAGTCTATGATGGTGTTTTTCTCCGTACCTAACTATTTGTACGACTATGAAAATCTAATCTATTTTTCTCTATCTATAATGAACTGTACTCTATAATGTTTCTAGCGAGACTAACTTTTATTCATTCAACAAACAAGAAACACCTGAGTGATTAATGATTACAATTCAGAAATAAATAATAACAAACTGAGGTTGTCCGAACTGGAAACTCGCAACTCTGCGACAATAGCGTACGTAAGAGTTAGTAAAAATGCGCAAGGCTTTCTCCACCTTCTACGCGGATCTCTCGTGATTCAGCTGTTCCAATTATTTCCGGGCTATGTAACTCAATAGGACTCTTTCTATGAACCTTTACGAAACTAGGGATTTGTAGGAACCTTTAAATCTAGGGAATTTGCTCTTTCTTCATGTATCTAGTGTACTATCTAGTATAACAACTCTGTTTTATTTTTCCTTTTCCAGGTAAGGAAGCCAGCTTTCAGGCACACGACAAATCCGAAGCTTTGAAAAATGAATTGCAGAATGTTCTCGAGAATGTTCTTCTGTGGTAAGAAACCTCCATTCAGGTGCTACACAATTTTCCAAGGTTCTAAACCGACTCCAACAGAACAAACAAGTTATATGTTTCGAGAGATTCATTTTTGGGATAGATGCATATAGGTATTAATGTGTGTTGTGATTTCATAAACAATTAAATCTTTGTGGTGTGAATTCTCACCATAAACATTGAAATAAAAGAATAATTTTGAAGTTTACGTCCAGGCAAACAGTTGGAATTGGATTGTTTAAATCACTTAGGTGACTCTGAACTGCACATCTTGAACGGAAAATCTTGAAAGTCAGTTCACTCCACCCAAAAGTAAGTTTTCTTTTTTCGAAAGATTTCCTTGTAAATTACTAGAAGAATAGCAATAGTCATAGCAACCTACCTACCTAAAGTTTTATTCTGTCTTTATCAAACACACTTGGCCATGAATTATGGCAATCACGGTTATTTGATTGCTTGTTCGGGCTGCGTAAAAAATGAAGCTATTATTGCAACAGCTCCAAATTTTAAAAATCATCATTTTTGAAAAGCTCCTTCACTGAAATCCGTTTTGAGGTATTCTGAAACGAATCCCAGAGCGTAACGCTTTTTCATATATATATATATATATATATATACTCGGCACTTCGGGCCTCGCAAAGGGCTCCGCCCCTTGACCCCGCCAGGGGGGCTTCGCCCCCCTGGACCCCCCTAATCTATACTCGGCGCTTCGCGCCTCGCCGGATCTTTTCTCTTTTCTACTGTGTAGAAAACGAGGATAATTTGCTATGCAATTCGTCTCACGAAAAAAAAAAAAAAAAAAAAAAAAATTCAAGCCTGGCTGGGATTTGAACCCACGACCTCGCGGGTTCGCGTAGCGGGACAAAAAAAAATTATTGGGGGTCGGCCTAAGAATTGCATAGCAATTAATATATATAATCTTAGGATTGAGATAAAATTTCTGTTCTTGTTCCAAAAAATCAAGCTTTCCAAACAAAAGGATGAGTTCGTTGGCCAACACTGTTTAAGCACATTAAATTGGTCAAATTTCAAAAAATGACTAAAAAAATGACTAAAACCGGCTAAAAATCGTAGAATATAAGATAAATGTCCAATTTTTTTTTTTTTTTAGTCGCAAAATATTATTTAGAACGCATTGGTAATTATCTATTTCATTGCACTCGCTCTTACGATCATGCTGCATTACTGGAAGTTTATGTCTTGCATATAGGTAGTTAATTGATGTGAAGATTAAAGCCAGAAGTAAATTGAGAGGTTCAAAAGAAAAATATCTCACTGATGTTGAAGATGTATTGAAGTAGTGAAAGGGTCCACTTCTTGAAATTTAATTATTTCTTCCGATTGTGCCTAATCTAGTTATTTCTGCTGAGTGCATGTAGTGGGTGCTCGAAGCGGAATTGCCGCTTACGGCTCATTCACACACCAGGGGCACGCTTGTAAAGATTCAGAAGAAAAAGTCCAGTCATGGACCCCCATAGCGAATTTTTGAAGAAATCTTCGACATTTCAGTCGCTATTGATCGTGTAGAGAAATTTTAGTAGGTATATGATTTTGATAGACAAACATGGAATCAAATTATTAAAAATAATTAAAAGGTATCATTATTAGGAGGTACTTATACATACTTTATTATTAGGAGGTACTTATACATTAAAGAGAGCGACCGAGAGAATCGGAGGACGGAATATTTCACAGAGTAAACTCATCAGTTGTGATTACATTTTTTTTTTTTTTTTTTTTTTTTTTTTTTAAACAAGCACCTACTACCTACGTTTTAAACAGCATGGTTCTAGGATTGGTTATACAGGGATACTTCCATAAGAGTAGTTCAATCTGAATTTGGACAATGTTTCATGCAAATATTACCGATTTTTACAACTAGCGAACGGCATTATTTCGATTTTTGACTGATTTTTCAACTTTGAAATTTTTGAAAACTTGATAAATATTCTTATAGGAAATTGTACGCTGATTCCGAATATACCACATGTTAGTACGCTGAAAAAATTATTTCGCACACCAAATCGCAAAAAACAGGCTATTTTGAAATTTTTGACTACATTTTTGAAAATTGCAACCATAAGATGTAATCCGATCACGCTGGCCAATGAACTTGAACTTTTGTTTCGTGTCCTTAACATTTTAAAATTTGTTTGAAGTTTCTAGAACAATTATCGTCTGGAATGACACATACACACATATATACATACATACATTAAAAAATGCGTTAAACTTCAGAATATGATTCAGAATAGCCTGAAACGGATTTCTGCATAAAATGTTTTCAAAAATTCACATTCTACAAATTTTGAGGCGAGAGCAATAGCTTAATTTTCTTCAAAAATTCGGTAACAAGGCGCGAATTATGGTAAATCGCACGCAAATGGAGGTTCGTTTTATGGTAAATTCAGAGATATTACGGATACCGTAAATATGAATTCATCTATGAGAGATACTTAAATCCAGCGGCAAGGAGTGTTCGGCCGCCTCCGTTCTCCCTGAGAATCAGCGGCTGATGGCAGAGCAAGTAAGGGCTCATTCAGACCGTCACTCTAGCTACCAAAACTGGCGTGATGTGATAAAATATTGATAGGTAATATAGGTGATAGGATTGATAGGTTCTCCGTGAGTTTCTGACCAATATGACAAAGTGCAAATGATGATGATGAGCTCCTAAACCTATTGCTGGAAATCTACCTAATAACGAGCTGTACAGGGTGTCCCAAAAGTAAAACCCCTCCCTACATTTTTCCACAATTTTTGAGATATCGAAGTGAAACTTGGAGAGCGTTTTTGGAGGTGCCTGATACTAAGTTTTAAACAAATACGGATCAAGAAAAAAATCCAAAAGTTTTAGAACTGCCCAAACGGGCAGTCAAAGCAGTTTTTGAACTGCCGTGACTCCTCATTTTGAAAATTTTGTAGTGCTGAACACGATGCTGAAACCAGAATGGCGATATCTTATTATTCCTTTCTCGGATTTGAGCTGATGAAACACGAAGAAGCGCGATTTCCTCTAAAAAATTTCCTTACCTATAGAAAAAAGTCTGCCAAGTAGGGTGGGCAGTATAGGTACCTCACATGTTGTGACGGGGAGGTGTAGAATTAGTTGAAATGTACGAGTCGAAATGAATGATTAGTCGATGTTATAAGAAAATAATGTTTGCGCGTGCGCGCAAACTGTTATTAATCCACCAGCAATGAAATTTATAGAGAATCGTCTAATAGCTAAACCACACCATTCTTGATAATTTCATTAACATCGGTTCATTAGTCTCGGAGTTTTGTCTGTGTCAATCAATTTTAGTTTTGCGCATGCGCCATATTATTACTCAACCAATCGCGAAATAATTCATAGGGGATTTTTTTCGTACACATACCCATCTACTCCCCGAGTTTATACGAAATCGGACCAAAAGATGATAAGAAATCGACGTTATAATAAATTAATGTTTTCGCATGTGCACAAAATACTATTTATTTGACGACAATGAAAGTTATAGGAGATCGTCTGGAAACTATCCTGCAGAATCCCAGAAAAATTCATCAAAATCGTTCAATTAGACTCGGAGCTTTTCCTGTGTCAATCGATATTAGCTTCGCGCATGCGCAATGGTCATTACCAATCGCGATATAATTTATAGGGAATTTTTCTAGAACATATACCCAATTACCTACCGGGTTTGAACGAAATCGTACCAACAGATTCAACGGTATTGAAAATTATAGGGGACCGTCTAGAAGCTAACCCGCACAATCCCTGAAAATGTCATCGGAATCGGACTGAAACTTGGTATAGTGTTGGGCGTGACAAGCATTTACCACAGACAGACAGACACGGAACCAAAATTGATCAGCAAGCTCTGAACCGAAAAAAGCAAGTGGAAATTTTGATTTTGGAGGACAAATATTTTGTCGACTTCTATCCTGAGCACAAACCTTCCTTACCTTCGGTAGTGAGGAAGCAAAATCTCGCTTCTTCTTGGTTCATCAGCTCTAATCCAAGAACGGAATAAGATCAGGCACACCAAAAACGCTCCCCAATTTGATTTTTGATACCTTAAAAATTGTGGAAAAAAGTTAGGGGTTGGGGGGGTTAATTGAGGAGCTGACATGGAAAAGCAGTTAAGTTCAAAAATCAAATTTCATAGGAACTCCCTCTGAGCTCTTATCATATTTTTTTAAACATAATCTCTTCTCCATGCAAAGGTCACACATTTATTCATGGTGCGATCTAGCAAGGATGGGATGACCTAAGGCCGTTGGCGTGACTGTTTACTTGCACTCGACGAAAAAAAATGTTCTTTCGATTTTTGGACTTAACTGCTTTTCCATGTCAGCTCCTCAATTATGGGACACCCTGTATATCAATGTGGTAAGTATATTCAATGATTCCTTGCTCCCGCGTTAGTTGAGGATTCTGCTTAGCGGAATCGGAGAATCTGGCAATGAGGATCGACAGGGAGGCGGCGGAGGTTTCGTGCGGTATTTTCGTCAAGAGAGGGGGCCCAGGGAGGTGCGTGCCAGTTGAATCGTCAACCAGCGTCAGAGGCCCGCAGTTGTGCAACAATCGTGATGTAACTGTGGGGACAGGGCCGCCAACCCCTGTTTTAAATTTCGTATAGCTATTTCCAGGGATATCGGTCCTATAATAGCCATCTGTGGGAATCGAGGTGTCATTGGCGGTTTACAACCGAATGCTTATGGCGTGAACCGCAGGTTCGCATTTTACGTAACTGTTTTCTTAGACTACCTTTATGCCTATATTTAGATCCACCCAAAATAGTTGTAGACAAAAAGGAAAATTTATTAAGTATTAAGGCGTCTTTCTGGACAGTCAGGCAAAATGGGAGCATCAGATAAATTCTTTTAGTTGAAAAAATGTAATTTAAATGTAATTGGGGAAATTGAAAAAATGTATGTTCATATTTGCGATGTTAAAAATTCCAGTCATGCAGCATGACCCCATGAGCGAATTTTTGAAGAAATCTTAGACATTTCGAGCGGAGCGAGGCCTTGGGTCTGTGTGCTACTACGTACATAAATAGAACTTCTTCATAATTTCATGGCTGATATTTTCTAAGCCACAGTCAGTATTAAAGCTACATCAAGTCCTAAAACAGTTGAGCGTAAAACATTAAAGAGAGCGACCGAGAGAATCGGAGGACGGAATATTTCACAGAGTAAGCTCATCAGTTGTGATTACATTTTTTTTTTAACAAATACCTATTACCTACGTTTTAAACAGCATGGTTCTAGGATTGGTTATACAGGGATACTTCCATAAGAGTAGTTCAATCTGAATTTGAACAATGTTTCATGCAAATATTACCGATTTTTAAAACTAGCGACCGGCATTATTCCGATTCTTGACTGATTTTTCAGCATGGAAAATTTTAAAAACTTGATACATATTCTTATAGGAAATTTTACGCTGATTCCGAATATACCACATGTTAGTATGCTGAAAAAATTATTTCGCACAACAAATCGCAAAAAATAGGCTATTTTGAAATTTTTGACTACATTTTTGAAAATTTCAACCCGAAGTTGTAATCCTATCATGCTGGCCAACGAACTTGAACTTTCGTTTTTTTGTCCTTAACATTTTAAAATTTGTTTGAAGTTTCTAGCACAATTCTACGGACAGTTATCGTCTGGAATGACACATACATATATACATATATATATATACATACATACATAAAAAAATGCGTTAAACTTCAGAATATGATTCAGAATAGCCTGAAACGGATTTCTGCATAAAATGTTTTCAAAAATTCACATTCTACAAATTTTGAGGCGAGAGCAATAGCTTCATTTTCTTCAAAAATTCGCTAAAAGGATCGCGCTCGTTACTGTAATGAGTCAGGTTTACTGTGCACTCGTGTAGTCTCTCCAGGGGGGTGTTCTGTCACTTTTCGAGAAATATCCCATCACTGGAATAATTTTCCACCAATAGGCAAAACGCAGTCATAACAACAGTAGTAAACTAACCAAGAGTACTAAGTTTGGGAAATTGCTAATTGAGCCCGGAGCCCTAAAGCCCAAATGAGCTCAATGTGAAATAAGCGCACCTCTCCTATAATAATTAGACCTCAAGGTTACAGGGTGTTCTCACTTTTGATTACTAACCTCCTAGGGGTCAATTCTACAGGTAATTTGCAACGCAAAGTGCCTCATAGACTTTTTTTAGAGGCATTGATTTCGAGTTATTCACGATTTAAGATTTTTTTTTCGTGTTTTCAACCTTACATCACAAAATTGAAAATAACTCCCTTCCATATTAAGTTGCGTAGTTAAGCGGATTTTGTAGTCACAAATTCACACCAAAGTGAAAAAATTGTTGAAACTTGAAAATCTTGTATTTTTTAAATCGCAGGACGGCATAATCCCCTTAATTCCCGCACACGTTACGGGAAAAACTTGGCACAAATCTCACCTTTCTAACGGTATTCTCAGTTTAATTTTAAAAATTTTAATAAGAGGAGAAAAAAATCAAGTTTAAATGCAAAAGATTCCAGTCATGCGGCATGACCGCATGAGCGAATTTTTGAAGAAATCTTCGACATTTCAGTCGCTATTGACGGCCGAGCGGAGCGAGGCCTTGGGTCTGCGTGCTAGTACGTACATAAATAGAACTTCTTCATAATTTCATGGCTGATCTTTTCTAAGCCACAGTCAGTATTAAAGCTACATCAACTCCTAAAACAGTTGAGCGTAAAACATTAAAGAGAGCGACCGAGAGAATCGGGGGACGGAATATATCATAGAGTAAACTCATTTTTTACATTAGATTACATTTTTTTTTTTTAACAAGCACCTACTACCTACGTTTTAAACAGCATGGTTCTAGGATTGGTTATACAGGGATACTTCCATAAGAGTAGTTCAATCTGAATTTGGACAATGTTTCATGCAAATATTACCGATTTTTACAACTAGCGAACGGCATTATTTCGATTTCTGACTGATTTTTCAACTTTGAAATTTTTGAAAACTTGACTTGATACATATTCTTATAGGAAATTTTGCGCTGATTCCGAATATACCACATGTTATATGCTGAAAAAATTATTTCGCACAACAAATCGCAAAAAACAGGCTATTTTGAAATGTTTGATTACATTTTTGAAAATTTCAACCCGAAGATGTAATCCGATCATGCTGGCCAACGAACTTGAACTTTCGTTTTGTGTCCTTAACATTTTAAAATTTGTTTGAAGTTTCTAGCACAATTCTACGGACAGTTACCGTCTGGAATGACACATACATACATAGATACATACATACATTAAAAAATGCGTTAAACTTCAGAATATGATTCAGAATAGCCTGAAACGGATTTCTGCATAAAATGTTTCCAAAAATTCACATTCTACAAATTTTGAGGCGAGAGCAATAGCTTCATTTTCTTCAAAAATTCGCTAAAAGTTATATTACCACTACGGGCTGTTTATCACACCATCATCATCATCATAAAATGTATACAATCAAAGGAATATGAATGTATCAGAAAATAGAAATCATCATAAATGTGATGCGGCTTGGTTGAGGATAGTTTTCACGTATTGGGTATTGTGAGATTTCGCATTGACAACATCTCGAAAACATGGCTCTACGTCCTCCAGTTTCATGAACGGTAAACCAAAAAACGATTTGAGCTATTTGCCGTTATCTGTGTCTGTTTTACATTCCTCGGAAAGACCCAACAACTGTATTTTAAGCCACCGTGATCGACACAAATGGAAACGGCATGCAACGAGAAAACATCAGGGCCAAGTAATCTGGCAGGCCTTTTGCAAAGCTACCTCCAGATCGGTAGCGACTGTTTTCGGTTGGATCAGTAAATTGTGGTTATTGCATATCGTTTGACTTCGAGTAAGACATTCCTGCGCTGACCAATGAGAACATTGCACACGTTCGAAGGTGACCTTTTGTCGAAGCTAACGCAGTGAACAGGTTCCGATAGACATCAGTAAACAGATTGGTACTCGGTGCCTTTAAAATAGATGAGACGGGCTCATTTCACATTTTCTATATTTTGGTTTATCGGAGCGGTCAGTGGGGCGACCAATAGCTCGAGCTACCTCGTGAAGGTAGGGACATCTTTATCCGCACCGTACGGACGGCACGCATCGGATTTTGCTTCCTCAATACCGAAGGTAAGGAAGCTATGTCTTCGTGATTGAAGTTGAAAACATTTTGTCCTCCAAAATCAAAATTTCCACTTGCTTTTTGCCTTTCAGCTTGGGTTAGGTTGTATTGGGCTCTTTGGGTACAACTTATAGGTTTGAAAGCAATTTTTATAACTCGATAATAATAGTTACTGAGTTTTTTAAATCATCCTAAAGAGTTACATTAGGGTTATTCATGGTTGGAGAGTTTACGACGTCGTAAGTCCCTAATTTTCAAAACAATGTAACATAATGTAGTACGATAATTTACGAAAATTCGCACATACAATCATGCTGCATGAGTGGAACTTTTTAGCACTCTCTTCATTATTTTTCCAATAGGTAGATACGACCCATCATAATAGCATCCATGTTTAATGAATACAAGAAGGGAAAGTAGTGTGAAGCCTCGCACCAGATATATATCTATTTTTTTTAATTTAAGGATAGAAGACTTTGTAATTTAAAGTAAATTGTTGAAAAAGGCAAATATTTCGAAGTTTGTGGGTATTAAGGGAATTCAAAAAATTCTCAACAAATTCACGGTATTTATATTGAATAAGTAAATATTGGATATGTTGCTTGTGATGATCACAGTAAGCACTGCGTATGAAAAAATAAAAAATTACAACTTATACAAGTGAAGACAATTCGTAGATGTTTCTGGTCCATGTGCTGAACTTCGAAAACGACCGTAAAAATCCAGACTTTACGAAGATACGATATGTTAAGGATTAAATGTCTTATCAATGCGAAATGGCGGAAAGCCAACAGCTGATTTTCATGTTTTGCCTACAAAGAAGCTAGGTCGCCTAAGTTTTGCTTCCTCACTACCGAAGGTAAGGAAGCTTTGTGTTCGTGATTGAAGTCGAACAAAATTTTGTCCTCCAAAATCAAAACTTTCAATTGATTTTTCGTTTCAGAGCTTGCTGATCAATTTTGGCTCCGTTTCTGTCTGTTTGTATGTGGTAAATCTTTGTCATGCCCAACTCTATACCAAGTTTCAGTCCGATTCCGAAGGAATTTTCAGGGATTGTGCAGGTTAGCTTCTGGATGGTCCCCTATAATTTTCAATACCGTCGAATCAACAGTAGTCTGTGCGCATGCGCAAACGTGAATTTCTCATAACCTAAATTTCTCATCATCTGTTGGTCCGATTTCGTTCATACTCGGCAGGTAATTTGGTATATGTTCTTGAAGAATGCCCTCTAAATTATATCGCGATTGGTAGCGCGATAACCATCGCGCATGCGAGAAACTAATATCGATTGACACAGGCAAAACGCCGAGTCTAATGGAACGATTTTGATGAAATTTTCAGGGATTATGCGGGATAGCCTCTAGACGGTTCCCTATAACTTTCATCACCGACACACAAATGGTAGTCTGCACGCATGCGCAAACGTTAATGTATTATAACGTCTATTTCTTATCATCCATTGGTCCGATTTCGTTCAAACTCGAGGATTATCGCTATTGGTGGAGTAGTAACTATAGCGCATGCGCAAAATTAAAATTAATCAACACAGACAGGACTCCGAGACTAATGGACCGATTTTTATGAAATTTTCAAGGATTGTGCGGTGTAGCTCCTAAACGTACCCCTTTAAATTTCATTGGATTAATAGTAGTCTGTGCGCATGCGGAAGCACTACTTTCTTATAACGTTGACTTGTACTTTGTCCTTCAACTAATCCTATACGTCCATGTTACAATACGTGAGGAAGCTATACTACCCACCCAACTTGGCAGACGTTTTTGTCTTGTGGTGCACACACTTGGTCGGAGCGGAAGCTTTCGCGATCTCGGAATTCGACGCCTCCCGAGTATTTCACCTCCCCACAACCATCTGCAGTTTTTATATTATATAAGTTTTTATCGACTTTAAGCAAATATTAATGACATTTAAGTACATTTTTCAGCATAATTCTGAATAAAAATTTTCGAATGCTCCAACTCATTATTAATAAACTTCTCGTGACTGAAATTCAGCAAAAAAAGATAAATCCAACAATTGTTACCAGTTATAAGTCATTTTTAAAGATTTTCGAGCACATATATTAATTTGACCAATTTGACCGGCTTTTCTCTGGGGCGATTTTCTCGTGGATTTGGGCTCAATTAGAGGCTGCCCCTTAGTTTCAGGCATTACCGCCAGGGGTCAACTCTATCAAGGATTTACGTAGCCCCCCAGAGGTGCAATGGGGTCCTAAATCCTCGAGAAAGAGGTAGGGGAGAATGACAGTATCCCGTCAGAGAGATACCACTCCCACTAATAGCACTAATGAACTATGTTCGGATTAGATTGGATTTCCAGGACCTGGATCACCCATCCAACGCCAAACTCAGCCTCTCAAGAACACGAGGAGTGGCGTGCGACGCCCTTTGTTTTCCAACGGAGCGACGGCAGCGCTTTCTCTGGGATTCTGAAGGGAACTCTGTCACAATCCCCCACTTAAAGACATACTTGATTGAAGAGCAAGTATGTAAACCAGGTGGAATAGTTTACTGGCTGAGAACTGATGCTCATTAATAAATAGCTGCATTGGCGATTGAGGATGGGAAAAGAGAAATTAATCTTCCAAAATTAATCCATGGTCAATGAATCTTCATATGAAGTATTCATTAGGTAATTAACCCCCAATCAAAGATTGGAACAATCGGGAATAAACGGTGGCTCAACTATGGAGACTTATACCTTAAGGAAAATAAAATAGATATAAATTTAAATGCCCACACTGGTTACTTAAACTGGGAACTAAGCCCTGGAAATAATAATTGGGAACCATGCCCGGGTATAAAGAATAATAAAAATGGCAAAGGATTGGTATACTATAGGTATGAAAATTGAAAGTATAAGAGAGGGAAAATTGAGAAATTATAAGTCAAAGACCAATGAAATTATTTATATATACCAAAGGGTGATAATGGGAATTCCTTCTGGAAAACCCGGGCCATGTTTCTTCTGAAACATTAACGCCCCAAAAATAGTGGATTGGATTACTAGGCGTTAGCCGTCCATAATCCTAACCACGCTCTGCTACCATATCAAGGATCTTAGGTAGCCCCCAGAGGTGCAATGGGGTCCTAAATCCTCGAAAAAGAGGTAGAGGAGAATGACAGTATCCCGTCAGAGAGATACCCACTCCTACTAATAGCATTAATGAGCTATGTTCGGAGTAGATTGGATTTCCAGGACCTGGATCACCCATCCAACGCCAAACTCAGCCTCTCAAGAACACGAGAAGTGGCGTGCGACGCCCGTTGTTTTCCAACGGAGCGACGGCAGCGCTTTCTCTGGGATTCTGACGGGAACTCTGTCACAACTCATAAACTCAAATGATCACAAATTTCATATATTTTCACTTCTAAACTCATAGATTAAATTTATTTTCAATACATGAATGAAAAAATATAAATCAATACATTACAGAGTGATACAGGACGAGGAAACGCCAAAATCTCAGTGTAAATACACTCAACCTCATCTTGCAAGTCTTATGACCACACGAACTAAATCACTCGCGACGAAGTTGTGGAAACCCATTACAAAACGGAAGTTAACATAACATTGTAACTCTTTATTTTTTGTGGAAATAGACAACGTTTTTCACTAACTTCCGTTTTCTTATGACCACATATGGAGGCATTGAAAAGTTCTCTGGAGTGCCTGCCTTACAGAACTTGGAGTTTAAAAAAAAATCTCTAAGAGGAACTTTCAACCAGAACTGAGCACTACAATTGACTCCTGCAGTTTGGCAGATTTAGTTCGTGTAAATCTGGCAATCTTGCTCTTATGCACCTCATACGTATCCCTTCTTACGTTTGCTTGATTTTCAGCAAACAGTGCGATTGTGTGCCAGTTCCAAGGACAGATACCATTTACAATGGCATACATAAATATGTGAACAATGTTGATATTTCTAGAAATCTATTTTACAAGATTTTGTAGCTACTGGAAGAGCTTCATTTTCTCTGAAAAGTTCCAGTTATGCAGCATGAGCGTATGAGCGAATTTTCGTAAATTATCGTTCTGTATTATGTTAAATAGTTTTGAAAATTTGAGCACTTTGAGAAAAATGAGATTGTTAACTACCATTTTATGGCAAAAAAAAAACACGTTCTAAATAACAGTCTGTGGTTCAAAAAATATTTTGAATATTTAACTTTTTCTCTCAGTTTTATATGTTTTTGCTAACATTAATGAATGTCAAGTATATTTTTCAGCATAAATTTGTGCTTAAATGTTTTTATATCCTAGTTCGTCGTTGATGGTCTTTTTTTACTCAAATTCTGCTAAAAATACATATTTAACAATTTTTAGCCGTTGTTACACATTTTCAGTGATTTTTTGAGCACATTTTTTTAAAGTTGACAAATTTAACGTGCTCAAAAAGTTCTGGCCAACGCACTCATCCTTTCGTTTGGAAAGCCTGATTTTAATCGTAAGGAGAGTTATCGTCTGGAAGGACACATAAAAACACACACACACATATATATATATATATATATATATATATATATATATATATATATATATATATATATATATATATATATATATATATATATATATATATTCGTTTCAGAATGCCTCAAAACGGATTTCAATGATTAAAATTTTTGGACCCGTTGCAATCTAAGAAAATTTGCAAGTATGATACAAATTGAAACATTTGCTAACAAGGACATGCTGTGCGACTAAGAATTCCTTACAAATCGAGCACTGGGTATTTTGTATGTACTTGTGCTTTATAGGTACGTTGTATTTCGTTGAACCTGCTGCACAAGGAGACAGGTTGTAACAGAATGTTCCAGATGAAAGGTCGGTGGCCTGAAGCAAGGTCATTGCTAACTATGATTGCAAAGCCATTGTACGCTCACAAAGTGGACCGCTCCATTACTCCACAATACATTACTCTCGCTCGCCGCTTCTCGTCACAATCCCGAGCTGAAAAAACTATCCTCGGTAAATAGTCTAGTCCGCACGGAACACTCAGCCCGACGAAGATAACGTATATTTAATAAAATCCCGGTCGACAATTTATCTTTCGACGAGTACCTTGGCCCGTAATTACTGAAAGCACACAAGTGCAAGTACCCATTATGAGAGAGTAGGGCAATGGCGGTCACTCAACTGCGATGGAAAGTGTCTTCAATCTATTAACAGAATGGACTACATGATACTTTAAGTAACTTCCAAAACTACTCAATTGCGAAAGCTAATTTCTATACTATTTAAACCTACGACATTGAAATGCGGTGAATGCATATTGGTGTGTTTATGAGACAGTATTCTTGGCGGTCGATCCTGCAAAGTATATCTCCGTCTATTCACACACACACACACACACACACACACACACACACACGCACACACACACACACACACACACACACACACACACACACACAGATAAATTCGTAGTATTGCGAAAATCGAAGTCTCTCCCGGAGCCTGATTTGAGCACCTTCCTGAGCCTCTAGCTCAAAAACTAAGGCATTTAAGAGTTTTTTTCACTCAACCTTTTCTGTTCAGAATTGCCCAAAGAACCAATATGCGAAGTTTCAGCGAATTTCACAGTCACATTTTTTCCCATGTTAATGGTACGGGGTCCTTTGAAACGGAACCTCTGTGAGACATGTAGGATAGGGTTTTAACTTACCGAAACTCCCCAATCAGCTGAGCGTACTCTTACGCTAATTTCAATGCAATTTATCCTACGAGGCTGAAATTTGGAACGGGACCTCTGATGTGGCACAGGCAGAACAGGATTTTAACTTACCGAACTACCCCAATCAGCTAAGTGAACTCTAAGCGCTAATTTCTATGCAATTTATCCTAGAAGCTTAAATTTTTAACGGAACCTCTGTGAAACATGTAGGATAGGATTTTAATTTTAACGTTTAATTTAAGGATGCAACACGTTCTCTTTTAGTTATGTGGGTTTTAAGATGATTCTGCAGGCTGACGATATTGTTCATGAGGACATCGAGAAACAGCTGGTCGATTCACAGCTGACATGTGTTTCATTCACAACTACTTAATGGAATGATCGTCTGCTTATATCTTCTGGAAAAAGTGAACATCTTAGCACAGTAGCGAAACAACCGTACCACCACCTTACTTCAAGTGCCTTTTACAGCAACCAACTACTTATTCATTCGACCAATGAAGCGGGGTTCACACCAATCCGGAATGGGGAACTTTCGTGTGCTGGAATTTCACACTTTTGACCTGAGATTCGGATTCAGAGCACTTGAACCCCCCTCTTCACAGTAACAATTTTCAGCTCAGAATGCCGTTTAATTCGGCCAATAAACTGGTAGGAAGATCCGCGTGAATCAGTAGTGGAAAGGAGCTGAAGCCCCCCCCCCCCCCCCCCCAAGCTGGCGGAGGCCATGACGTCATCGTGAAAATGCATTTAAACAGCCGTAGTACTGGCCATACTCATCATACGAAATACTTGGTGCACATAGCAGTCTCTTGTACATGCCCTCATGACTTATGGATGTATTATTCTAACAACGTCATCTCTGACATGTCCAGGACATGTTTGATAGGTAGGAAAAAATTCGGGAGGAAATGGCCGTTTCATTGGGAAACGCAATGGTAATAGAGGATACAAACCATGATAACGCTATGATAACACAACCGGACGGTTGGAATCACCCTGCCGAACATATAGGTAAGTAATATGCATTACAGGGACGTCCCTATGGACGGATTGTATATAATTTTGGTGAGAATAGTTATAACATCATAATTTTATTACTATTACCCCCTCCATTCACCCTCTTCCATAATGAAATTTGAAACTCCTGATACACTTTCCGAAACTAGACCGAATTCATAGTTGAACAAAAAAAGAATCACGAAAATCTGACGAGATTAGTTAAAACATCATGATTTATCACTATTACCCCCTCCATTTACCTCCTCTCATGATGAAATTTGAAACTCCTGACATGCGTTCCAAAACTATATCGAATTCGTAACAAAACAAAATAAAAATCTTTGTAGCTTGCGCAGCGCCTGAGAGAATGACCAATTATCCCCTCCTCTCCTCACCTCAACAGCAAATCCTAAATTCCCAAGGTGTGTTGCACTACCAAACTAAAATTTGAATCCAGCGAAATGAGAATGGCGAAAATCGGTTGACAATTGTTGCCTGAGTGGCGTCTACAAAATTTGTCGAAAAAACCACGTTTTTTTCGGCCTTACCCCCTCCATTCCCCTTCTTCTATCACGAAATTCAAAATTTCCAGGTTTGTTGCACAACTAGACTGAAATTGGGACCGAACAAAGAGAGAATCTCGAAAATCGGTTGAGAATTGTGGCCTGGGCAGCCTCGACAAAATTTGTCACACACACACACACACACACATACACCTATGGTTTTTTACGGAATCGATCTTACAATGTTCTGAAATTGATTAGCATGCAGTTATTTTTTTCTCGCGCTTGGGTTGTCTCCCACCCTCCTAGATAAATTCCAATAGGCGTCCCTCTTGTTAGCAAAGCCTTTCCTATACGAAATAGCTTTAGAGGGACGTCCTAAAAAACCGCACTCCCCTCCACTACTTCCCAACGCAGACGCGTTTACGGATTGCTTTGTTAACATTTTCCACACAGCACAAAGCGTACTAAAATGAAGTTTTCTCGGTGTTTTCCCAAGTTGGTGTTGCAAATATCAATAAACGAACTTCATTACGAGGTTCAGCATGAAAAAATACCCCAAAATCATGTATAACTTCTGGCAATTGAATATCTTTAAAAACTCAGTATTTCACAATTTTGCGCTTTTAGAGCTAAATTGCGCACTTTTGGATTGGAATCGCGCCATTTTGCGCGCACTAAAAAAATCGAGTGATGGGTCATTTCTTCATGAAATTTCACGTAGAGTTCGAATATGCAATAAAAAGGGGTTCCCATTTAAAAAAATGAAGTTAATGTCATTTGCGCCACATAGGCGAAAGTGGCGCGCGCGAAAGTATTCTTCCTGAGATCTAAGTAAAAAATTATGAAGAATTGCGTTGGTCCCAATTTTATACGCTGAATTCAGGGGAAATGAAGGAGGGTGTAACCTTTAGGTGGGGCACCTTGAATCTCCTGCTCAAAATTAGAGCACCGCCATCCATTTCTTCGTTTGTCCTCTTCTTTTTTCCCTAATAAAGTTTTTATCCATTCACACCCATTGTTTTCAAATACAGAAGGAATAAGGTAACCGAAAAAAGACACAAATTCTTGACGAAAAGATGTTTTTAATAAAATTAAAGAAAAATGCACCTCGTGGTAAAATTACAAAAATTGTAAATGTGAAAAAAAAGTATGCCAATTTTGCTTTTCAATACTTCGTATTATCTTCCTTCTAATGCCTCTAATCAAGTTTTGGTTGATAGCTGATACGGGAAGAAACTACGGCACAAACGAAGAAATGGATGGTCGTGCTCTAATTTTTAGCAGGAGTTTAGCAAGAATTATCTACATTTTTTCCCGTTGAAAAAGAATATTAAATTTGAATTTAATGAAGCTACTCTATTACGCATTAGTCCAATCAGTACTGCTATATGGACTCCCGACTTATGGCGGGGCATATAGCTCTACTCTAAAACCCCTGATCGTTGCACAAAAAATTTTGGTTAGAATTGTAAGTGGAAGTAAATTTGCGGCTCACACAGAACCTATTTTTAAATCTTTACAAATTTTGAATTTTAGTCAGTTATTAAAAATGAATAATATAAAGCAAGTTTTAAAAGAACATCTTTTCATTCATCCGCAACACGAGATTACCACTAGATTTATAATTAACAAATTCATTTCTCTTCCCTTATTCCACACGACAGCAGCACAAAATTGTTATTGTTACCAAGGCATATTATCTTTCAATAAACTGCCTAATTCATTAAAAACGCAATTGTTGAAAAAACCGAATAATTGTTGTTCACTACTGAAGAAATTATTTTTGTCTCACCAGAGTGCTTAAATATAGTTTATTTTTTATTCTTACTCTTTCAGCTTTGTCTTGGAAATTATATTATAATAGGAACTTTTTTTTTCTTTTTGCTTCCGAGACTGCAAGGCAGCGAAAGCTTTGTTTTTACTTTCGAAATGGAAAAATTGTTTTTGCACCAAAATCAAAATTTCCACTCGCATTTTGCGTTTCAGAGCCTCCTGAACAAATTTGATTCCGTGTCTGTCTGTCTGTCTGTCTGTCCGTCCACATTTCCTTGTAACAGCCATAACTTCCACAATTTTGATCCGATTTTAACCAAATTTTCAGGGATCGTGCGGGTTAAGCTCTAGATGGCCCCCTATCAACTTCATCATGATCGAATCAACGGTAGCTTCTGCGCAGGCGCTAACGTGAATTCCTTGTGACGGTCATAACTCGGTCAATGTTGAACGGATTTCGGTCAGATTTTCAGGGATGATGTGGGTAAGGTTCCTTGAGGTCCCATAAGACAATCATCATAATTGCATTAGCGGTACGCTCTGCGCATGCGTGAACGAAATATTCTTGTTACGGTCCTTGCAACAGCCGTAATTTCCACAATTTTGATGCGATTTTCTTCAAATTTTTAGGGATCGTGCGGCAGATTTTCAGGGATGATGCGGGAAGGTTTCTTGAGGTCCCGTATCACATTCTTTGCGATCATCAGCAGCGGTACGCTAGGCGCATGCGCGAAAGTGATGTTTTTGTTACGGTCACAGCTTAGTTAATTTTATCGGATTTTGTTCAAATTTTCAGAGATGATCCCGGTAGAGTCCCATGCTGGCCAAAAAATATCCCCAAGGATGTTTTAATCATGAATTTAGATCAAAATATTAATGAAATCCTGTAAATCAATTAAAAACTCCTTCAGTTTTGATCCGATTTAGACGAAATTTTCAGGGAACATGCGGACTACATCCTGGATGGTCCCATATTAAAATCAAAATTTTCCTTATTAATTTCATTTATTATATGTACCATTCAGCTTCCAATTTCCCACCCTATTAATTCCCTGATGCCAGAACCGGTCGTTTCTAGTTTTCTGGAATTTAATGGTGACGTACTGTGAAGGTCACGAGGAAGCTCATGTGCCATTTCCTTGGCAGTGTATTTTTTATTTTCAATTCCGTCCAGTGTTGTGAATACCAGTTAGAATAACGGCTATTTGTAAATTGTAAATTTAACCTTTTGCTCAACCAACTCATCTCCCTAGCGCGGGCTCTTAACCCATATTGGGAGATTACATTTCTGTACATCCTTTGTGTATTCATAAACTAATGTAAAACATTTACTGGAGAAATAAATTCATTTTCATTTCATTTCAGTCTATTATAGGACCTGGAGAAGATAATAAATTTATCGAAAGCTTGGCGAAAGAGGAGGAATAATTTGTTTGGCCCCGTTCCTGATACTTCCACGATAAAAAATTATTGTACTTGAACCTGTACATGAGAGCGTTACTCTGTTAAACCGTTGGAAATAGGACCACTTTCTAATTACACAAATGCGTGTAGCGGTCTTTGTCAAGGTCACCAATACTCGTGACACCGGCTAAGTCGAGCCCTTTCTCTCTTGGAGAACTTTCTCGTTAGGTTGATAACCACTCGCTTTGCGTTGATTAATAAAAAGAAGAATACGACTGATTAAGTAATTAAAAAAATTCTCTCTCACATAGAAAGAACTAGTGTTGCGCCGGTTTGATTATAGGTGTATACAATTATGAAGGTTCCAAAAATGAATAATAACTTTTCTTAATGTCTGCCGAATTGGGCGTGGCACATTGCTTCCTCGTTTCCGTAACATGAACGTATAGAATCAATATGTACCTTGATATAAATCAAGATGTACCTAGTGAAACGTCATAATTGGACAATTAAGAAACGAAAACAAAAAATGATACTCGATGTAATTTACGTTTGAACATGCGCAGAATGAAGTGATGATTTGAGAACTATGAAATCGGTACGGAACCATCTACACCCTAACCCGCACATTCGCTCAGTGGAAATTCGGGTAGTTACCAGGATTTCAAATTGGCGCATGCGCAGTAGCTATTAATAATACAATCATGTTGAAATTGATATGAGATGATAAAATCCCTTTCTCCCCACTACCATCCAAATTTGAACGAGATCGAACGACTAGGGTACGAAAAAATGGAGCATAATGAAATTTACGTTTCCGCATGCGCAGAGTGAAGCATTAATATGGCAACAATGAAACTGATAAGGGACCTTTTGCTGCCCAAGCCGCGCATTCCCTAACAATTTGATCAGAATAGGATGAAAACGAGAAATTAAGGTCTTTACAAGCATTTCACATTTACGCATTGCGCAGGATGTTATGATCATCTTAGAATTGATATGGAATGCTCAAATTGTCTCCTCCCAACCATCCCCCGAATTAGAGCGAGACCGGACGACTAGGGCTTGGTCCCATTATGCTTGGTATAATTTACGCGCAGAGTGAAGTCTTAGGCGGGGTTTACACCTGACGGGAAAAATCCGGACGGGAAAAAACCGTCGAAACGGACGGGGAAAAACCGTCGCAGTGTTCGCGTTACACCTGACGGGCCACTTGCGCGGGCCCGTCGCTCCCACTCTGCATACCTCCATTTTTCAAACAACAAAATTCAAACAAATAACCGAAAAACGCCCGTCCCCGTCGGCGGGCGTCCCCGTCAGGTGTAATACTAGAGATTCATTTCTATGTGTTGGCTACTCCCGGCGGGCCCGCCCCGTCGGACGGGCACCGATCTCCCCGCAACATTCTGCGGGCGAAATTTTCCCCGTCGCGGGGATCGCCCCGCTCTCCGTCAGATGTAACTCGATACACTTATTTCTTCGTGTTCTCCCAAAATGCGGGCCCGCAGAAAGGCGCGGGCCGTGCCCGCGTCCGTCAGGTGTAACGCGGGTCTTAGGTTGAAAACAATGAAAATGATAGGAGCATCTACACCCTAGTCCGCACACTCCCAGATAATCTCATCCAAATCGGATGAATACTGTGGAAATCAACCTTGTTGACTCGGAAGCAGAAAGCAAATTATGGTCGACGAAAGCCAAATTAGTTTAAATTTGATCAGAGTAAAAACGACATTATGCCCGTTTTGCATTTTTTGCTTTTTTAGCGAATTTTTGAAGAAATTTATTAGCGAATTTTTGAAGAAAATTAAGCTATTGCTCTCGCCTCAAAATTTGTAGAATGTGAATTTCTGAGAAAAATTTATGCAGAAATCCGTTTCAGGCTATTCTGAATCATATTCTGAAGTTTAACACATTTTTTTAAATGTATGTATGTATGTATGTATATATGTTCAATTAGTTAGACGCAACTGGGTCGTAGAAAGCAGCCAACAACCAAATTTGATTGGAATCAGGAAAACTTGCTATTTAACTGGAAGCGTTTGGTTCGGTTTGAGATCTTTCCAAGGAATGGCGGAGGGGGGGTCGGTAGTGGAGGAGGGGGGGGGGGGTCGGGACGCGAGCACACGGGCAGATCCACACGGAAGGTATTAAACTCAATCATGGCCAGGGGGGGAATAAATCGTATCCCGTTTCTAGGATGCTACCTACTGTTCACGAAAATTTCCAGCAACTATGAAATGACCTACCTACCTAATTTTTATTTTTCACATTCTTTGATTGATCGTAATGAACATCGTCACTAGGCTTTCCTAAGCCAAAAAGTAATATTCGCGGATCGCGTAGGGTGGTCGGAGCGAGGGGCGGCGGCGGATCCACAAAGAAGGTATAGGCACCTACCTATCATATCGCCTCCGGGAAGAAATAAACGTAAGTACCTATCTCGTTTCTAGGACGCAGCCGTTTCAAGTTCACTCGTTCTAACAACCTAACTTACGGAATTCCATCCTTTTAGAATTCGCTTACTTTGTGGGACCGATCGTGTAGAGGGTGGTCGCATTGTAATAGTGATGAATACAAATCGATGTAAGATTCGATTAAATCAACTTTTTTCTAAAAAATCGAAGACTAGATTTTTTTAGAAAACTCGCAATAATTTTTTTTTTTTTTTTTTTTTTTTTTTTTTTTTTATAGCAAAGTTTAATGGAAAATTTATAGCGTTGGTACCTAATAGCTAACACTCAGAAAACAGTATTAGGAACTATGAACTCATGAAGGATCATCAGTTTAAGTTTTTTCACTATGAAATCTGAAACTCCGGCATACGTTCCAAAACTAAATCGAATTCTTGATGGAACAAAATAAGAATCACGAAAATCGGCGTGTCGGCGTGTCCTATTCCGAGTTCCCACAACCTATACTTCTATAATTATATACGCATGTTTATATTTCTCGATTTGAGCTCCTATCCATTCAAATAGTTATTGCCTTAATAATCTTTATATATAATTCCGAACGGTCTTTGAAATTGTGAAGAACTTCGCGGTCCGATTTTAGTGTTAGACGGCTCATTCGAATCAGTACGGCCCCAAGTTTGTTGCAAAAGTGTCGCCGTTCGTCTCTATACCCGCCTTGATCGTGTTCTAGGCGGTCCTTATCAACGAGAGTTCTTTATTAGGTGTGGCAGTAACAACAGTTGCCATCAATTCACGGTAAGTAAGAAACGTAGAGTAGTTACTAACATCTAGGAGAGTTATTTCTGAACGAAGAAATTGAAACTGAAGAACTTTATATATAATTCCGAACGGTCTTTATATAAATATAATTCCGAATCAGCACAGCCCCAAGTTAGTTGCAAAAGTGTCGGTAAGTAAGAAACGTTGTGATGGGGTCTTTTCTGATCAGCTGAGTGAGCTAAATTCTTTCCTGTTCACTGTAGGAACTTGAAATTTGATAGGGAGACTCTCTGCGACATTAAGAGACGAGTGAAGTGATGGGGTCTTTTCTGATCAGCTGAGTGAGCTAAATTCTTTCCTGTTCACTGTAGGAACTTGAAATTTGATAGGGAGACTCTCTGCGACACTAAGAGACGAGTGAAGTGATGGGGTCTTTTCTGATCAGCTGAGTGAGCTAAATTCTTTCCTGCTCACTGTAGGAAGTTGAAATTTGATAGGGAGACTCTCTGCGACATTAACAGACGAGTGAAGTGATGGGGTCTTTTCTGATCAGCTGAGTGAGCTAAATTCTTTCCTGTTCACTGTAGGAACTTGAAATTTGATAGGGAGACTCTGTTTATTAGGCTGTGGCAGTAACAACAGTTGCCACGGTAAGTAAGAAACGTAGTGTAGTTACTAAAATCTAGGAGAGTTATTTCTGAACGTTCTTTGAAATTGTGAAGAAAATCGCCTTAGCTTTGCACCACTTCACATAACGCCGCAAATAGGTAGAACATATATTGTTACTATAATGTGCTGAGTTCCTGTTAGGTACTACTGTTATACGGACCAGATTAGGGCTTTCCAAGCCCTAACAGGCCTCTAGTATCATTATCTAAGTACGTACGAAAAGTCGAGAGGATATGTTATTAAATATGCGTAGGAAAAGCATTGGTATTAACACACAAATATGACCTAGAAAAAACATATTCATGCCTCGAAGGAACGCAGTACCCACCTCATGGTGCCGCGGCGCCTCCTCTCACTCCACCCCCCGCTCACCCCCCTCACCACCCACCGTGACCCCCTGCCAAGCGTGCCAGGCGTGCGTCTAACACGTCTAACAAAAAAACGCTGCAAATTATTACACAAAGGTTTATTATTTCTGTATCATACAGACCTTCTACGTAGAAAACTGACCGTAATTATTTAGCCTCACTTATATACTATAAGTAAATATACTATTTACTAGGTATCGAAACTCGGGGCTTCGTGCTTCCAATATTTGGTTCACTCGTTCACTGCATTACATCTCCAGGACCCCATAATTTTACGGGGTTGACGCTAGTTGAGGAAAAAAATCTATTTCAGGCTATTGTGAATCATATTCTGAAGTTTAACGCATTTTTTTATGTATGTATGTATGTATGTATGTATGTGTCATTCCAGACGATAACTGTCGGTAGAATTGTGCTAGAAACTTCAAACAAATTTTAAAATGTTAAGGACACAAAACGAAAGTTCAAGTTCGTTGACCAGCATGATCGGATTACATCTTCGGGTTGAAATTTTCAAAAATGTAGTCAACAATAGCCTGTTTTTTGCGATTTGTTGTGCGAAATAATTTTTTCAGCATACTAACATGTGGTATATTCAGAATCAGCGTAAAACTTCCTATAAGAATATGTATCATGTTATCAAAAATTTCAAAGTTGAAAAATCAGTCAAAAATCGAAATAATGCCGTTCGCTAGTTGTAAAAATCGGTAATATTTGCATGAAACATTGTCCAAATTCAGATTGAACTATTCTTATGGAAGTATCCCTGTATAACCAATCCTAGAACCATGCTGTTTAAAACGTAGGTAGTAGGTGCTTGTTAAAAAAAAAAATGTAATCACAACTGATGAGTTTACTCTGTGAAATATTCCGTCCTCCGATTCTCTCGGTCGCTCTCTTTAATGTTTTACGCTCAACTGTTTTAGGACTTGATCTAGCTTTAATACTGACTGTGGCTTAGAAATAAAATATGATAATACTTGTAATAATAATAAAGTATGAGTACCTCCCAATTATTTTTAATAATTTGATTCCATGTTTGTCTATCAAAATGATAAACTAAAATTTCTGTACACGATCAATAGCGACTGAAATGTCGAAGATTTCTTCAAAAATTCGCTCATGGGGTCATGCTGCATGACTGGACTTTTTTTCCGTTATATTTCAATAAAATTAATTTTGTGAAGTGTTTTAGCATTTTTATCAATTTTACCTGTACGTTGATATTATAATTTCAAAACTTCAGGTTTTATGAACGCAAAATATACATTTTAGTAAGTTTTTTCATTCAAATTCGTTTTTCTCCAAACTAGGATTACCCTTGACAGCCTGTTCTCCCCGTAAACTCTTCATATGTTTATCGATCTATCTAAATGGTTTAGTAGGTGGATCGGGATCAGAAAGCTCCGTGCAGCCCAAAACTGTGCGAATGACGTCGACGATCCCTGAAGGACAGGTGCTGGCCGTGATAAGGCTCTCCGTACCTGTTGACGGGACCTCCAGATATCCCCTAAGACCCGCTAGACAAAACGTGTAATTTTATAAAGAAACGGTTCTTTCTCCCGCAGACACCGAAGCAAAAAACCGTCTCAAAATCGGCAGCGACTGTCTTTCGGATAAACGTTTTTCGCAGCCTCCCCTTTCTCTACCCATTTTTTTCTGTGGAGCCCCAGCAGGAATACGGGCGGGTACAGTTATAAACAACCCCCTGAGCCCTTGAAAAAGCTGTGGGGTCTTTTGGCAGTGACCTGCGAGGCCTTGACCCGGCGCTGCACGTTACATTATGCCCTTTTACGCCATGACAATCGCAACTCGCAACCCTACTCCACCCTTTTTACAACGCCGGTACCTACGTCACCCCTAAAGAGGGTGAACGACTGTGGAGTTGTAAATATTGCGCAACTTTCTTCAAGCTATAAATCTACTGGGTTTGCCTTGCGATGTATTTTTTCAATACTTTCCGTCGGTCCCTTTTGGTGAGCTCGAGTTTCTTGGAAAACAAAATTTCACTTCCAGGTTCTGGGGGAGACAAGTGCCTTGTACATTATCTCTCGCTCGTTACAAAAAGGGACCCGGAAGGTCAAATATAGAAAGAAAGTACTTTAAATTAAGTAATTTAAAAACTCTCAAATCAAATTTCATTTATTCAGTACCATGTGAAGAATCATGCGGAAAAGTCCACATAGACCATTCAACACAATACCGGGGGCCTATTTCATAAAACACCAAGTTACAAGTGTAAAAATTAACAAGTACCTACAGGTACTTGTAATGCACGGTAAACTAGAACAAGTTGTTCACCAAAACAAAGAGTACAAGTGTAGACAAGTTACACTTGTAGAAGCTAAGTTTACAAGTGTATCAGATAAGAAAACGCTGCAAATTATTTCACAAAGGTTTATTATTTTTTCAATTGAGTATGATCGTAGTTTTAGTTGGCTTGCGTACGTCATAAGGACCGTCCAGACTCCTCGGCGTGTCCTATTTCGAGTTGCCACAACCTATACTTCTATAATTATATATGCATGTTTATATTTCTTGATTTGAGCTCCTATCTATTCAAATAATTATTGCCTTAATAATATCATTATCTAAGTACGTACGAAATTTGTTACTAAGTACTGAAACGGATTTGTTATTAAAAAAATATGCGTAGGCAAAGCATTGGTATTAACACACAAATATGACCTAGAAAAAAACGTATATTCATGCCTCGAAGGAACATGAAATTCGAAAGCAATACAAGTGTAGGAAGTTTTCCACGCCACCCTGGAGGTACTCCCTAGGTCTCGTTACCTCACAACTGGAGGTTCACCGCCCTATTTCGCTTACACTATCATATCACTCATATTTTTCCATCAACATTCATTTGAAAGTTGTGCATTTTGAGATGAGTGAATTTTGTCCTAACGCATGAGAATAATAATTATTAGGTCGTGCAGTTGTGGTCGTGCATGATCTGGTCCTAAAGTGTTCTGTTGCGAAGTCCTACTGCCCATTGTTATCCTAACCGTGGAATATTAGCTTGCGCAGTTGTGGTTGAGCAGGTTGGAGTTTTAACACGTCAGTCTAACACTCAAAGCCTCGAAAAAGACACTTTTTCGCCCGTTTTTGGCCCATAGCATCTATGCGACTAAAGCGATCGGGATGTATAAACGTTAGGACCAACTAGACCCCAAATGGAGTCTATGTGCGAAAGAACGGATTTTACAAGTCAATTCTTAGGCCTTGTATGGCCCTGACGGCGGACGGCGAACGGCGGACGGACATTTCAAATTTGGATTCTACGCACCTTGTAAAGTGACAAAGTTTGAGGGGGGGTTATAAAAATTGTTTGCTATACAATCATATAGGCTTATTATTGAAAATCATAAACCAAAAATGGCATGTGGGGAATGGCATGTGGGGAAAAACGTCAAGCGGGATACCGAAATTGAAGTTTTGTCAGCGAATCATATTATAAAAACGGTAAGATGTTTATCGTAAGCTACAAGGTGTAATGATTGGAAGACAGACAAATTATAAACTGAAAAGTGGATAAAGAGTGTATTTGATTACGACTTATTCTGATTGGTGGCATGATCCGATTTTTCTCATTCATTCAGCGTAAATGATTAATCAGTTCATCAAGTCTTATGCTGCTGGGTTAGGAATGTCATCTGTAGCTTCGAGATGATCTTCACACTTCAGTTCTTCAATGATGGGGAGATGAGATCCTCAATACCCGATCAGGAAAAATTGCACAGGGCGACGCACCATTTGAATCTTTCAAGGGTCTCGGAAGACATCCTAAATCTCTCGTTAAACTCAAAAATACCGACGAAATATGAGCGTTTATTCGTGGCTGAAATAATCTTTGGCGTCTTTTACGCTAAACGCTTCTTTCTTGTCTGTATTCTTCAGCAGAAAATGATTCTCACATATTAAACACCGAAAAATTGTCAACTCACAATGCTGGGAAATAACAAGTTTACAGGTGAATGGACTGGGGAAACACTTGTAACTTGTAGAATTCGCCTATACACTTGTTAATTTTCACAGAGCCTTACAAGTCTACACTTTTACCTTTAAGAAACGCTTACACACTCATTTTTTACAACTTGTACATAAAATCGGCTTGTAACTTTATGAAATAGGCACCTGAAAGCCAGGGCATACCAACATACATATAGCTGCACCTCAATCCCTAACAACCCTAATAAAACTGATCCATCCGCTCTAAACTTCTCACTTCCGCCAAACGGGCCATCAATTTCAATTAAACGAAAATCCTATGCTATGAAAAAAACTACTACAAACTAGAATTCAAAGAAATTATACATATTGAGAGAAATAAAAAACGAGCCGTCAAAAAGAAAACCGACGTTGTCAACTTAAATAGAACATACTCAAACCTCATACATAAAATACCGCCACAAATTTCCGTTACAACCGATCCTTCACGAAAGTAATCTCATAATCCTTCTATTGTACATAACTCCTACCACGCCACAGCAAACTCACCTACACTCCCATAACCAGGTACCTATATGGTCAACCCGAAGGAATTCCAAGCCAACAGTCATATGTAGAAAGCTCTCGAAATAATAGTACAATATGTCCTACTTGTGAACAAAAACTGAACTGTATACTACTCCATGTAAGTAACTTAAATAAATAGTTTTAATAATAAAACTCAATATAATGTACGTAACCATAGATGAAATCCTAATCTCATGATGTATTTTTACTGATCCTCAAGAAAACCACCTCTATTATTGTGTGTGTGTGTGTGTGTGAGATAAGGCGGGCCAACAATTTACTAATATTTCCCGAGCCCCCCCCCCCCCCCCCCAATACATTCACGAAGTTTTGTTTTAATTAAGAGTGCTCAGTGGTGGTTATCGAGATATTCTGGGCTTAGTTTTCTAAGTAGCTATATTCCTTTATATGTCTTTATTGTTGGATAACTCAAATCATGTTCTTTTAAGATAGTTAAAAATAATGTTGAGAACAAAATATACCAGACCTAAGTGTGACAATTATTAATGATTTTTACTTAGGCCTACTTTCACTAAAAATTTCAATGATCATTTCAAACACCCATAAATTTTTAATATAACATTAGGTAAACTTCTAAAAATTAGAATAGCTCAGAACACTGAATTAATATTACTGCTTGTCATAAAATTACATGCATTACATTGTACCACCACAGTACAGTCCGTGCAAAACACTGACCATCGCTGAATGGCTGATCGCTGCTGGTTTACAGATAACACTCATCGAGAACGGAAGGGACGCAAATAGAGACGGTTACTGTACTCCGTAGTTACCGGTAAAAGTGTTTTAAGGGAAATATATTTTCAAATTAAAAAAATCTTTTTTAAGTTTGTAATTCTTCCGAGGGCCGGTCAAAATCTGTTTGCGGGCCGGATGTGGACCGCGGGCCGTAGGTTATCTAGACGATAATTCTCCTTAGGATTGAGATAAAAATTCCGTTCTTGCGCCAAAAAAAATCAAGCTTTCCAAACGAAAGCATGAGTTCGTTGGCCAACGCTTTTTGAGCACATTAAATTGGTCAAAATTCAAAAAATTAAAAATGATCATACAAATTCACAAATTCAGAAATCACTAAAAATTACTGAAAACGTCTAAAAATCGTTAAATTTATATTTTCATCAGAACTTTAGTCGAACGAAGTTTATTGAAGATGAACTAAAACATTAAAAAATTTATTCAAACAATTATGCCGAAAAATGAACTTAAATTTCATTAATATTTGCTGAAAAATCTATTGAAAAACTGAAAATTTGCTTAACATCCAAAATCTGTTTTTGTTCGTAGAATATGATTCAGAACGAGTTTATTTGTCATAAAATTGGTGGTTAACAATTTCGTTGTACTCGAAGTGCTCATATTTCAGAACAGTAACATAATATAATACGATAATTCACGAAGATTCGCTCATACGATCATGCTGCATGACGGGAACTTTTTAAATTTTGAAGCCATCTAAATAGCTCTTTTTTTCTCAAAAAATCGCTGAAAAATGAATTTTTCTGCATCGAAGCGTAAAGTAACATATAACAAATAAGGATATACAAAAATTTCATTGAAAATCTATCTGAACGAAAATTCAATTCAGCTCACCTAATGCAGCCCGGCACCATAAGCTGGATCGTCACACTGAGTGGTTATACCGACAGAAGGTTATATCAAATATCGATAATGTTTTTTCAATATAAATAAATCGATAATTAATACCGAATGGTTATTGGTTCCCTCCATTTTGAATAACCAATTGAATGTCACAATGCTACGCATGGAAATCCATAGTTCACCGTATCTAGGGGCCTTGCGTTGACCGCTCTACTTCAAATCGCTTTCCTGAACTATTCACTTTTTCTCTACGAATGTTCCATTTTCTCTGGAACTACTGATCATAATCACTCGTTTTTATTTTTATTTTGAAGAGGAAACATGAATAAAGAATCGCTAAAAGCATCCTTTTCCTGATTTTTTAATTCAAACTGTTTGAAATTCGGCATAGAAGCAAGAAAAAATATGCTATTTGCTTGCAAGTTCATAAATGAAAAAGTAACCGGGATAAAACTAAATCGATGCGAGATTTGAAAGATGAGAAAATACCCTACAAAACAAAACAAAAATCAGGAGAATCGGTTGATCGGGGATTGAGAACAAGGTACATGAAATCACCTCTCTTAAGGGCGTGAGGGGGGTGGAAACCGGGTATGCTTATTCTTAATAGCAGATATAGTAACAGATGGGTATACGTTCCAGGAAAATTCCCTATGAATTATATCGCGATTGGTGGAGTAATAACTATTGCACATGAGTGAAACTAAAGTTGATCGATACAGACAAACTACAAGACTAATGGTCGGATTTTTATGAAATTTTTAAGGATTCTGTGGTTTAGCTCCTATACATTCCCGTATAAAGTTCATTGCCGTTGAAATAATAGTAGTCTGTGCGCATGCACAAACGATTTCCAAAAATTCATCCATTGATTCTGTTGTACGATTGACAATAAACAATCCGTGGCTTACAACTGAGATATAAATTAAGATGCAGCTGAAATTTATGGGATTCTTGATATTCCAATTGGTTTATAGTTCAATTTCGAGTATCACGCTTCCGTTTAGGGCTATTTGACTTGAAAAGTTGTCTTAATAAGCTCATATAACGATAAGAATTCAGTGAATGGGTTTTTGATGCTGCAGTGACAAATGTTGTCAAGAATAATCAAAATATTGTAGTAATCAAGCAAATTATAATGTAATAATGAATAATGATAGTAATGAAGAATGATCGTGAGAATATAATTACTACCGTGATGAACAGGTGTTCGATATAATCCAAGGCCTCTTACCTTCAATGGAGTAATGACGCTTGGAGTACCATCATGTATGTAGAAAGCAAATACATCACTGGAATGAATGAATTTTGTTACTATATCGTGTTCGATGAACGAAATATTGTAGTGATCAAGTACAATATGGAAATAATTATAGGATTATAATAATGAAGAATGATCGAGAAGATATAATTACAACAGTGATGAACAGGTGTCTGATATAATCCAAGGCCTCTTACCATCAATGGTGTAGTGATGCTTGGAGTACCATCATGCATGTAGAAGGCAAATACGTCACTGGTATGAATGAATTTGATCCATCAATGAAATTCACGCTTGCGTATTACCACCCGCTACATAGAAACCCTTTGGGAAGCTAAACCGAACAATCCCCGACGACTCCATCACAATAAGACTGTACTTTAGCACTGCTTTGCTCGGAACTGACCACAGATTAGCAGATCCGAAAATGATTTGATAAGTGAGAACCTTTACAAGAGGAGGGAACTATGTGAGAGAATTGATATTAATCAGTACATTTCCTGTACATATCCTTGTTGACCTCCCCTCCATAGCTCAGGGGAAAATTATTGCGAGATTACAATAAATGTCGTAAGAGTGCCATATATTGAATCAATATTCCTTCAGTGCGACTCTCGAGGTTTAAGTATAATATTGATCAACTATAGTAATCAAGGAGTCAGCACATTCATGAAGTAATATTTATCGGGAAAGTTACGGATTGTGCTCCTTCTCTGATAGCTCTCGAGCTCAATGTCAAATGTCGACCTCCAAAGTCGAGAACGAGATTCAAATTACGACGTTTCTTTATTCCAATGACAGCCATCACTTCTGTTGATCATACATTTTTATAGATATGTTGGTTCGTCAAATTCCAATAATTTGAATATCATTCCACCGGTTATCAAGGCGCCCATTTATTGCTTCCGAGTCTACCTATAGGTAGCGGAAGCATTGTTTTCACTTCCGGAGGGAAAAAATGTTTGGTCTCTAATACAAAATTTCCACTCGCATTTTACGTTTTATACCATTCTGAACAACTTTGGATCCGTGTCTGTCTGTGTACGTTAGGGTGGTTCAAAAAAAAAAAAAAAGTTCTGGGAGTTCTGGTCCCCATTGTGTTTTTGCTTCCTCGGTATGTCAGGATGACCCTCCTAAATTTTTAGCAAAAAATATTAATCCTAACCACTTTACCTGGGTCGATTTTTGCCAGTTATCGACCGCTATCGTAAACCAACCTCTAAATTGGTGCCGACGTGATGATTTGAAGGACGGATTTCACATTTTTTGGGTCAATTTATGGGTTTTCGCATGCGCTGAACACGATGAACTTATTTATTTTACGCTCCGTCCACTAGTTATACAGTAAACTGGCAGAGGGCACTGCTTGAAGATAAGTAAAAATCGAAAACCTCACCGAAAATGCTGTCGCCCGGTTAAGAATTGTACTAGAAACATGCTATTATGGTCGGATAATATGCTTTGGCATGTTCTGAAGATGATCCCGTTTTTTACTATACTTTTCCGCCGGTGATTGCTTCGTTTATCGGCCATAAACATCAAATTACTGTAGGGTAATAGACAAATTCACCCTAATTTCACCGGAAATTATGTCGCGTTGATAATTTAAGGTCCCGAAATTCCTTGTGCCGATAAAATTGGGTATTTTCCAGGATACTCGGTACAAAGCCGTTGGTAATTTGGCAAGGACTCGAACCGGCATTGTACTTATTCGCCAAATATAGCGGCAAAATGGAGAAAATAGCTAAAATTTTCCCATTTTTCTGTAAAATTCCTTAGTTTCTATCGGTTTTCCGGGGTGAAATTCGTAGTTCTGAATTGTCTGAACTGTGATTGGATGGTAGTCCGCCTGACTATCAAGCCTTATTGATATCTGTACAACACCAGAAGGAAAAATTTCCTAAAACTTGCCGTAAACGGGATATAGTTGAAACTTTGAAGACTGTTTGAAATACTTTTTTTTTTTTTTATATTTCAATATTTTATCGAGGTTAATTATTATTTTTGTATATTTTTATTATATGTTATTCTCGTTAAAATGTTATGTTTTATGTTCCACGATCATGGATTCTTTCAGCTTATAGACCAAATTACAGATTGTCCCTCGAGCAAGTGAAACTGAAATTATATTACATTATTTTCAATTATATTACATCATTTTTGTTCAACGATCCAATCACAGTTCAGACAATTCAGAACTATGAATTCGACCCCGGACAACAGATGAAACTGAGGAATTTTACAGAAAAATGGGAAAATTTTAGCTGTTTCCTCCATTTTGCCGCTATATTTGGCGAATAAGTACAATGCCGGTTCAAGTCCTTGCCAAATTACCAACGGCTTTGTACCGAGTATCCTGGAAAATACCCAATTTTATCGGCACAAGGTATTTCGGGACCTTAAACTATCAACGCGACATAATTTCCGGTGAAATTAGGGTGAATTTGTCTATTACCCTACAGTTAATTTGAGGTTTATGGCCGATAAACGAAGCAATCACCGGCGGAAAAGTATAGTAAAAAACGGGATCATCTTCAGAACAGGCCAACGCATATTATCCTACCATAATAGCATGTTTCTAGTACAATTCTTAACCGGGCGACAGTATTTTCGGTGAAATTTTCGATTTTTACTCATCTTCAAGCAGTGCCCTCTGCCAGTTTACCGGATAACTAGTGGACGGAGCGTAAAATAAATAAGTTCATCGTGTTCAGCGCATGTGAAAACGCATAAATTGACCCAAAAAAATTGAAATCCGTCCTTCAAATCATCACCTCGGCACCAATTTAGAGGTTGGTTTACGATAGCGGTCGATAACTGGCAAAAATCGACCCAGGTAAAGTGGTTAGGATTAATATTTTTTGCTAAAAATTTAGGAGGGTCATCCTGACATACCGAGGAAAGCAAAAACACAATGGGGACCACAAATGCCAGAACTTTTTTTTTTTTTTTTTTTGAACCACCCTAGTGTACGTCGTGTGTCCGCAAATCCTTGTAACAAGCTCCTTTTCCACCGTTTTCAACAGATTTTGATGAAATTTTCAGGGAACTTGCGGGCTAGGGTGTAGGCAGTCCGCTATCAGTTTCATCGTTCCTGACTCAATTCTCCACTCTGCGTATGCGCAGACGTAAATTCTACCAAGAATCACTTTCTCACGACGTAGTCGTCCGATCTCGCTCAAATTCGGATGATAGTTGAAAGAAGACGATTCGATTACGCCATATCAAGTTCAACATGATTTTATCATTAATAGCTAATGCGCATGCGCCAATGTGAAATCCTTGTAACGACCTTAATTTCCACGGTTTTCATCCGATTTTGATGAAATGTTAGGGAATGCGTGGGTTAGGTTGTAGATGGTCCCCTATCAGTTTCATTGCAGCCAAATCAATACTTCACTCTGCGCAAGTGCAAACGTAAATTCCATTATGCTCCATTTTTTCACACCCTAGTCGTTTGATTTCGCTTAAATATGGATGCACAATAATAGGACCTAATGGCCCTCTGCCTTACTGGCAAGAGAAAATTGTAACACGTTTTATTGTAAAAATAGAAGAGAGAGAGAGAGAGAGATTTGTTTTATTTAGACATCATGAAAGATTAGCTCCATGGACCTCTTCCACCTTCCCTGGACGTGTTTAGTCTTACAATCGTGCAATGTCACATACAATAATTCATAATGAATATAACCACAATTCAATTAAAATAGTTCCATAAACTTGCAATTCAATAGTATTGATTAAATCGATAAACTAGCTGCATCACTCTTCCACATAATTTTCTAATGTCATATTTTTAGAACGTTCTTTAAATGAGTCTGGTTTTAATAAAAGGTCAAATAGATCAATGTTCTCGCTATAAATTTTGCATGCCTTTACTGAGAGAGAAAGAGAAGGGGGTGGAGAGGGGGGAGGGAGATTGATTGATTGATTGATTGACGCTTTATTTAACGATCTCGCAAATTTTGGTCCTGACAGTGGACCAGTCTTACAATTAACGGGAATTACAAAATACTTAATAATAACTTTTTTTTTTGTTTTGTCTTCTATACAACTTAAATAAAATTAATAAACATATGTTTCGTTTTGCCGAGAGAGAGAGAGAGAGAGAGAGAGAGAGAGATTTCCGTTTCGGTTGGTAGTTGTATTTTTTTAAACTGACAGCCAGACTGAGTGCTGATGGACTTACACCAGTTAGGCTACAGGTGGGTTCAACAGGAGAGGCGAAAAAACGTAGGAAGATGTCGCGACGATACAGACGGGCGCTCGCGGGTTGGAGTGCAGGCGCAGGGTCTCGGGCTCGGCCCAGGATGTTGAGAGGGGTCCCATGCGGAAGCCACGTTCGCTCAGCATTTCCGCCCATTGCAAGGTCATCATTGCACTGGCCCTTTGACGCAGGCTCTTCTCAATGGGGCTCCGAACTCACGAGGTCTGCCACCAGGAGCGCCACGGAGCGATGCACCGTTGAAACAAGGTGGTCGGCATGGATTCCCCGTTGTTGATACCTTGCTTCTCCTTATTCGCTCTACATACTTACTACATTTCGTTACCCGCAATACCGTCCTCATCTATTATTAATAAATAAATAATTCAAAAAGGTACCAGCTTAAACCTTGATGGTCTTAAGGTTAATTATCGTTACCGATGAGGGAAAGAAGAAAATCACTCTTTTTTCCTGATCCTGCGTTTTCCTGGTATGCTGCTCCTGACAATGAATCCAATCAAATTTACAATTTAGTAGCCCAGAAAATGCTTTAAAAAATCGGTTTTTTGACAGCAGGGTATGTGGGGCAATACTGTCGAAATATTTTTCTTCACTGAGTCGACTGCGACCACTCCCAGATCTCTTAAGATTCATAAATAAGTGAGAAAGATCGATTTTTAGGTGAAAAATGCCCATAATTGAATAATTTTTTAGTTTTCAAGTTGTGCTGCGTGTGGACCTTGTTAGTTCGGATCCCCATTAGGTAACATATCTACACCCATCGCTATAGGGTGGGTGGGGGAGCCTCCGACCTCAGTTTTACCGGCTTGGGAGAAGTTGGGAAAATTCGGGAGGTGGCAATAAAAACCCTTAATTTGGAAAGACCTATTTGGAAGTCTAATCCTAATCTGATCCTGATTTTACCGAAGTGCTAAGTATTTATAAAAGACTTGAGTTATTTTCATTTTGTGCATAAAAATGGCATTTTTCGTTCAAATTTCTCCAAATCAGCTCAGCATTTCCCAATTATGTTTCATCTCGAAAATGGATTAAGATGGAAAATTGCGCTTGAGGGCGTTTTACTCTTATCTTCGGTCTGCTCGCCCAAAAAAATTTTCACACTCATCATCCACTCTGTAGTTCATTAGAAACATTCAGTAGTTTGAAACATATGAAAAATTTCTAGTCATGCAGCATAGTTGTATGAGCGAATTTTCGTAAATTATCGTACTAAACTATGTTTCATTTTTTTGAAAATTGAGGACTTTGAATGAAATGAAACTTTTTAACTGTCAATTTTATGAAAAAAAAAACTCGTTCTAAATACTAATCTGCTATTCAAAAAGAGATTTTGTATTTTTACCTCTTTTGCAGTTCTTAACGATTTTTTATCACATTTTAATGAAATTTTAGTACATTTTTCAGCATTTTCAATTACGTTGACTCAACAGTAGCCTGTGCGCATGCGCAAACGTGAATTTCTCATAATGTCGACTTCTCATCATCTGTTGGTTCGATTTCGTTCAAACTCTGTTGGTAATTGGTTACATGTTCTAAAAAAAAGTCCTGCAAATTATATCGCGATTGGTAGAGTAATAACCATTGCGCATACGCGAAACTAATATTGATTGACACAGGCAGAACTTCGAGTCTAATTAAACGATTTTCATGAAATTTTCAGGGATTGTGTGGGATAGCTTCTAGACGGTCTCCTATAACTTTCATTGCCGTCTCATAAATAGTAGTCTGTGCGCATGGGCAAACGTTGATTTATTATAACGTCGATTTCTTATCAACTATTGGTCCGATTTCATTCAAACGAGGGGAATAGATGGGTATATATTCCAGAAACGTTCCCTATGAATTATATACTCCGGTATATGTTATATACTCTGTATACTCTGTTTCTTTCATAAGCACCCTGATTTTTTCAACTACTCTCGTACTTCGGCATATATCACTCGCCCATTACTCAAGCCACCATACCGGTCCCTCCCACCCGCTTATGGTCCACATCCCGTGATGTTTATTATGATTTCCCCTACATTCTTAGAGTTTTACCCAATCATCTCCAGACACCGGGAGAGCACTCTCGCTTAAATTATACGAAAATAATTTTCTCTTGGCTCATTTCATTGGGGCCAGACACTTGCAAAAACATTATGTACAGTATTTACACATAGAGGACTAATTTAGGTTTTGTAGGTTTACGATCTGTATTTGTATGTATTGTTATTGAATTTATTGAATTGGTGAAGTTATTTATTTGAGTGTTAACGAGTTGGATTTTGTATTTAATACTTAAATGTCTACTCCCTCACACCGCCCAGAGCCTGTCTCTTCTTGCTGGGGTAATTCCGAACAACCTCCACTTAGATTATTGAAGGAATTTATTTTGTACACTCCACAATGTTCATGCTTGTTTATTTTGTCCTTCGCTGGAAAAAATCTTTCTTCCATTCATTCATATCGTGATTGGTGGAGTAATAACTAGAGCGCATGCGCAAAACTAAAATTGATCGACACAGACAAAACTCCAAGACTTCTGGACCGATTTCATTGAAATTTTCAAGGATTGTGCGGTTTACCTCCTAGACTTTCCCCTATAAATTAAATTGGCGTTGGATTAATAGTGGTCTGCTTGCATGCACAAACGTGAATTTCTGATAACGTCGACTTATCAATCATTTCGACTCGTACTTCGTTCTTCAACTAATTCGTTGATGTTACAATATGTGAGGAAGCTATACTGCCCACCCTACTTGGTAGGCGTTTTTTGTTCAGCGACGCCCCTGTCTACACCTACAGCTATTACAAACCCACAAAACTAATATCTTTACTAGTGGATACTTGATGATGGAAAGTTGTGGAAATTGGTTTGTGAAATAGTTTTGCCAATTACTGTAGCCAGCGGCAATTAAATCCGCTGACGGTGGGCACCCCATCGTACCATTCGGATCGCGGTCGGTTGTCCGTTTGTAATGCGTAGTTCTGGGATCTGCATCACTGGGAACACGATTGTGCGAAATGCCATCTTTCGGTTGAGACGAGTCCAAAACACTCAACGGATTAGACAGGCGAGGGCATAAATCAAACAACAGGGTTCCCATAGAAAGAACAGAAAGGGGTAGGTACCTACTTTTCCCCTCTAATCTATTCACATTCACTGGGCAGATGGCGTTAGCGCATATCGCAGATGCGTATTTTTTTATGTGAGTGTAGGTCAGGCGAGGGAAGCTGGCTAGGGTTGCACGCTGGCGCTAGATCATGCAAAATAATTCCTATCAGAAACTAGCTATTTTACCTAGAATTAATTGTTTGCTACCGAATCTACCAATATTTCACTTTCGAGAGATGAAAAAAAAATGTCTCTCTAAAATCAAAATTTCCTTTCGCATTTTACAATTTGGCCCATTCGGAACATCGTTTGTTTCGTGTCTATCTGTGCGTCTGTGTGTGTGTGTGCGTGTGTGTGTGTGTGTGTGTGTGTGTGTGTGTGTGTGTGTGTGTGTGTGTGTGTGTGTGTGTGTGTGTGTCTGTGTGTGTGTGTGTCCGCAAATTCTTGTAACAAGCTCAATTTTTACAGTTGTCATCCAATTTTGATTTCATTTTCAGGAGAACGTGCAGGTTAGGTCTTGGATGTTCCCTTTCAGTTTTATTTTTCTCAAATCAATTCTTCACTCTACGCATGCGGAAACGTAAATTCCATTAGGCTTAATATTTTCTCTCCCCCTAGCCGTCCGATTTCGAATTAATTCAGAAGGAACGTTAGCTTAGCCCCCTATCAGTTTCATTGTTCACAAATCAATACTTCACTTTGCTCATGCACAAACTTTACATGTATTAAACATGATCTTTATTATTTTTTCTGCTATCTTAACAACTTAATATTTCTCCCAACCATAGGAATTCGTTACATATCGACTATTTCAAGATCATTTAAAATGGTTCAATGATTCTCGAGGAAGCCATGCGCAATTTCCGAATCGGCAGACTTTTATTTTGTTTATTTAATTTAATAAATGTTTATTCATTATTTGCCGAACGCAGGCTCCAAGTTGACTTGATCTGGACTTGTGCGTTTGTGTCTATCTGTTTGTGAGGCGATATCAGCCTCATTTTCGGACCTATCGGCTTGAAATTTGGAGCGTAGGCACTCTTATGCACAATTGATGCATAGCTTTTGGCGCTGCGACACGCAGCGCGTCGATTGGATTGAGGAAAATTCTATTCTTGATTCTTGAAAGAAGCTATAGGCCGATTCCGAATACCCAAACTTTAGGGTCGCAAACAACTCCTTTAACGTATAAATAGCGAAACATATTGGTTAGTAATGCATGCATTACAGGGACATCCCATTTCCTGGTTTTGTATATTCATGATTTAGGCGGGAATAGCAAATAGATGTGAATTTACTGGACGTGACCTCTTCATTATAACCTAACGTAAAAGTGCTTCAAGCTTCAAACCCCCTCACAACCAAAACAAAGTATAAACTGCTTTCATAAGTTGGTTGAAAATATCACGATATATCGCCCCCCCCCCCTCCCCAAATCAACCGGTATGAAATTTAAATTTACTGAGACTGGTTTTACCGTGAGACCAAATACTTCAAGCAACATGGTAAAGTAGTCGAACAAAAAGCACACAAACGAACTCATACTTCCATTTGGAAAGCTTGATTTTTTGGCCCAAGAACGGTATTTTTATCTCAATCTTAATGATTTCTACGGAAATTCTCTAAAAGTGCAAACAATGGCTGAGAATCATTAAGTGCATGTTGTTACCAGAATATTACTCAAAAGAGGATTATCATTTATGGAACTAAAACATTCACAAAATGTATGCACAAAATCATGCTGAAAAGATTCCTTACATTTAATTATTATTTTGCTAAAAAACTACAACAAAAAAGTGCCAGTCATGCAGCATGACCATATGAGCGATATTTCAAAGCTCATCCATCCATTTTATGATTTCCTGCCACCACTATTCAAGACATGTCAGAGTTCACATGTGATTGTTGTGACACAACTCGGTAAAAATTGACTATTTTGCATCGCTAAATCAATTTTAATTATTCTGACGCTAACGTTTACGATATTCACATTATGATTTTCGGCCTCCCATCACTTAGCAACGCTCAAGTTGAAATTTACTGTCTGCAAAATAAATGTTAACTATTAATTTTATTGCTCAAATTCGTCATATTGTCTGCAAAAATAGTTAACTATCAATTTTATTGCTGAAAAATTTGTTCTAAATAACATTTTATTATTTAAACAATGTTTCATGCAAATATTATCGATTTTGGTTTATTATTTTCAATAATAAGCCTATGTGATCGTGTAGCAAAAATTTTTATAACACCCCCCCTCAAACTTTGTCACTTTACGTTTCAAGGTGCGTAGAATCCAAATTTGAAATGTCCTCCGCCGTTCGCCGTCCGCCGTCCGGGCCATAAAAGGCCTAAGAATTGACTTTAAAAACCCGTTCTTTCGCACATAGACTCCATTTGGGGTCTAGTTTGCGTCTAACGTTTAAACATCCCGATCGCGTTACTCGCATAGATGCTATGGGCCAAAAACGGGCCAAAAAGTGTCTTTTTCGACGCGCGCACGCCTGGCACGCTTGGCAGGGGGTCACGGTGGGTGGTGAGGGGTGGTGAGCGGGGGGTGGAGTGAGAGGAGGCGCCGGCGCCGCGGCACCTTGTGGTGGGTACGGCGTTCCTTCGAGGCATGAATATATGTTTTTTTTTTTAAGGTCATATTTGTGTGTTAATACCAAAGCTTTTCCTACGCATATTTAATAACATATCCTCTCGACTTTTCGTACGTACTTAGATAATGATATTATTAAGGCAATAACTATTTGAATAGATAGGAGCTCAAATCGAGAAATATAAACATGCGTATATAATTATAGAAGTATAGGTTGTGACAACTCGAAATAGGACACGCCGAGGAGTCTGGACGGGCCTTATGACGTACGCTAGCCAACTAAAACTACGATCATACTCAATTGAAAAAATAATAAACCTTTGTGAAATAATTTGCAGCGTTTTTACAACTAGCGAACGGCATTATTTCGATTTTTGACTGATTTTTCAACTTTGAAGTTTTTGAAAACTTGATACATATTCTTATAGGAAATTTTACGCTGATTCCGAATATACCACATGTTAGTATGCTGAACAAATTATTTCGCACAACAAATCGCAAAAAACAAGCTATTTTGAAATTTTTGACTGCATTTTTGAAAATTTCAACCCGAAGATGTAATCCGATCATGCTGGCCAACGAACTTGAACTTTCGTTTTGTGTCCTTAACATTTTAAATTTTTTTTGAAGTTTCTAGCACAATTCTACGGACAGTTATCGTCTGGAATGACACATACATACATACATACATACATAAAAAAATGCGTTAAACTTCAGAATATGATTCAGAATAGCCTGAAACGGATTTCTGCATAAAATTTTTTCAAAAATTCAGATTCTACACATTTTGAGGCAAGGGATATAGCTTAATTTTCTAAACTTGAAATCCAAAATCATTGTTTGAAAAGCGGATTGTTATTGGGAACAAGTTTTTTGCCATAAAATTAATAGATGATGTGGTTAAGGAAATGTTTCCTTTTTTGGCTGCAATTTTAATTGAAGTGGTGTTTCCTTTCAGGAATGACGACACGAAAACGAAAAACACGAAAAAATGCTTAAAATTTTAATATTGTTTAATATTTATATTAATACAATATTACAAATACAATATTATAATATTGTTATTATTGTTGCAAAATGCGTGGGTGAAGTTTTCCGGATATAACGTGAGACACCCGTAATGCGCTGATACAATAGTCCCTACAGAGACTGCTAATGCGTATAAAGTATAACGGGAGTGGTTGATAAAAATTAGAAGTCAATATTCTTGACCAAGATAGCGGAATGAGATATTCAACGTATTATTTCGGCCCACTCGACGCTTGTAAAATTCCACGCGCCGGTCTGCCGCAAAGTAGGTTACTACGATAGTACGATTTTGATTAGTGAAATAAGAAAAACTGGAAGGCGGTGAAAAAAAATCAGATCTGAAATGTCTCATTCACTCACGAATCAATGAGTCAGATAAAAAAATCCAGTAAAATGATATCACTATCTTCACAGAAGAGGAATTTTCCTAACACAAATAAATTTTGCTGTTTATTGTTTTCAAGAATCAGAATCAGAATATCAGAAAATACAATGTGAAATATACAGGGTGATTCCCTCGCAGATGCAAAAAAAATTTTGGGTGAAACTACATCAAAAATGGAGTAAAATGCCGCCAACTGCATATTTTTATCTCAATCCGTTCTCGAGATATGATTTTTTAAAGGTTTTTTTCAGGAAAACCGTGTTTTTTTCCTTTTAAACTCAAATTTCTCCACTTTACTTCATTCAAATTTAACTTTTGACCACATTTTCGGAATCAGCATTAAATTTACTATAAGAATAGTGTACTTGGGTTCTTGAAAAGTACCATCCAAAGGCCCTCACATCAGCTCAAACATTGACGATTTTGAAAAAAGAATAGTTCTGAAAATCTTTAAAACTTTACTTCTCTTCCAAAACGAATCTTAGAAACTGGCAAATCTCACGAAAACTGCCTCGTCTAATACTCTTTCCAACGGTATAATCAGGCTTACTTCTATTTTGTTATTTAGTGGAGAAAATTATGTTTTAATGTTAAAAAATGTGGGTTTTTCAATGAAATTGTTGGTTTTCTCGAAAGATGACCCTCCATGAACCTACGATCATGGGGTCGGTTTCTATGTATTTTTTCTCGCTGGATCGAATGGAAACTCTTGCAGATCTCTCCAACTCCGTTATAACCGAGTTTTACACTTTAATTAGGTAACTAGTTTTACCCCATAACACACATACATTTAAGCGTAACAAACAAACTAAACATTAGCGAGTTTAAGTGTAGAACTCGGTTATAACGGAGTTGGAGAGATCTACAAATGTTACCATTCGATACAGCGTGAAAAAATACATAGAAACCGACCCCATACTCGTAGGTTCATGGAGGGTCATCTTTCGAAAAAACCAACAATTTCATTGAAAAACCCACATTTTTTAACATTAAAACATAATTTTCTCCACTAAATAACAAAATAAAAGTAAACTTGATTATGCCGTTGGAAAGAGTATTAGATGAAGCAGTTTTCGTGAGATTTGCCAGTTTCCAGGATTCGTTTTGGAAGAGAAGTAAAGTTTTAAAGATTTTCAGAACTATTATTTTTTCAAAATCGTCAATGTTTGAGCTGATGTGAGGGCCTTTGGATGGTACTTTTCAAGAACCCAAGTACACTATTCTTATAGTAGATTTAATGCTGATACCGAAAATGTGGTCAAAAGTTAAATTTGAATGAAGTAAAGTGGAGAAATTTGAGTTTAAAAGGAAAAAAACACGGTTTTCCTGAAAAAAAATTTAAAAAATCATATCTCGAGAACGGATTGAGATAAAAATATGCAGTTGGCGGCATTTTACTCCATTTTTGATGCAGTTTCACCCAAATTTTTTTTGCATATGCGAGGGAATCACCCTGTATACAAGCCGATGGAATAAAAATTAAAAAATAAGTAAATTTTCTCCTGTCCACCAACCAAATAAGTTCATAAGAACTTGTGGCGGCTGGTGGAGCTGGTCTCAGCCAATAACGATCATGTGATCTACGAAGTTAGTAGCTACTTGCGCAACACACAAACTACTTCAAAGAAAACACTACAGGTCAAATTCCTTTATCCTGCTCAAAACTTTTGTCCGAAAATGCACAAAACATAAAGCATAAAGGAACAATAAATCTTAGTAGTATGCATTCTTTTTCGCACGTTCAGTATTAAATATAGGCAACTGAATGTTAGAAGATACTGCAGTACGTGTATGCGTGACACTGCATTTATGCTCAGGTTGAATACCAATTTTATATACAATTAAGCACGATTGAAATAAAAATAATTGCCTCACGTTGAGTACATCTAACTCTCGGTGAAGGAGTATAGTAGGATAACGTGGACTCCGAAGAGCTATTTTAAGTATAATATTTTGTGCAACCAGCAAGGATCCTAATACTGACTTACCAGCACTTCCCCATACGAAAATACCATAAAACTAAGCCATTGTAAATGGTTCTCAATTACACAACAGACAGAAAATTTCGAGCTTCCTTAAAAACATATATAATTTTCTCAGTTTTGAAACGAAAGCCTCGATATGGAAAAATTTCAAGTTATGATCAAATATAACTCCTAAGTATTTACATTTTTCAGCCAAAGGTAAGAAATCACAATAACAAGTTTCTGTATTGTGAAAACACGAAAAGTTATGAAAAGCTACCCCAGAGTGGCCAGAGCAATTGCGATTAGAAAAAGAAAATCTAATTAACGAGGTCTTATCTATATTGAGATTCAAGCAATTAATATCCATCCAGGTCTTGACAAGAAACAGATTATAATTAATTGTGCTAAGTAACCCTGGAAGATCTTTTCCATAAAATAAAATTGCTGTGTCGTCAGCGAAACCCAGCATAGTACCATCTATTTCAAGATTCAATAGTTCATTGAAGGCTTAACTAATCAAAGTAACAATTGGTGATTTTTACGTATGATATGGTGTGGTATTGTGCCGATGGTTAGATTTTAAACAAATGGCTTTCACCAGCATAATCAATGGTTACACTGTTATCGGTAAACATCGATTTACAGTGTTTCCGTGAAATGTCGATTTAAAGTTTAAACGTTGATTTAGACGATATCAAGGAGGCAATTGCCTGCAAAATGAGGGTAATAACGAGATAACTAGTGAGGGAACAGCTGTTACTAACCTGAAATCTTCAAAGCTTCTATATTTTTTTATCCATTCTGATAGTATAATTTGCCCTATCATTTTGGAACTAGTGCAGCGATGATAATATGTGGGTTTCTTCATGGATTTTGAATTTGAGTTTGAAGTAAAAACTGCGAATTTCGAACCGCTGAAATACTCCAACCAAACGCGATTTTCATTCGTATTCATTGGAAATTTCGGGAGTCTGTCCCGTGAAAAGCAGTGGTTGGTATTCGATGGATTTTATAACTGTAGCCACTGCAAAAGCCGAGATTCCAAAGTTATTTCGACTCAAAAAACGCAGGAAACAGATTATAATTGTATCGCAGTATACTTAGATTTACATTTACAAGATTTACAACCTTACAATTTCGAAATTCGAAAGTAAAATTGTTAATTTGTATCTAAATTTGAAAAATTCAGTGGCTTTATCCTGTGGGGAATTTTAAAATCAGTAGATTGCCGCAAAAATCATCAAATTGGTCCATTATTGACCGATAAAAGTTGAAAAAACCGCATAATACCATCTGGCGCCCCCCTAAAGTGCGTATAAATCAAGTCCAATATCTCTTATCCCATTTGTCAAATTCCGAAAAGTGACCTCGGAAATATGGCTAAAAACAACATTTTTATGGTATTGCACAGGAGTACCGCATAATTCAGGAGAGTTGTATACATAATGAGAAATTGGTGTGAACCTTTCTTTCAAAACGGAAGTTAGTGAAAAGTTTCGTGTCTATTTCCACGAAAAATAAAGAGTTATAACGTTAAATCGATTTCGACGGTTAGACCATCATCAGTACAAAACAATAACTGAACACATTAGAAAGGAAACAGCTTATATAGTCCCGGTGAAGGGAGATTGAATCCCATTGGTCGAGAGAAAGGAAAGGGGGCTGGAGGTACAAATAAGTGCAAGCTAAGTGAAGGGGGATTATAGCCAATGAAGTTAAAGGAGGGGAATTACTGGTTTCAACAGTTTGAAGGGATAGTTCCAAGCTTTATAGAAATGGACTTATCAGTGGTGAAATATATTGGTGGATATCCTCATTTAAACATTTACCAGATCTGTCACTTTTGATCATTTCCTATTTTAGCGAATTTTTGAAGAAAATTAAGCTATTGCTCTCGCCTCAAAATTTGTAGAATGTGAATTTTTGAAAAACATTAATGCAGAAATCCGTTTTAGGCTATTCTGAATCATATTCTGAAGTTTAACGCATTTTTTTATGTACCTATGTATGTATGTTTATATGTACCTATGTATTGTATGTATGTATGTGTCATTCCAGACGATAACTGTCCGTAGAATTGTCCTAGAAACTTCAAAAAAATTTTTAAATGTTAAGGACACAAAACGAAAGTTCAAGTTCGTTGGCCAGCATGATCGGATCACATCTTCGGGTTGAAATTTTCAAAAATGTAGTCAAAAATTTCAAAATAGCCTGTTTTTTTGCGATTTGTTGTGCGAAATAATTTTTTCAGCATACTAACATGTGGTATATTCTGAGTCATCGTAAAATTTCCTATAAGAATATGTATCAAGTTTTCAAAAATTTCAAAGTTGAAAAATCAGTCAAAAATCGAAATAATGCCGTTCGCTAGTTGTAAAAATCGGTAATATTTGCATGAAACATTGTCCAAATTCAGATTGAACTACTCTTATGGAAGTATCCCATACCTAGTTTAAAACGTAGGTAGTAGGTGCTTGTTTAATAATTTGATTCCATGTTTGTCTATCAAAATCAAAAACTAAAATTTCTCTACACGATCAATAGCGACTAAAATGTCGAAGATTTCTTCAAAAATTCGCTCATGGGGTCATGCTGCATGACTGGACTTTTTCAAGTACATTCAACATTCCTCCCTTTGGACAAAAATGAAGACAATCTACGAACTGTCTATCTGTCAAATCAAAATTGTAATTATGATTGGATTCCTGAAGATGTTTTGCAAATGCAGACCTACCCTTATTTTCCCTGAAATCCCCCTGATGCTCTTCTATTCTTTCCCTGAATTTTCTGCCTGTTTAACCGCAATATTCGTAACCGCAAGATCATTTTAATTTATAAACCCCACTTTTATCCTGAACGTTAATTTTGTCTTTAACGGAACCTAGTAATGATCTAAGGCTATTTCTAGTTTTAAAATCCACTTTGTAACCCCTCGATGATAGAATCTAGCCGATTTTATCTGAAAATTTCCCATAATAAGGTAGGGGTGCCCACAGGGGGGCAAGTATAAGCAAACTGCGTCGTTAAAATTTTGGGGGGGGGGGGGGGGGGGTTAGAAAAATGAGTATTTTTTAAATTTTTTTATGAACAAGTAATAAGATTTATTGATTTTTGCTAGCGTCAGCTGTTTTCAATTCGAATTACTTTATTGGATATGTTGTAGAAACAGGTATTGTGCGCATGCGTACAGTGTATCATTTACATTACCTATTTAATAAATATTTTAGTTGGGGGGGGGGGGGGGGGGGGGGGGGGGGGGGGGGGGGCGAGTCGTTGCGCTTGGGGGGGGTGGGCACCCCTGAATAAGGTATACTTATCCATTTTTTTTCTTCTGAAGTACACCTTCCCTAACCAGATTGGAAACTTTATCTCTACTCTTTTCCCTAAGAACCTTATCCCATAAGGTATCAACGAGATCTCCTCCGTAGCCATTACTAGCCGCTTTGCTATTGATAATGGATTTTTCTTTTGTTAAACTTCGTTCACTCATAGGAACAGATAGTGCTCGGTTAATCATACTATGGAAGGCTGTATGCTTATGGACTAAAGGGTGATTTGAAGTACTATGGACCGCTATACCTATCTCAATACCTATGTATCTTTTCTATAAATTGAAAAATCATCATCATCATTTACCAAAGAGATGGACAGATCAAGAAAATTTAGTTTATTCCCGCCGAATTCGAGGGTGAATTTGAGAAAGGGATCTAATTTAACGATTTTTTCGTGAAAAGAATTTAACTGTCTATCTTTCTTGTCGACCTTTGTACCTTTGTGTTGTTAACCTATCTTTATTGCGGATACGACCTCCACAGCTGCACGCGTAGGTGTGTCAAAAGTCTTCTATTTCTCGTTTCCGACAGTTGGGAAGATCCGTGAGGGACTCGGAGAAATAAATAAATTTCCATTATTCGGCAGAGCCCCACTTGTTATTGGGTAAATGTTGTTTTCGGCCGGTGTAAGGATCCATATCTCGTCTAAGTTTAGACAGAGTTCGGGCACTAATTTTAGTTATCCCCGGCGAACATCCGGCGAGCGGAGTCTGTTCATGAGGTTTTACCTACCGAAAGGTGAAAATACCGGACGGGAGCGTTGCGCCGCCGGTCTGTTGACCAATTTTTTCGGTCGCCAATACGGCAGTTGTGTTATGGAAATGATCCGACTCACGTTTCGTGGTATCCGCGTCGACGGGATATTCTAAAATGTGCTCACCGGTTTTGTCATTTGCAATTCAAACGCCGTGACACCGATAGCAGGTGTTCGATCTGTACATTCACCTTCCGTCGCTAAAATATCTCAGTAAAAATCCGAGACTCGGCAGGTTTATTTCGATCAAACAATCAGTCGGCCAACCGGTAAAAGTTGTCAAATCAACTGGCCAACAGCAAAAAAAAATCCAGTCATGCAGCATGACCCCATGAGCGAATTTTTGAAGAAATCTTCGACATTTCAGTCGCTATTGATCGTGTAGAGAAATTTTAGTTTATGATTTATACAGGGATACTTCCATAAGAGTAGTTCAATCTGAATTTGGACAATGTTTCATGCAAATATTACCGATTTTTACAACTAGCGAACGGCATTATTTCGATTTTTGACTGATTTTTCAACTTTGAAATTTTTGAAAACTTGATACATATTATTATAGGAAATTTTACTCTGATTCCGAATATACCACATGTTAGTATGCTGAAAAAATTATTTCGCACAACAAATCGCAAAAAACAGGCTATTTTGAAATTTTTGACTACATTTTTGAAATTTCAACCCGAAGATGTAATCCGATCATGCTGGCCAACGAACTTGAACTTTAGTTTTGTGTCCTTAACATTTTAAAATTTTTTTGAAGTTTCTAGCGCAATTTTACGGACAGTTATCGTCTGGAATGACACAAACATACATATATACGAGTACATACATACATATATATACAGGGTGTCCCATCTAAACGGGCCCATCGGGAAATTACAGCCTTACGGTGCGAGATATCGAAAAATTGAACTGGACCTTTTTTATAGTATTTCAACTCAGCTTCACGATTCGGAAGTCCGATTTTTATTTGTTTATGTTTTAGGGTCTCATATCATTGATTGAAACTTACGGTTACCTCTTGACCCCCCTTTTTTATTGCTTTTTTCGATTTCAGGTTGAATTTGGAACAGAAAATGCCTCCTTGAAATTTTCTTTTTGGGGCTTCGTTTCTGAGTTATTCCACTTTTTGCGGAAGTCCGATTTTTATTTTTCCATGTCTCAAATCATTGATTGAAACTTACGATTTCCTCTTGACCCCCCTTTTTTATTGCTTTTTCCGATTCTAGGTTGAATTTGGAACAGAAAAGGCTTCAGAATATGATTCAGAATAGCCTGAAACGGATTTCTGCATACAATTTTTTCAAAAATTCACATTCTATAAATTTTGAGGAGAGAGCAATAGCTTAATTTTCTTCAAAAATTCGCTAAAAGTCTGCCAAGTTGGATGGGCAGTATAGCTTCCTCTCTTATTGTAAAATGGACGTATAGAAGTAGTTGAAGAAAAAAGTACGAGACGAAAAGATTTATAAGTCGGCGTTATATATGGGCAGCCACAGAATAGTGTGAACCTGTACTTTTACATTCGAACGCTCATTAAAATTGACGTCATCATCCTGGAGCTGTTTTGTCGCATAAAAACGCACGGAAATAACTAAGATAAGTTGATTTTAAGCTCCGAACCGGCCTATCCTGAAGCCTTTTCACTTGGAAACGCACACACACAGTAAAACGCGTACAGTAAACAGTAAAAACGCGTCCACCGTAATATAGATTTGTGTTTGAACCACCCGAATGAATAAGTTTCATTCCGAAATTACAAAACCAATCTGTGAACCTTCATTAACTAGCTTAGGGCCTTGAGACGATACCGCCCCCTACTGTTGGCGTATACATCCTAACCGTTTCGTTCAATCTAATTCAGAGTGAGAATCTAGTTAGCTGTAAAATGTAAGATTTGAAATCCTAAATATCCACCAAACTACCTTTACAGTAGTAGCTACCTATTCCATTAATCATCAACTGAGTGAGTAAACAAACAATAGCTATCAGTTGGTAAAATTTATTTACGCAATATATTTTGTTGAGAAACAAAGCGAACCCTCTTTCCTAGGCATTTAATCAGTATAATTTTTTAGGTCAGGGTTTGTTTCCAATGGTCATCATCACTTGCCTATAATGATTTAGGTCATCTAGGAAAAAATCAACTGTTGAGAGGCTTCACACTACTTCCCCAGTATTATAAAACGTTCGAGTGCTGTAGTTTCCTACCTAAAACTATAGAAATCACATTTTGAATGTTTTGTGGAGTAAGTATATATTACAAGTTGGTTGGTCACCAAAATCGGGCTAACGATTATGATAATTTATTTTTGATTAAGACTATCTCTATCCAATTTTTTAATTCACTGTCCGTCCATGATCTTTGTAAGAGTAATTCAATTCAATTCCGGTGTGTCAGAATCCTACATTTTTGACATCCTGGATGGTCGGGAGACGATTTAGACAATCAATGTTTAGTGAACTAGTTTTCCTATCACTTTCCAACTAAATTTTATCATTTTGCAAATCTTTGAATGCTGTTATTTAAATCGTTCAGTTAGGACCAGTTCCACCAACAAAATTACATGATGCTTGCTTTTTAGTTAGTAAAGAAGGAACAAAAAAAAACCATGGTCGGGAGCTGAAAAATGCATTAATTTGACGAGCACTGGTGGTGTGGCCGCCAGCAAACAGGCGTATAAAAATCGATTACTAGTGTAAAACTGTACACTTACATTAGAACGCTCATTAAAATTGACGTCAACATCCTGGAGCTGTTTCGTCGCATAAAAACGCACGAAAATAACTGAGATATGGTTGATTTTAAGCTCCGAACCGGCCTATCCTGAAGCTTTTTCACTTGGAAACACACACACACACACACAGTAAAATTACATGATGCTTGCTTTTTAGTTAGTAAAAAAGGAACAAAAAAACCATGGTCGGGAGCTGAAAAATGCATTAATTTGACGCGCACTGGTGGTGTGGCCGCCAGCAAACAGGCGTATAAGTTGTATGGTAAACCTGTAAACTTACATTCGAACGCTCATTAAAATTGACCTCATCATCCTGGAGCTGTTTTTTCACATGAAAAAGCACGAAAATAACTGAGATATGGTTGATTTTAAGCTCCAAACCGGCCTATCCTGAAGCTTTTTCACTTGGAAACGCACACACTCAGTAAAATTACATGATGCTCGGTCGGTGTGAGGACCTCAGTCGGTAGGTACCCAAGTTTTTTTTTTTTTTACATTTTCATGTCTTTGCTTTGGCACATAAACTGAAAAATCGTCACGAAAACTTGCACACGCGATACCAATAAATAAAATAGACTCACTGTGTTGCGTATAGAACAATCAACTGTTTTCTTATTTTGATGCTTGGATACATGAACTAACAAATTTTGATTTCTTAATTTACTATTATCCCGGCAACACAAGTGTAACAACAACGCTACTGGGGTAGGTAATGTAGCCTGGCTCGAATTCAATAAAGTACCCACGGGTGTCGGAACAATGAGTCAACACGATCGCGAATTCAATTAAGTACCCACGGGTGGGCGGTTTCTCTTATGGCCCATTTAATTGATCTGTACGCCCCGCCGTGCAATGCACGGGCGAGATCTGCCTAGTAATAAATACAATAAGAAAACAAACATGAAAATGTCCCAATGTGTTGCAGACTCGTATGCAAGCATTTAAGTTTTTTTTTTTTTTTGCTCCCGATCAAACTGTCCTACCTCAACGTGCTGTTTCTTAAGCTGGTATTACACTTCCGTGTGTTGAAGCAAAAGTTTGTATTTTTGTTCACAGCCCCCCCCCCCCCAAGCACGAAACGCACACAAATTGGCCAAAAGAGCCTTCGTATTAAGATTTATATACGCCAGTCTGCTGGCGGCCACACCACCAGTGCGCGTCAAATTAATGCATTCTTTAGCTTCCGACCATGGTTTTTCCCCCCTGTTTTTACTAACTAAAAAGCAGGCATCATGTAATTTTACTGTGTGTGTGCGTTTCCAAGTGAAAAACCTTCTGGATAGGCCAGTTTGGAGCACAAAATCAACCATATCTCTGTTATTTTCGTGCGTTTTTATGCGAAAAAACAGCTCCAGGATGATGACATCAATTTTAATGAGCGTTCGAATGTAAGTGCTCAGGTTTACTACACTAACTCCACAGACTACTATTAATTCCACAGCAATGAAATTTATAGGAGAACATCTAAGAGCTAAACCGCAAAATCCTTGAAAATTTCATAAATATCGGTCCGTCATTTACGGAGTTTAGTCTACGTCGATCAATTTTAGTTTTGCTCGTGCAATATAGCTATTGCTCTACCAATCGCGATATAGTTTATAGGGAATTTTTCTGGAACACATACCCATCTAATCCCCGAGTTAGAACGAAATCGGACCAATAAATGATGAGAAATCGATGTTATAATCGGTTGCTCATGCTAACAGACTACAAGTTATGTGACAGCAATAAAATTTATAGGGGACTGTTTAGAAGCTATCCCGCAGAATCTCTGAAAATTTCATCAAAATCGGAGTGATACCTGCGTCTATCGATAATAGTTTCGCGCATGCGCAATGGTTATTACTCAACCAATTGCGATATAATTTACAGAGCATTTTTCTAAAACATATACCCAATTACCTACCGAGTTTGAACGGAATCGAACCAACAGATGATGAGAAGTCGACATTATGAGAAATTCACGTTTGCGCATGTGCACAGGCTACCGTTGATTCGACGGGATTGAAAACTATAGGGGACCGTCTAGGAGCTAACCCGCGCAATCCCCAAAAATTTCATCGGAATCGGACTAAAATTTGGTATAGTTTTGGGCGTGACAATGATCTACCACAGGCAGATAGACAGACACAGAACCGAAATTGATCAGCGAGCTCTAAAATGCAAAAAGTAAGGGGAAATTTTGATTTTGGAGGAAAAAGTTTTTTTCGACTTCAATCACAAACACAAAGCTTCCCTACCTTCGGTAGTGAGGAAGCAAAATCTAAGAAAATCCATAATCTTTTTTGAATTGCCAAATTTTATCTAGTTCAAGTTTTTTGCCACAAAATTGGATCACGATAGTGAGGGAGCAAAATAGCAGCGTGTGGTCTACCTATACCTTCCAGAGTGTGCGAGAAAGCAAGAAATCTAGTGAAAGACTTCGTACCTACGACTTGTGACGATTCTGAACATATGGAATGAGAAAAACATGTCAACTTTTTGTCATTTTGCTGAATTTCGATTTTTGTACATCTTGGGGTGAAACTTGGTATAGTTTTGGGCTGGACAAGGATTTACCACAGACAGACACGGAACCAAAATTGATCAGCAAGCTCTGAAACGCAAAAAGCAAGTGGAAATTTGGATTTTGGAGGACAAACATTTTTTCGACTTCAATCACGAACACAAAGCTTCCCTACCTTTGGTAGTGAGGAACCAAAAGTCATACAAATTTTATTGGGAGTTTATAAAGAGTTTATGTTTTGTCTGCGGATTTCAGAGTATGCTGTATTAATGAAATTCCGTTTCCACCAGTATGCGATTCACTCTGTTATTCCAATTTTTGAGCTTTCTGACCGTCCATACAGGCTTTGATCAAGTCCTGATACATTCAGCAGATACATTTAGCAGATTTGACATCTTCCGGGATATTTATGTTTAAAATTATAATTAGTATTACTATTATTTTATTTTATTTTTTTTATTTTTTTATTTATTTTTTTTTTTTTTTTTTTTCATTGCACCAAGTAATAACTTAGTAACAATATTAGGATTAAATATGGAATTTTCAATGTAAGAATGCTTTTCAAATGTCAAGAAATTAAAAATTCACTTTCCGAAGTTTGATACAATTGCGATAAATACATTGACCACAATAGTTTGTTGAAATGTTCTCAAATTCCAAAAAGTATGCTCAAAAAATCTCCAAAACGAGAAACATTTTAGTGAATTCTTAAAGTTCTAAATCGTCGCCGAATAAACAGCTTAATTTTCTACGAAAATTCGCTAAAAGCAGTTTTTTTTTATGTTGATATAATAAATTTTTGTGCACATATAATCTCAAATTATTTGAAAACTTATTTTAAAAAAAAGTTTCAGCCACGTAGCATGATCTTGAGTGCAAGGAATTGTTAACTATTAATTTTATGGCAAAAAATGTGTTCTAAATAATAATCTCCTTCTCATCGATTTTTTAGCAAATTTTAATGCATTTTAATACATTTTTCAGCATAATTTTGTACATAAATTTTTTATTGTTCTATTTTGTAGTCAGTAAACTTTTTTTGAGCAATATTCAACCAAAAAATATAAATTTAACAATTTTTAGCCGTTTTTAGCCATTTTTAACGATTTTTTGAGGGCGCAAACTAAGAACAATACTGCGAAGAAGTAGTGTCTTAAAACTCAGTTTTCTCATTTAAAATATGTGAAATAATATTAGAAACAAGGCTCTAATCGACCAAATAGAGCCTGTGCGCAAAAGAACGGATTTTTTCGATCGAGTTGAAGGCTAGTAAAGCTAGACAGCGGAGGCGGACTTCAGATGGCACATTCGGTTTCTACGCGACTTGAAACATAAAATAACCATGTTTGAGGGGTGTTCAAAAACCTACCCGCTACATCAACATAATTAGTTGGTAATGAGACATTTGAAAATAAAAACTATTATTATTTAATTCACCAGTATTCGAGTAATTCTGAGGTGCCCAGTAGTGTTACATTTACAGGAAGGTTAGGCTGGTGTCGTGTGCCTTTAGGTCCCCAAACGGGTGACGTTAAATGAGCCATTCTAACGTACGACGTTGCTAACGTCCCCTCAAGGTCACGTACTCTAGGGTACGTTAGGGTGACGTTAAGGGTACGTTAGTGGTCACCAAAATCTCTCTATTCTCTCGCAGCTGCTGAATCCCAGCAGCAAGGAGACAGCATAAGGCTGCTCTTCTCCGGTCCATCATAGTTAAAAGACAATTATAGATATAATAAACAACAGATATAATTGTAGACAATATCCCGTTCTATAGACCCTCTATACTAGAAAAAACGCTGCAAATTATTTCACAAAGGTTTATTATTTTTTCAATTGAGTATGATCGTAGTTTTAGTTGGCTTGCGTACGTCATAAGGCCCGTCCGACTCCTCGGCGTGTCCTATTTCGAGTTGCCACAACCTATACTTCCATAATTATATACGCATGTTTATATTTCTCGGTTTGAGCTCCTATCTATTCAAATAGTTATTGCCTTAATAATATCATTATCTAAGTAAGTACGAAAAGTCGAGAGGATATGTTATTAAATATGCGTAGGAAAAGCATTGGTATCAAACACAAAAAATATGACCTAGAAAAAAACATATATTCATGCCTCGAAGGAACGCTGTACCCACCTCATGGTGCCGCGGTGTATTATATGGGTATAACACGTAAAAGTAATAAATATCCATTCTCCTACACCCCTCTGCTACGCCCCTGGTCACTCCAGCCACCACAAGGTGCCGCGGCGCCTCCTCTCACTCCACCCCCCGCTCACCCACCTCACCACCCACCGTGACCCCCTGCCAAGCGTGCACGCCTCGAAAAAGACACTTTTTCGCCCGTTTTTGGCCCATAGCATCTATGCGAGTAAAGCGATCGGGATGGTTAAACCCCAAATGGAGTCTATGTGCGAAAGAACGGGTTTTTAAGTTAATTCTTAGGCCTTTTATGGCCCGGACGGCGGACGACGAATGGCGGACGGACATTTCAAATTTGGATTCTACGCACCTTGAAACGTAAAGTGACAAAGTTTGAGGGGGGGAGGGGGGGGGGGGGGGGGGGGGTTATAAAAATTGTTTGCTACACGATCACATAGGCTTATTATTGGAAATAATAAACCAAAATGAGCGAACTGAGCCTAAAACGAGGGGAAAACTGCAAAAACTGACAGGTGCCCCCACACCTTCAGTTCAGATAACCGTACAGTTTTTTGCTCAGTTTCGTCCTCATGAAAACTGCGCAGTTAAACTGAGCGTGTGACGGCCCCTTAAAATTGATTATCCAATTATTATTGAGTCAAGGATGACTAGCATAACTTACCCCCTCCCTCTCACCGCTTTACATTATTATTCAACCTTCCCGGGAAAAGTGACACTGAGAGAGAGTGCTCTCCTATCAGCATTCTTGGTTATATTTGTTTGGCCAAGATAACCGGCGGAGAGGCAAATGTTTGATAAATCTTTGGCTCCACCTCTCCCCCTACGACAGACCGAGCCGAACTATTCACACCGAAAATCCAGACGGAGTAGAAAAAGGAAAAAAAAATGTTGGGACAAAAAAAATCCGTTTAAAGATAGAGATAAACGAGAGAGTGGAGAGAAGGCGTGAAGGAAATGTTTGCTCTTCTTCCGTGTTCCGCTTATCAATTGAAAATACTGCTATCCTAATCAGTAAATTTCATAAAACGGAGCAGATATTATTCGACAACATTCCTCACAATAACACTATTTTTCATCGGAAGTAGCCTATTTTTATTCAAAATTAAGTCAATGCAGACTAAGATAATGACTTATCGGAAGCTAATATTAACTCGAGGTTGATAAAATAGTGAGGCTCCGTCTTTCTCCTTACCGGTACAATACTTCAAAATTACTTAAACTCTTTGAAATTTGTACTTTAATTTTGACCCTTCCGTAAGTGGGTTTAACCCGTATTTTAAACTGAGTTATTAAATAGTGGCACTTTTATTTTTATTTATTTATTTATTATTTTTTTTTGTGGAATTTTGTTTTTTGTAGACAGGGAGAATGACTTCTATTCCACAATTAAATGTTAACTACAATATATATATATATATATATTAGGGATGAGTCGATTCCCGATACGTACCGATTCTCGATACCACCGATTCTTAGGCATTGGTATCGGTATCGAGAATCGATCGCCTAAAGCCGATACCGATACCGCCCGGTGATGGGCGTTTTATTACACTACGGTACTATTGCAACCATCTAACAACGAAGATGGTTGTACCGTGCAACCGTTGTGTGAAGTTAGCAGTTGCGAAACATGAATTGTCCAAAACACAACTTACAATTATAACTTTGTTTACAAGTAGGCTTGTGTTATTTTGTTTGTGACAACAGAAGCATTAGACAAAGCTATGTTTTCCAAGTATAAAAGCCTAGAGCCAGTCTTATTTGGAAATACCTTACAGTTACCGACGAAAAACTAAAAAACCAAGTCAGTCTGCTTAACTTGTTTTATTCAGAAAGAAATCAATCCTAGGCAATAAAAGTTGCCTATTAATTGATACTTGATAGATAACAAAAAAAATCATATATTGGGATCAATTTTTTGTAAGTATAAGTTATATGTTGTACAAAAAAAAATTTGAATATATTACTAGTTCAAGAGGAATTTTTGTTTTTCAATTTTCACCTACAGGTAAGTTAGGTATTATGCGCCGATGGTATCGGTATCGAGAATCAGGAATCGATTTTTTAGGTATCGGTATCGGGAATCGATAAATGTTGGTATCGACTCATCTCTAAAAAAAAAAAATATATATATATATATATATATATATATATATATATATATATATATATATATATATATATATATATTTTTTTTTTTTTTTTTTTTTTTTTTTTTTTTTCCACCTGCTGACAGTCATCATCAGGTAGGTCTAGGTAGGTATGTTATTTTAACATTGCAGTAGGAATTTCTTTTTTGATCACTAAACAATATCATAAACCATAAACTATATCGTAAACAATATCATAAAAACCATAAACAATATCATAACATATATTTCATTTAAATCAAATGCAAACTACAGTAGTTATCCTTAGCACCTCTTCTTCTTATCTTCTCCGTCCTTCCTGAAGTGGTTCCTGGGAAATTGCAGTGTTACATGAGCATCCCATCTCCTCCCGTTTCATTCTCTCGTGCTTGCCATATCCAGGGTGACCTTGCCAATATATGAAGTGCCCCCGTATTTTAGGACTTGCCTTGGACAAACTTTCCTTCCTAGAGCCATCCGGGGTGCTCCGGAGTGCTCGAGCACATACAGATGGGAGTGAACTGTGTAAGTGTATCCACAGCAACGCTCTCGTTTCATTCCCTTGTGCGTGTCATATCCAGGGTGCCCAAGCCAATATGTGCTGCTGCATTTGAGGCCCATGGCAAAAGTTTCCTTCGTGTCCCCATCCAGGGAGTGTTGGACCACAATAGGGTTAAGTAGCATCCTGGGGATGGCTGAGCTCTCCAGTGGGAGAAGACTCTGCTATCCACAGCTTCACTTCCGTTTCATTCCTCGTGCATACCATATTCTGGGTGTCCTTGCCAATTTACAATGTGCCATCACGTATTAGGACTTGCCATGGCCAAAGTTTCCTTTATGGCCCCATCCAGGAAGTGCAGGAGCACATATATAGTGTCAAGTATATCAGAGGGATGGCTGAGATCTCCAGCGGGATGCACACTCTGGCACAGGGTGGCGTTTATAAGATTAGTTCTATCAGCACTAATTACCCAGCTCGCATCGATGTGAGAGTGGTTCAAGTTACCTAGACAGATTAGTGCCTGGGTGCCCTGAAACAGTATAAGGTGAAAATAGCGTTTTGAAAGTTGTGTGAAGCCTCTCATCAGATGTTTCAAAATATAATGATTTAGAACACTTAAACGCTGTTATAAATTCGTGACTTTACCAAAACTGATTAACCCGTCCGCTACCAACCCCCCTTTTGCAACGCGCGCTACCAAGTGGGGTGACTGTGTCACCCCACGCGCTTTTTATTAATATTTTAATAATTACACTTGTTAAACAACAATAAAATTCAAATTCGAATATTTTTTATTTTACAAAATGAATGACACAGCTTTAAAACATTACATTGAAAACACTAATTTGAAAAACCAACAAGAAAATGCACATTTATGAAATTCCGTCCCCCAAAAATTTTTTTCAACCGAAACTTCAATTCCTCTCACTCTTATTTTCACATTCAAGACACTTGACAATGGTTTGTTTGCTTCTGTGGTTTTTACAGACAGGTTCGTGGCAAACACAGCACTTCAGTTTTGATTTTTTATCCATTTTTCTGCTGCAAAAATGGCATCGCACCGCCACAGGCAGAGTTGACGACAGGCTGCTCTGTGTCGGTGCTGCTCTAGCTGAGTTTTCGGAGTCAACTGATTCCAGTGAAGCCCCTGCAGAAAGCTTGATGCAGTTTAGAACGTTTGTGTGAAGGTTTTGAGCTAAACGCATCTTCATGTTGGGGAGAGCAAGTTGTTTTGCGAGTTCGATTAGGAAAAGCTTTCGCCTGCTCGGATTTTTAATATTCCACTCCGGATATTTCGTCTTCCAAATGATGAAGCTATTGAGTGCAGCAATGTCGATTAGCTCCATAAATATATAACTTTTGACTCTTTTGGTAAACAACTAATGACCGCGCAAACGCGTCAAAGAGCATGAAAACAGACGGACTTATCCTAGCTGCTACGTTTTTTTTTTTTTTTTTTTTTTTATTTTTTTTTTTTTTTGTTACACACACTACCGAGCGGGGTGACTGAGTCACCCCACGGGCACAACTCCGTGTTTCAATCGCCTCAAAGTAATTTTTCTGCACGGCAGCTTATTTTTTCATCAAATTGATTGTTAATGAGCAAATACAAAAAAGCTCATGCCCATACTGACGTGCATTGTTATCAAACTCAGAAAAATTGGACCGCTGGGGTGACTGAGTCACCCCATTCGGTACCCGACGGGTTAAAAGGACTACGAAGCCCTCACTTGACCACGAAATGCATAATCTCATTCAGTAGAGCAGTAAATAACACTTTTTTGACATTTCATCGCACTAATCTAATTAAAGATAGAGGCTATCAAACATTCATTGTTCATTGTGTGGACAGAGCCGATCAAGGTTAAAATAACGAAATACTACACTATGGGACTTTCGATTGAGTTCTACTTGGAACCAATTTAAAAAAGGTCTCTCCGAGTCAAATTTGGACTTATCGAATTATCCAAGAAGTATATGCCGTAGAATCTAACAGTCTTACTTTGCAGGTGTGCGATGAGTGCGATGAGAGAATATGGCGAGTTGAGAACACAGATCTTCCAAAGAACGTAAGACCAACCTATCCATACATATATTTCTATTGTAGTTTCCGAAACGGCTTGCTGTTTGTCCGTATGTCAGGAATTCCTAATTTCATTATGGAAGGGGGTGAATGGAGGGGGTCATACTGATAAATCGTGATGTTCGAACTATTCCCGTCAGGCTTTCGTGATTCTTTTTTTGTTCGACTATGAATTCGGTCTAGTTTCGGAAATCAGGAGTTTCAAATTACATTATGGAAGGGGGTATTAATAATAAACAATGTTTCAACTATTCTCGTCAGATTTTCGATATTCTTTTCCAAATGTGAATTTGTTCTAGTTTTGGGAAATATGTCAGAAGTTTCGAATTTCATGATGGTGTATAGCGATGTATAGTCATATTTTTACTCATCTGATACCCGTAACAGTTTTTATTATTTTTTCGATCCAGATTTTAGTCCAGTTATGCGACCTTGGAATTTGAAATTTACTGTAGATGGAGAGGGTGAATGGGGGGGGGGGGATAACTCCTCATTATATTTTCGTTTATTGTTTCCTCTTTTTCAATTCTTGCCAAAATGGTACTCAACCCATCCTAAGGGACGTCTCTGTATTGCATGCCTTTCTTACCAGTATTTTCTCCAATCATTTCTAAACCTAGCATCCTACAGAAATTTTTATACGAAGCAAAGGACCCAAGGAGGAAATCAAGTCGTTTCCCACTACCTTTTGGGGCTAGCCCATAAGCGATTTTTCCCTAGAAAATTATCCATTGTTCAGTATCCACCAAAATTCCCCTATGAACTTCCCCTACTTTTCACTGCCTACTTAATCAAGCTTGGTTGTTCGATTCAAAACAGTTTCCCGTTAGTATTATATATAATTAATTTACGAATAAAATACATAATAATAAAAATAAAGCAAGATTACAATAAATAGAAGCCTGCAGTAGTGATTGAAATAGTTTAATAGAAAAGATTAAAATAATCTAGTGTAGCAGTATTTATATTCTAACCTATCATATTGCTAGTTTGAGTTTGTTCATATTTTGTTGTTTGTTGATCTCGGTTTCATGCCCTGGATTTTATTTCGCGTAGGTAGGTACCTACTTATATAATACAATTCTGTGATATTGTCCAGAAAAAGTTATTTTTGCGTGGAAGTAACAATTGAAAATAAACCTGTGAGAAAGTCCACATAGGTATATGAATTTGCATGCAGCAAGTCTAGTATAATAAACTAGTGCTCCTCAGTTCATCGGTAGGTAGGCCTATTCGTATTTATCGTAGTTTTTAACGTTCTGATTAGTTATTTGGATAATATTTTTTTCTAAGTAGTATTATGCTTTAATAATCCAAAGGTAGGTTTATGAATATGAAAGCGTCCGTGATTTCAGATCATTACAAAGAGCCATTGAGCACCTACCTACTTATATGAACGTTTGACAATTTATCAACAGTCTTCTACACTCTTACACTACACACTTCGTACACTAATTAACAGTCTTCGTGCAAAAGCACTAGAAATTAATACTAAAACTATAAAACAAAATCCTCGACTGTTGCCCCTCCATGAGAAATGACTCGGCTACGCTACTGATCAGACCAAAATCTCATTATTTTCAGCCAACATCATCAATGAAACGATTAAGGCCGTAGCACACTTGCATTTTTTCAGCTTTCTTCTCGCATTTTTAATGTTCGAACTTGAAAAAGGCAAAGGGTTTTTTTCCAAGGTCAGCTGTGAGTGTTGAGGAGGAATAAGTGCAAAAACAGCGCATTCTGACGGAATGCAGTTTTATCAAGTCTGTCAGGTTAGGGCCCCTAGGGGTTTTCCATTAGTAACCTTCCCAAGGGTTCCGTTTTAGCATTTTTCGCGTTTAGGTAAAAATTAGAACATGTGATCACTGTGGTGTGATGTGAACATGTGTTCTTATTTTCCCAAGTGAGTTTAAAACAGCTCCGCCAGGATTCGCAATGGTCGAAAATGCTGACCTTGAAAAAAAAGCACTTCATCTTCACGTTTAGGCATTAAAAATGCTAGTGTGGTACAACCTTTAGGCATCAAAATCATTTTTTCTTCTCTATTTATCTTATTTCTATTAGTTTCCGCGATTTGACAGTGTAACAGAACCGCAATATTCATTACCATCGATTTTCGTGGTTTCAGAATTTTTTCCACCAAAACTTGATTGAAACACTGCATCGTTGCGATTTTAATAGGGAGTTTTTGTGCAGTTTTCCATCTGAGATGTTCAGCTGAGTCGTTGTACGAAAAAAGGTTTTCCTAGCGCAAGCAAACCATACGATAACCACTGAGTCGTACTGTACGAATAGGGAATCGTTGTACGGTTGAACGAAACGATTCAAAAGTCACACTAACGTGACTACACTACTCCAAATCTTCATAATTAAGCCCAAGTCATAGATTACCTAACGTGTAATGAATTCTTTCATAATGGAAGAAGTATCAGATTAAACCACAGATAAAGTTGTTGCTAATTTTTTCACTAGAAATAGATGTAGTAGAAGGAAGGGAACTTGGAAGGGTAGGTAGTTGTTACGGCAACATCGAAATTCGCCTTGGGTTAGGAGAATCTCATTTGGGAACTTCAACATGATCAACTATCAAGATGTACATACCTAGATTATAAATATGTACCTACCTACCTGTACCCATTACCTACATAATATGTACGATATTTTACACTTTTTCCCTTGGCCAATTACGTTTCATTATTGAAGATGTGGATACATGCTAATGCACGACAAAGGGCAAAGACAGCCGTTTCTGTCTGGGTCTATTTTCTCTGTAATGTGGCACAATCCCTACCCATTTCATCAAAATCGAGCTGTCAGTATCGGAGCGTCGTCTATAACAACCAATTTCAGGTTTGGCAGGTGCAATGGTTACCTGTTTCAACAAAATTAGTAGGATGACATCCTGAGACTTGTACCCAAAAACCCTCGAATGATTCGGACTGATGGTGGATCGAGAAATTTTAGAATCCATTATAAGATGAAAATAACGAATATTACAATGCGCATGTCATGCCACCTTGAAATAGGAACTAAAAAAATTGATTATAACTCTATAGGTTATCGTCATGGAAGGTTACATGCGTATTCGGAGCTGTATTCGGTTTCCCTTGACCTCCGAATAGGATTATTCTATTCGTACAACGTGTGGCCCATCCTCGTGACGTCACGCCTAGAGTAGGTTCGCGTTTCAGCCAAAGTCGGCCATGACTGCCCTACGTCAATGAATCGCTACTCAACCAACCTATTTCTCACAAAAAGGTTGCCGTCTCACGTCAACATAATTCGTGGTTATAAGGCCATTTTTCAACAGTTTTGTTTTGAAGAAGTATAATATTGCAGCAATACAAAGTTTCAATTCGACTAAATGTTATAATAATTGTGCCTGCCAGCGCAATAATTGATTGTAGATTGCTGTCAACGATACCAATCTAACGTGAACGAGTTTTTATTTGGACTAGGAGCCTACTAACTATTGTAGTTAATCAGTGTCAGAAAACTAAAGAACTTCATTCTTTTAGGCTTTGAGAATAACTATTAACCTGAAAAATAGTAAAGAAAAGAATATTGAAAATTCCTCAGGTGTCTGTACTGCTGTGTAGGTACCTAGCCATTGCTCAGGTAGCTTCATCAGCGTTTTATTATAAGTTCGTAGTACTATGCTTAACTGAGGAAGCTTTACTTGTTATATTGAATGAATAAAAGGAGAGATTTGATAGTTTGTCAAAGTAAATAAGGCAGGTTATTGCTACACCAAGAAACGAAACTACTTAGGTAGGTACGTACGTCCTACCAGATTTGCTGTTGGTTTAAAGTGTCTAAACAAAGTAGGTGGGTCGTTGCTTTGCTGACGAATACAACCGCTGATTAGCAAGTTTGTCAAATATCGAATCAGGGAATATGCAACATGAATTAAAAACCAGCTGCAAGGAAAAAACCTTGAAATGCGTTCTTCTGAAGGTAAGATTTCATAAAGACGGCATTGGCAGTGCAGTTATTGCGCGAGTTTTGCAGTTACGCAAATTTTAGGGACAAAAAAGGTAATTAGGTACCTACTTTCGTTTTTATCAATGAAGCGCATGAACAAGTAATAAATATACGGAATGTATGTAGGTATACCTACCTTCCCTCTAGGTACTTACCTTTCCACATGTGATACTTACTATTTCCGCCTAACAGAGCTCTCATAACACATCCTTTCACATGACCACTTTCACAGTACTCTAAAGATTTTTAGTTTCAATTGATTCAAAGAACAGTTCTAAAACTAGATACCTAGGTAATCCACAACACCTTCGCGGCTGATGTCTGGAACATCTAGAACACTTGTATGTCAACTCCCCAACACACATTTCATATGGATCTCTACCCCACAGATTAAATCTTGCGTTCTTAGCGTTTGAGGTCATCAATTGATAATAACTTGATGTAATTTGCATACAATTTATCACCTTGCATATTACAAATAATGAAAATATTGACTAGGAACTAGGTAAGACTATGTTATGCAGTTGTCCAGCTGTGGCTACAAATGGCGGATTTTTGCATTGTTTACTCGTCATCATGACAACAAGGTGAAATAACTTCGACTTCGCGTTGCCTCGATGTAAGGATGCGCTAGTGTCCAAGTCTCGAGAATATCACCCATAGACCGCTAACCGTTAGCATTTTTCGCGCATGCGCAATGCTCCATTTCCATTCGTAGTTCCTCCCACTCGACTACGACTCAGCGTTGCAAAAACTCCCTTATGTAAAATACAATTTCCGGGACGAATCTCGGAAAGACACCCTCCAACCTTGAAACTTGTGCGGCGGGAGCGTTGTTTTATATTGGTGAAGATGTGAAAGAAAGGGTTGTCTGGGTAGTACCTGAGCCCTTTTTACGTGGGACAGGTGTTCTGTAGGGATATTAGCATGATTCCCCCACCCTTCCGACCAGGATCTCCCACCCCTACGAACGCACTACCTGTTTTCCACCAACGAAATTAGCCACTTCTGCTCTTTGCAGCCAATCTGCTCGTCTCTCCCCCTTATGGCCCAAATCGCTCGGGGATCAGCAGTCAGTTTAGTTTTCCGCCGAGTTCCACCTCGTAAAGCTGTTAAAATGGAGCCCGTACTACCAATGGTGATGTTAAAACTATTTTCTTTCTCCTATTATCTATGAAACTTCATTTTGAATCTCTTGTCAGCAAAGTAATTTCTTAAATATGACAGTTTAGGAAACACGTCATGGATTTTCAGACAGTCAAGTATGTATCATCTATAGGTATCTAAGCATGATGTGTATGACACCCTCTGTCAAAAAGAACGCGGGATGTCCGAGCAGATTGGACCGCCCGACACCCACAAACTTTGAATTTTAGCAAATTTTCATAGAAAAAATGAGCTATTTAGTTGGCTTCAAATTTTTAAATGTGGGGGGAGGGAGGGGGTGGAAACCCCCTGCAAATTCGTTTCATACGTCAAAGAACACAATTCTAGATTTTAACGTCGTATGTACGTATTATGTATTTATAGGTTGTATTTTTAGACGATAACTCCCTTAAAATACGGCGTAAAAATGTCGTCATGGCAATCCGTCTTGGCAAAAGGCGGGTAGAGTTCGTCGGCTCCAGAATTTCAGATCCAAATTTACAATTTAGTGGCCCAAAATCCGATAGGGAACGTGGGATGTCGCAATCGAAGTATTATTCAGGGCTGAGTCGATTGCGACCACTCCCAGGTCTTTAGAATTTATAAATAAGTTAGAAAAATCGAATTTTTGATGAAAATTCCACACAGTTGACTAAAATTTTGTAGGTTTCGAGTTGTGCTGCGTGTCCTAAAATTTACTTTGCGATCTCTTACACGGCTGTCCCCTCAGTTTTATTCATGACATGGTTGGCCTCGATGATCAGAATTAAAGCGCCTAATTTAATTTTATCCACAACTTTTCTTCGAAAATTCACTCTATTAGCCATGCTGCATGATTGAGTACTTTATCGATTTCTCAGCGAATACAAATGCAATTTATTTCGTTGTTGAATCCCAATCTCAGTCTAATTGTGCAGCAAACCCCTTCATGATAGAAGAGGGAGAATGATGAGGGTAAATCCGAAAAAAGTTCCAGTCATGCAGCATGATCGTATGAGCGAATTTTCGTGAACTATCGTATTGTATAATGTTAAATTGTTTTGAAATTTGAGATTTTCGACTATAAATAAATGATTAACTATTATTTTATGCCAAAAACATCTTCTATATAAATCTGCAATTCAAAAAGAGGTTTTTTTTTTTTTTTTTTTTTAATCGATTTTTTAGCAAATTTTAATGAAATCGAAGTACATTTTTCGGTATTATTTCGCACATAAATTTTTGAATGCTCTATTTTATAGCAATAAACTATATTTGAGCGATATTCTGCGAAAAAGAATAATTTAAACAATTTTTAGACATTTTCAGTGACTTTGACAGCACATTTTTTGAAAGTTGACCAATTTAATGTGCTCAAAAATTGCTGGCCAACGAACTCATCTTTTTGTTTGGAAAGCTTGATTTTTTGGCGCAAGAGCGGAATTTTTATCTCAATCCTAAGGAGAGTTATCGTCTGGAATGACACACAATTTATTTATAAATAAATAAATAAATAAATATATATATATATATATATAGAAGTATTAAACTCTAGGATTCGTTCCAGAATGCCTCAAAACAGATTCCAATGAAGAAAATTTCAAAAATTTTTATTTTAAAAATTTCCAAGCCATTGCAATAACTTCATTCTCTACCAAAATTCGCTAAAACGTCGTTTTTATCGGCACATTTTGTCGACGCAGCCCAGGCTATAATTATAGACCGATTTTCGTAATTCTTATTTGCTGCCATTACGAATTTGATGCAGTTTTGAAACGTATGTCAGGAGGTTCAAATTTCATTATGGGAAGGGGGTGAATGGAGCGGGTAATTCTGATAAATCATGACGTTTTAACTATTTGCCAGCAAAATAATCTCTTATATGCCAGTTTACGTCATATATATATATATATATATATATATATATATATATATATATATATATATATATATATATATATATATATATATAGAAGTATTAAACTCAAGGATTCGTTTCACAATGCCTCAAAACAAATTTCAATGAAGAAATTTTTAAAAAATTTTTATTTTAAAAATTTCCAAGCCATTGCAATAACTTCATTCTCTACCAAAATTCGCTAAAACGTCGTTTTTATCGGTAAATTTTGTCGACGCTCCCAGGCTATAATTCTCGACCGATTTTCGTAATTCTTATTTGCTGCCATTACGAATACGATGCAGTTTTGAAACGTATGTCAGGAGGTTTAAATTTCATTATGGGAAGGGGGTGAATGGAGCGGGGAATTCTGATAAATCATGCATTTTAACTATTTTGCCAGCAAAATAATCTCTTATATGCCAGTTTACGTCATATATATATATATATATATATATATATATATATATATATATATATATATATATATTATTTTGAGGTATTACAGAAGGTTGGAAAAGATAGGAAACACTTAAATAAACTTACAAAAATTGATAGAATATTTCGCTGTGTCAGCGTCGTCAGCTCTCATATATATATATGTGTGTGTGTGTGTGTGTGTGTGTGTGTGTGCCAGTGCGTGTGTGCGCGCGCGCGTGTGTGTGTGTCAGTGCGTGTGTGTGTGAAGCTATTGCAATGGCTCCAGAAATCGTAACTACAGTTTTTAGGAATTTTCTTCATTGAAATCCGTTTTGTGCTATTCTGAAACAATTCCTGGATTTTAACACTTTTATCTGTATATACAGTGTATATATATATATGTGTATATATATATATATATATATATATATATATATATATATATATATATATATATATATTATTATTATTATTATTATTATTATTTTTTTTTTTTTATCGTTTCTGAAAGCCCCAAAACGGATTTCAAAGAAGAAATGGTTCAAAAATTTGATTTTAAAATTTTCCGAGCCATTGCAATAGTTATATGTTTAACGAAAAATCGCTAAAAGTTTATCAAAAACCAACTAGAACATCATTAAAGTTACGCACAACATTAATGCAGAAAAATTTACTCAAATCTCATGAATATATGCTGAAAAATCTATGAAAACTTCCTTAAAACCTTTAATTTTTCAAGTCTTCTTTGAATTGCAAAATATTATTTTGAACGAGTTTTGTTGCCATAAAATTTGTTGTTAACTATTTCATTGTACTCTAAGTGCTTAAATTTTAATAAACTGTGCAACAAATTTCCATAAAAGGTACATGTAATATAATACGATAATTTTCGAAAATTCGCCATACGGTTGTCCTGCATGACAACACATTTTTTGAAATTTGACGCTTTTGAAGCTTGATTTTTAGGCGAAACATAAGAATTTGTATCTCGATCTTAAGAGTTACCGTCTGGTATGACACATATACAAATATATTTAATACGCAAATATTGAATATTAATATTGAGGTATTAAGTATATTAAATAAGTATATAACTAGGTACTCACTGAAAAGGAAAGAACAGCGCTCAATAAGAAATTTCATCAACAAAAGAAAAAACCTTTGCTATAATTTGCAGCGTTTTTGTAGAAGAAGGAAAACTTTTTATTTATAAACAAAAAACAAACCTTTTTTTGCCAAATTAAATGAATAGATAAATAAAAATAAAATTAATAAATGATAGTATGTAATTAAATAATGTGAAGGTATTGCTTCCAAGTCTTAGGTAGCAGAAGTAGTATTGTTCTCTCTTTCGGAAGTGAGGAAGCAAAATCTAAAAAATTCATGATCTTTTTGGAATTGCCAAATTTTATCTAGTTCGAGTTTTTTGCCACAAAAATTGTTTTTTACCATTTCTTTTTACTCAAGTTGCTCACATTTCAATACAATTTAACATATTAAATACATAATATAAAGGTGGTGGCGGATGGATAGGTGGAAATTAAGAAAATTCGCTCATACGATCATGCTGCATGACTGGAACTTTTTTTTTTTAAAGACATTTATTTATTTGTCTACGTAATGTACTAACTAATAAATGATCTACATTAATTAATGTTACGGGTACGTGGAAGCTCCGTGTCGTACTGTAAATGGGGGCACTCGAACCTGGGCACCAGCCCACGCTAGGTAGTGGTCTGAAGGCAAGCACGCTTGATCGCACCTGTTAGAACAGCGGTTCCCAACCTTTTTAATTGTAAGGCCCAACTATTTTTAAAATAAAGCTTTCAGACCCATATATATATATATATATATATATATATATATATATATATATATATATATAACATGTTAGTAAACAAATTGGTAAAAGATATGTACAAGGAGAAAAAATATCTCAAGTATTTGCAAAGAAAACACCTGTACTTTATTCACTTTTAGTTGTTACATGATGAAAAACAATTATATACAAGTGGTCAAAGTAAAAAGAAAAAACTCAATGGGATTTTTGACATTGTTTTTCTCCCACGAGTGAATCAATGTCAGAATTGAAACTGGACAGTCTTAGTCTTAAATCGCTTTCAACATTCAGTTAGTTCTTGTACTTATTTTTCAAAAAAACCAATGTTGAAAAAGGCATAAATCACATAAATATGTTGTGGAAATCCCCATCAAGTGCTTCAGTGCAATTTTGGCGATTGCCGGATATTCTTCGTGAACTTTAATCCAGAACGGAACTATGGAGTTGTTTTAAAAAACGATACTAGTAAACTCACTTGTTATAAAAATGCAATTGAATAATTTGACTATTGCTAACACTCAAGTGAGCATGGTTTAAATTTAATTGTTTCCATCTCTATTCCGATATTAATTGTTGAAACTCAGATGATTTTTTAAAATATATTTTTATATTTTTGACCAGCATCCACGGCCCAGCACCAAGTTGCCCGCGGCCCACTTGTGGGCCGCTGTGGGCCGCGGCCCACAGGTTGGGAACCGCTGTTTTAGAATGATGTGTATAGTTTGGTGGTCTGGATGTTCCCAAGCTCGCATCTCAAAATACATAACATCAAATAGTCAATCCCTTTGTAAAAATTCTGGAGCAGACCCTGCCTACCTAAGATTTGGAAAGTGCCCAGTTCAGGCGGTTTAGATGCCGCTGGTGCCCAGTTCCGGTGCCGGTAACTTGAGTCAGACGAACGGGTAAGTTGAGTCCCCACACCAATTTAAAGATAGATAATTTGTCAATCCTTGATCACCAGTATTCTTATCCGCTCTAATTTGGGAGGTACTCACCAAGGTACTTACCAAGTGCGCTAATTGGTGCGGGACTCAACTAACTTTTTTCTAAATCCACGGTTTGACCGTGGGACTCAACTCACCTATATCCCCCAGTTCAGGTGACCCCATATAAATACTGTGAATACCACTGTACCTCAACGAGTACCTGTTCTCATGAATGGATTAGGAATGCCATAACAACTTGCCAACACTGCTTTCAACTGGATCGGGATCGTGAAAGGATTACTAAGAAACAGTCACTCCCTCGAGTATCATCACAAAGCCCTTTTCGTGCCCAAGTGAAGGGGGTGGGCGGTGGAGGTATTCAAAAAGAAAAATCTTTCTGCAAGTCCGGTTTAGGGTGGCGCCCGCCCTTTGTGGCGCCGCTGGCACGCGCTGTCCAGTCACCTGCTGACCAGTGGGAGAACAGGAGGTGGAAGAAGACATTTTTTTTTCAAAACGAGGAAGGTAGGTAAATATGACTTGACCACAATACCGGACCTCGGCTCCCATTGTCACCCTCCCCCACGCGCCGCCCAAGAAAAGGATAATGGAGGTGAGGCCAGTGATGGTCCTTCCATTACCATAACGCCTGAGCCCTTGCCACTCCGACAACTCCCTCCACAGTAGAGTATAAATTATGCTACAAGTTGTATTGGTCAGTAATGCATGCATCACGTGCCCATGAATGGATTTTATACAATTTAGGTGACACTCGAAATGAGAGAAAAAAGTTCCAGTCATGCAGCATGATCGTATAAGCGAATTTTCGTAGCTTACAGTATTATATTACATTGCTTTGAAATTTGAGCACTTTCAGGTCAAAAAATTGTTAATCACCGACTATATGGCAAATCAACCCGTACTAAATAATATTCTACGATTCACACACAAATATTTGATTTTTAGCAATTTTTATTTTAATCGGGTTTTCAGCAAATATTAATGAAATTCGACATTTTTCTGCATATTTCTTTGCATAAATTTAATAGTGTTTTCATTAGTTGTTGATTAAATTTTATTGAGAAAAATGTTGCTACAAAAATATAAATTTAACGATTTTAAGTCGTTTTAAGCCATTTTTACTGATTTTTTTTCCAGTAAATTTCTTGAAATTTGACCAGTTTAATGTGCTCAAAAAGTGTTGGTCAACGAACTCATCCTTTGTTTATTTGTTTATATGAATAGATACGGGCGTAGCCCAATTACAATATAAATGAAAAAAAATAGATGTACATGACAAAACAGAAAAGTTCATGACATGGATGCTGGAGTTTATGAAATTTCTTAAACTTAACCAAAATTACAAGGTACAGGAAAAATACATCAACAATTAACACGAATTTCAATAAAGAAGGTCACAGGACATGAGAAATCAAAACCGAACTAAATATTAAATTAGGGACAAAACCTGCTTCTTGAAGTAACTTAGACTGGAGGTGAACAGATCTAAATCTTCGGACAATGAAGCTAAATAATTTATATGTCTCTGAATTCTAGTAATAGGGCTATTTAATAAATAATTAGTGTGGGTGTGAGGAATAGAGAAAATGAAATGGTGGCGCATGTTGTAGTTGGGGACATTTAAATTAAATAAGGATAAGAGTGAGGGACAGTCGATTCCACCATTGAACAGCTTGACAACGAATGCTGCATCCATCCACCTTCGTCTTGTCTCTAACGGAGACAGACCACTTATGCCCATCATCGTTTCATTTAAAGAGTCACCACTGATTCGGCACTCCCACTCTAAATGCTAAAAATCTTAAACATTTATTCTGGATCTTCTCCAATCTATGTCTTGCTATATTATAAAAAAGGAAAGCAAATCATAGCGCAATATTCAATTGTGGATCAGACAATTGCGGTGTATGGGCCATGATATTGGTAAAATCTGATGTCGTTCTCTTCAAGATGCCCAACATCCTCATTGCCTTATTGCATATGAAATCAATATGATTCGAAAAGTTCAACTGAACATCAAATAGTACACCCTTTGTCAATGTCACTTTGTCACATCAAATAGTACATCCTTTCGTGTGGAAAGCTTGATTTTTTGGCGCAAGAACGGAATTTTTATCTCACATCCAAGGAGTTGTCGTCAGGAATGACATATATATACATATGAAAAAGCGTTAAACTCTAGGGCCCGATTCATACATAGAGATGACAAGCGGACGCGCGGTGCAGGAGCTTCGTCACACCGGTGAGTTCATTTCACACATGGGAGGTGGAGAAGAGGTGGTGTGGCGTCGGAACGGCGAATATAGTCAATTGCTGAAGTACATAGGCCTAAAATGTTCACTGATGACGAGAATGATGAGGATGTCCTCGGTCTTGTGTTGTCAACGAACGATAATACTCAAAAAACAAAACAAAAAAGTTTTGCCACACTTTGTGGCCAGATCAGCTTGTGGATTGACCAACAGACCACAAGAAGATGGTCCAATATTGAGGGACACGTTCACAGCAAGCTCATGGTGGCCGAACCCAACACCAAAATTACTGAGGGACTTCTCAGAAAAAACTGTAGGGAACTTAAAACAAAAGTCCGCCTTATAACCTGCTTTGCACCCCTACGTTTCCACCTACAACGCATAGGGGTCCCACAAAACTCAACCCTGTGCAGACTATGCGAGGAGACAGACGAAACAGTATCCCACATAATCTTCGAGTGCCCTGCACTCACTGCCCTGAACTCTTTGGGGCACAAACCCCAATGATATCTATTCGAAGCAAATGATTAATCAAAGGACTCACATCCCTCACCAGAGAGCTGAATCTCTTTGATTAAACGCAAAACTCTCAGAAAAGTACAATAAACCACCAGGCTTCCGTGCTTGGGACCAAAAATATCCCCACCCTGAGAGTCATCCTATATATCTACTCCTTTATCTTTGTGGCAAAAAAAAAAAAGCGGGAATGGGATAAATCACGTCATGACAGTGCAAAACAAGTATCCAGAAAGGTTCCAGAACTTGTACATGATGTCACATGTATGTTTTTATGGAATACAATAGAATTCACAAGGTTTTCAATAAAATCTGGATCGCTCTGCGTGATTATTCTGGGTGGTGCCTAAGAGGCGCACTCCTTCAAACTGACTCGAGAGGTGTGAAAGACTTGCGTCTCTTTGCTGCGATGTAGGGATTTTCAGGAGAGGCTGGAGCTCGATCTTCTCGGCCCTACTAGCGCTTCGAACGGGCAATGCTTCAAACCTCGACCACACGTAGAGTGATATACTGTAATTGCTCGTTTTCCGATAAGGTATACCGTGGCATTGTGGATAGCATTATGGACAACTGAGCGGTAGGTCCTGCGTTAGAGACCAATGCGGCACCAAGAAATTTATACTTCGTATTTCAATTTCCGTAACATATTTTTAAATGTCATTTTGATCTATTTGCGTAATTTATTCTGTTTTTTGCTAAAAGGATTTGATTTAGGATTTTTATTTATTTTTGTCCACCAAACTATACAAACTATTTGTCCAACTAATCTATATTTTACATTTTACTTAAAGAATTTTTGGTGGCGGAATCAAACAATGATTTTCCGGTATTACACATTGTGGTAGGTTGCGAACTAGTTTGACTGATATAAGAATTTAATCAATTTTAATCAAACTAAAATCATTTGAAAATAGGAGCGAGAAGGTTTGGACGAGAGTTAGCTATCGAGGAATCATGTTACTACAATCTGAAAGAAGCTTACAGAGCAACCGCAATAGCGCTCTGAAATTCCCCACATCGCAGCAAAGAGACGCAAGTGGCGTGAGAGGTGTGGGCTGGCGCCCGCGCGTCATCTCTTATGTGTGAATCGGGCCTGGGATTCGTTTCAGAAGCCTCAAATCGGATTTCGATTAAGAAAATTTTCGAAAATTCAACTCTTTTTGGATCCATTGGAATAGCTTCGTTCTCTACAAAAATTCGCTATAACGAAAATATCATGACTTCTGGGAGTTACCCTTTCTCCCATCAGCCCCTTCCACCGACAGTAAATTGCCATCATAAAACTTCCAGCGTGAAATTTGAAACTCCTGACATATTTATAAAACTAGACCAAATTCATAATAAATTGAACAAAATAATGATCACAAAAATCTGACAAGATTAGGTGAAACATCTCACTTATTTATTTATTTGAGAATAATACATCACAGGGCCAGTTACAAAATTAAATACATAAGTTAAAATACACAATAACTACATATATACAAAAACATTTGATAGGCATAGAAACAACGGCAAGGAGAATATAATCAAATTACAGAGCATACGATGAGGTAACACGACATTGATAAATTAATCAATCATCACCATTTATCTTTTTTTTCTTGATTTATTAATAAATATAGTGACTTCTATTACCCCCTCCATTCACCCCTTCCATGATACAATTTAAAACTCCTGATTTACGATCCATTTTTTTACGTTGAATGGAATGGTAACACTAACAGATTCGTTGAACTCAATTTTATGTGTTTTTAGGGGTGAAACAAGTTAGTTAAAGCGTAAAACTTGGTTAAAAATGTCAGTACTTCAGACGAAACCAATTGAATATTCTCCATTCTATAATTTGGTGCAGTCCTAATTTCTTTGTGTTAAGACGTGTAGAAAACAAATTTTCATTGCGATTTTCACTTGTAGTTTATTGCATTGTCCACCTGTCATAATAATCCAAAATTTAGTACCTATTGTTTAACTAGATTTTCTAAATTCGTGGTAGAGTGATGAAAACCCCCTCAAATTGTTATATTATTACACGAAGGAACTGGAGGAGGGACAACCATTAGGTAATAAAAGAATCTTCAAAGATAATTTTCTCAAAACCAAGTTTTCACTAACTCTGACACCCCCCCCCCCCCCCCCCCCCCTCCTCCTCAACTTATTAATCTTGTGTTGATTTTTAAAATCGAACAAACACAAAAAATCGGTTGCCGCTCATCATAGTTTTTGGAATTTTGCTTTTAAAATCCTGTTGATCTAAAGATGGTTGGGAAAAAAATAAATATAGAAAACATGAATTTCCATCAACGAAAAAAACCTCCTTAATCTTAATTAAGGACTAATCTCTTAATTTTAATGGATGGAATGGAAATATTCTGTGAACCCATATATGACTCATCAGGGAGAAATGATCATAAAATCTCTAAAAACTACCAAGGTTTTCCACCTTTTTTGGGACGTCACATTGGAGCTGGGTCATGTAGGCAAGGCTTGGTTTAAAAGAAGGACAACCTCATAATTGTAATTATCACTATTATTATTATTTAGGTATAATCTTTTGGTTCAGATGTGTGGAAAATCGAAGATTTCATTTTGGTTACGGATTTTTTGTGAGGAGCAGTGATGGAGGGGGAAATGAATTTTACTATAGTCACACTATTCTCAATTGATTTTCGCGATTGTTTATTCCTTCCATTATTTTACTGCTTTGTCTTTCTGTGATACCATTATCTGCCTACACTAATTTCATAGCACCGGGGTGTGGCCATACCAATAAATCAAAATGTTTCAACCTATTTCTTTGAATCTTTCTTCGTTCAATTTTATAATGTACAAGCTGTTCATACTTTATTATGGTTCCTCTTAGCACATTCATATTAAGTTGTAAAAGCAGGACAGTAAAATCGATTCGCTATTCTCACCAAAATCGTCTACACACCAGACATACCTAGGGACGCCTCTATCTTACGTGCATTACTCACCAGTATGTTAATTTCGTCACCCCTTTTATGAATCTAATGAGCTGATTGTTTTGCTGTGCTTTGATCTCTAGTAACTTAAAAACCATCCCTGATACCGGAATTTCGTACGAAGTTCGCAGGAGAACAGTATTTACCAGCTACATACAGACGTAGGTTTTTCTGATTACGTATGCTCTCGGTTTCAAAACTGACGCCTATTTTTGGGCTGTTTATGGAAAGACAGTGCACTGACCTAACAAATCTCAAGGAGTGGGTACTTAGCTAATATATTGTCTACACTACAGGATACCTCGAATACCTCTAGTTCCTTTTCTACAACGGAACTTACTATTTTATCGCTGATGGCGTCATTCTGGCAACTTATGTGTTCCTGAGGGCCGCCATATGTGAGAAGAAGACATTTGAGTGCCTGCTTACAAGCGCGCACCCTTGCTCCGGATGTGCATTATGCGGGAGGTTCAATTGATTCCCTCCCATTTCATCTCACCCGTTTACGACTCCGGTAACATCATCTTGCATTCAACCCTCGCGCGACTTGTTCCAACAAGATGCTGTCAATACGTCCAATTCCCCGATCCTATCCTTGGGTGCGAACAACTGCGAATTGAAACTGTTGCCCTCAAGCCTGTGCCAATCTAAGTGGTTGTCTTGATTAAATTTCTTATTCTCTACAATATAGATCTTTATATTTATTGAGATTAAGGATTATTAAATTAGATACGAAATTAATCACTTGAAATCTTTTAATACCAATTTATTTAAATGGCGCTCCAAGGAAGAGATAACTAGAGATTATCAAAGATAATCTCTGTCTAATCTGATTTTGAGATATATTGAATATAATTCAATAATAGATAAGAAAATACTGCAAGAGGGTGAGGGTATACGTGAGGATAGTAATTGGGTTATAGATATAAATAAATGGGGTATGAATTATAGTTAATTGTTATACGCACTAGAGAGAGCTCTTAAATCAAGATAATACGATCTGGTGTGAGAGGGGGAGCTCACGGACTCGGCGTTCTTTTGGAAACATGCCGAGTTCCTTAGACAGGAACTGTTACAAGTTCCATATCGTGTCTCGGCAAGTTTATTTACCATCTTCAGACTAGGAAGAATGTTATGTGATTTGAAGAAATATGGCATGATGGTTAGTCACCATGCATTACTGATATTGCTCGGTGTGGGAAACTTACATAGGCAAGTAGGCGGTAATTTTGTTTTAGATAGAGGAGAGTGGGGTACCTTCAACGATTTTTGAATGCAAAGGCTCTAAAGCTCGTCCCAATGATGAGATAGGATATTTACTTTCCGCATGTGCACAGACAACTATTATTCCAACGACAATGAAATTTATAGGGGACCGCCTAGGAGATAAACTGCACAATCCCTGAAAATTTCATAAAAATCGGTCCATTAGTTTTGGAATTTAGTCTGTGTCGATCAATTTTAGTTTTGCGCATGCGCTATAGTTATTGCTCCACCAATCGCGATACAATTTATAGGGAATTTTCCTGGGACATGTAGATACCCATCTTCTCTCTATTTTAAACGGAATCGGGACAATAGACAATAAGAAATCGATGTTATAAGAAATTAACGTTTGCGCTTGCGCACAGACTACCCTTTATGCGACGGCAATGAAAGTTATAGGGGACCGTCTAGAAGCTAACCCGCACTAACCCTGAAAATTTCATCAAAATTGCTCCTTTAGACTATGGGTTTAGCCTGTGACAATCGATAGGTATTAGTTTCGCGCATGTTCAATGGCTATTCGCAACATAATGTATAGAGCATTTTATAAATGGGTACATATACCCAACTGTAGTGGATTTGCATACATCTGACTAGGAGTCGGAACTAAAGGGCCGGTGATAAGTGGTGAGTTCACCACACCAACTACCTACCGAGTTTGAACGAAATCGGACCAGCAGATGAGAAGAAATCGACGTTATGAGAAATTCACGTTTGCGCATGCATTCACAATACTATTGATCCGACGGCATTGAACATTATAGGGGACCGTCTTGGAGCTAACCCGCACAATCCCTGAAAATTTCATCGGAATCGGACTAAAATTTAGTATAGTTTTGGGCCTGACAATGATCTACCACAGGCAGATAGACAGACACAGAACCGAAATTGATCAGCGAGCTCTAAAATGCAAAAAGTTAGGGGAAATTTTGATTTTGGAGGAAAAAAAAATTTTTGACTGCAATCACAAACACAAAGAGCTTCCCTACCTTCGGTAGTGAGGAAGCAAAATCTTAGAAAATCCATAATCTTTTTTGAATTGCCAAATTTTATCTAGTTCAAGTTTTTTGCCACAAAATTGGATCACGTTACCCTACCTTCGATAGTGAGGAAGCAAAATAGCAGCGTGTGGTCTACCTATACATTCCAGGGTGTGCGAGAAAGCGAGAAATCTAGTGAAAGACTTAGTACGTCTTGTGGCGATTCTGAACATATGAAACGAGAAAAACATGTCAACTTTTGTCTTTTTGCTGAATTTCGATTTTTGTACATCTTGGGGTTCGGTGCTCATATAGTTGTTGGAGGAGGAAATACATTTTTCAGTATTACTTTTTACCATCGTAGACAAGAAAACACGTGTGCCAAGTTGGGTAGGCCGTATAGCTTCCTCACGTATTGTAACATGTATAGAATTAGTTGAGGAACAATGTACGAGTCGACGTTATTAGAAATTAATGTTTGCGCATGCGCAATGAAAATGGGGGAATGTCTTGGAGTAGCATCGCACAATCCTTGATAATTTCATAAAATTCGGTCCATTAGTCTCGGAGTTTTGTCTCTGTCGATCAATTTTAGTTTTGCGCATGCTCTATAGTTTTTACTCAAAAAATAGCGGTATAACTCATAGGTAGGGAATTTTCTTGGAATATATACCCATCTAATATCCGAGTTCGAACGAAATCGGGCCAATAGATGATAAGAAATCGAAGTTTTAATAAATTAACGTTGAACATGCGCACAGACCACTACTTATGTGACGGCAATAAAGGTTATAGGGAACCGCCTAGAGGCTATCCCGCACAATCCCTGAGTATTTCATCAAAATCGTCCTAGTAGATTCGGAGTTCTGCCTGTGTCAATCGATAATATATTAGTTTCGTTCATGCGCAACTCTACCAATCGCAATGTGATTTATAGGGCATCCTTCTAGAACATATTCCCTATTACTTACCGAGTTTGAACGAAATCGTACCAACAGATGATGATAAATCAGCGTTGTGAGAAATTCACGTTTGCGCAAGCGCACAGGCTACTGTTAATTCGACGGTTTTGAAAATTATATTGCTAATCCGCACAATCCCTGAAAATTCCATCGGACTCAGACTGAAACTTGGTGTAATTTTGGGCGTGACAAGGATTCACCACAGACACGCAGACACGGAACCAAAATTGATCCCCAAGCTCTGAAACGCAAAAAATAGTTGAACTTTTGATTTTGGAGAACAAAACTTTTTTTGACTCCAATCACGAACACATTTATCTTCCCTACCTTCGGTAGTGAGAAAGCAAAAGTCAATTGTTTCCAATTTCTCATTTGTGGTGCGATTCGCCTGTTTGATGTTGGTAAAGGGTTATGTAGGTTTGAATTGTTCCAAGAAACAGGCTTGAAAATCCTTTAGCTTTTATTTATATGAGAATAAATGCAATAATCTCATCCGACGACGTCCAGCCCCGATCGTAGTTCTTGTTTTAAAAGGGTTCTTGAGTGTGCCAAGTTTCGTCGATTCTCGTTGGGAGGAACCCATCTTAAACGTTACCAAAGACAGGCAGATATGCGTACGGACAAATATACAGTCAATATCGAAAAAATAACTGCAAAATTGTATTCTACGCCCTTGAAACCTTAAGAGTACTCAGCCATACAGCATGGCTATTAGAGCGAATTCTCAACAAAAAAGTTGTGGATAGGTACTATTAAGAGGGCGCCGGATGGTATATATATATATATATATATATATATATATATATATATATATATATATATATATATATATATATATATATATATATATATGCGGTTTTTCCAACTTTTCTCGGCCAATAGTGGACCGATTTTGATGATTCTTGCGGCAATCTACTGGGCATTGCCCATGGGATCGTTCCTCTGAAATTTTCAAATTCCAAAATTTTCAAATTTAGCTACCATTTAACAATTTTACTTTCATATTTCAAAGGAACAATCCCACGGGAAATTTCAAATCCTGTAGATTGCTGCAAGAATCATTGAAATCGGTCAATTATTGGCTGAGAAAAGTTGAATAAACCGTTTGATCGTATTTTGAATTTGTCTACCGCTAGGTGTCACTACATTCGAGTCACTCACCTTTCTTGCTCTTTTGGTTGGAAACGGCGCCAGTCGGTCTGCTTTTGGAGACCTTACAGCGCCCCCGTAAAGTCTGATCATTGAGGGCAACCATGACCTGAATAAGCTCCAGTTATACAGCATGATCGTATGAGCAAATTTTCGCAAATTTGTTTTACTACATTATGTTTGATTGTTTTGAAAATTGAGGACTGAGTCACCACCCATAAGCATTCATAACCCTGACTCACGAGGAAGAGAAACCTGTTGAAGAGAGTTGTGTCTAAAGTTAGCAATTCATCCTCACTGACTCACTAGAAACTGCAACTGTACTGCCCTGAATTCCAGGGGATTCGGATTATGATTACCTACAAATTATTTGGATTATTAGAATATTAACCCAGAAAAGAGGAAAAATTATTAAGTATCTAACAGTTGTATAGTTTATCTTTGTTTAGCAGCTCGCAAACTAATGAATTTTGTATTTTTATGTTACAGAAGACGTGAGAAACCAAACCGCCAAAATTGAGGGGAAACAGGAATTGCCGGCTATGGCCAACCAACAGCAATATTGCTTGAGGTGGAACAACCATAGATCAAACCTACTCACAGTCTTCGACCAACTCTTGCAAAATGAAGCATTCACAGATGTCACCTTGGCGTGTGAGGGTGGGACTTCAATGAAGTGTCATAAAATGGTGTTAGCAGCTTGTTCCTCATACTTTCAATGCCTGTTTACAGAGCTACCCTGCAGACATCCAGTTGTTGTGTTGAAGGATGTTCGGTATGACGAAATGAAAGCCATTTTGGAATATATGTATAGAGGGGAAGTAAATGTTGCCCAAAACCAGCTAGCTGCGCTCCTGAAAGTAGCAGAAGCATTAAAAGTCAAAGGTTTAGTTGAAGAAAATGGAAGTGCTTCCCAACCCAAGAGAACTGAAGAAGAAGGTAATGCCATTACAACCTCGACTCCGGCTCAAGCTCCTCCCAGCAGTAGCGTTAATAGTGAAGAGTGCCCTCCACATTCAACAGGAGTTCATGGTGGCTCTTATTTCTCCAAAATACCCTATAGCTTATATGGAAAGTCTGAATACAGGAATAGGATGACTTCAACACCACCAACCTGGCCAGTCCCTAGCATCTCTGGGCCAGACAATCCTCCATCAAGCACTGCCCACACACCAACTGGATCTGGAACAATTAATCGGTGTTATGATTCGGCCCCTTCAGATATGCCCCCTCTTCGACGAAAAAAATTCACCAACATCATGATGAGTAAAGAAACACCCATACTGCGCTCAGTTCTCGGTCAAGGACAAGCAGACTCGTCCCAACCTGTTTCCCTCGTATGCAGGCCAGACAGCTTTGAACAAGGAAACCATTCACCTTTCACAAATGGATCTGGACATGCCCAATATAAGGTACGTTTTGAAATTATATTTGAAAATGGTAGGGGGTTCTCAAGAAAGTCCTAAAAATATTGTTTGTAAATTATGTTAATTAATTTTGACTAATATGCATAGATACTGTTACCTCCACGCAGGCTGCTAGGCATGAAGAAGGAAAGAGGTCGAAGTTGGAGAAGATGGTGACATGATAAAGTAGGTATCACTTCTTGGTGGGGTGACGTCACTGATACAGGTTCGACACGTAATGTAATTCCCACGGATCATGATGTGCGAACAATATTAAAGTGTGCGCAATTATGGATGATTTGGATGACGGGAATTATTGTAGCGCGATATGGGGATATACTACACAATACAGATCCCATGATTTATTAGTGAAACTTGTAGGTGATCCTGTTCCCAATCCTAAGGTATTTGTCCATGCTTTTGACCATCCAGCATAGTGCATTACATATTGGTGCAGTCGTTAAGACACGAACATATGCTGGATGGTCAACAGCATATACAAATACCTCAGAATCGGGAACAGGTTCACAAGTTTCAATGGTAAATCGTAGGATCTGTATTGTTCACTTATCGGGATCAGAATCAGAATATCTTCACGTCACGCTACGTTGTAGCGGCTACAATGATTCCTGTCCTGATTCAGGCCTTCCCTCCTCCATCAATAATTTGACACACTTTAATGTCATCCACTCATCATAATCCAAAGGAATCACTTGTCGAACCTGTATCAGTGACGTCACCCCATCAAGAAGTGATGCATCGACTTCCATCTCCTTTCTTCCAACATGCCTAGTGGCCTACATGGGACTAACAATACTAATTAAGTATGAGGTAGTAAGTGTCATTATCATACTGAATTTTTCAAGGAAATAAGTTAGCCAACCTTTATAGATTGGATGGCCTACTTTTCCATCGTACTATTTTAATTGTAGTTCATTGTAATATTGAATCGTATGTTTGTAGATATCTACATACAATCTACCTAGGCACTAAAAGCAAAGTAAAATGTGAATCCAAAAAATATGGTTAAATCTTCTACCAAAATTCATTTATTGTCAATTTCAATTTTCTCAACACAGTGCAAGACCATATGAATGCACATTGCCAAAGAAAGAGAAATATTTAAAGACAGTAGAAATTATTTTCCTACTATACCTTACTAGTATCAAAATATAGATAGCTTAACCTACGGCCGAACCCATCCAAATTTGTTGGCTACGTAATACAATTGGATAAGCTGTTAAACAATTTTCTAATAAAAAAGTCGAGTGGTAACCTAATAGACAATCATTTGTTCTGAACAGAATGTGAAGAATGAACCTACCTCTGGTGATGCACCATCACCCTACACGGATATTTCAAATGCTGAAGATGACATGAGTGAAAGAGTAAGTAATGAGTAGTTATGTATCCACTCAATGCACTTAGTTAATTTTAGAATGGATTCCTATTAATTTATTTCAGTATTAATTTCCATGAAACTTCAAATTCATATTAATGATCAACGAATACAGAGATGCTGTTGATTATATTTTTATTATAAAAGCCCTGTAAACTATAAGCATTTAACAACATTTCATTTTTATTTTTTAGCAAACGATATCAGGAATGACTCCACATTCAATATATGGAGAATCAAAAGGTAAGTACAAAAAAATTCATAGTCATTATTTAACATATTCCTGATGTAGCTGCTTTTGATTCAGACCCTCCTTTGTTGGGATGGAATACTTAGAGCTATGGTTTTTTTTCTGTTCCTATTCTTTTTGTATCGTTTCTAAACATAAATATATCATTTCAAAACCCAATAACACTACGACTTGACTAAAAGTTAACGGAGATTATTTTGAATAAAACAATTAATTATTATTATATATTATTAATAATAAGTATAAAATGTGAAAATTATTTATCAAAATAAACTTAACCAAGATTGATTGACCCAATAGTGACCAATCTACTGAAGGCTGCTCTTTCTGGAAGCACCTAATTTGTTACAATTGTGACAGTTCCCATGAGATCCAAGAGAATGCGCGTCCGTCGCTTCTGTGCTGGGCGTGATGCTCAAGTTCTTGGAATGCTGCATTTGGCGATAGATGAGGATCCGAGAACCGGAAAATAATCTTCTCAGAATACAGCATATACGCTATTAGTACGAGTTGTATCTCTTATGGTACTGCCACACCCCCTCTCTTTATGTAGTGCGGATTTAGGCCCCATTGCACCTCTGGGGGCGATCTAAATCTGTCACATGGTAGCAGAGCGTGGTTAGGATTATGTAAGGCTGACGCCTAGTAATCCGATCCATTATTTTAGTGGGCGTTAATGTTTCAGAAGAAACATAGCCCAAGTTTCCAAAAGGAATACCCATTATACTCCCTTGAATACATAAATACTTTCATTGGTTCTTGACTATTAATTTCTCAATTTTTCCCCTCATATTATTTTTATTTTCCTTACTTAATTTCTTCCAAGGGCATTGTTCCCAAACCCAGGGCATAGTTCCCATTTTCATAAGTCCCCAAAGTGGGCATCTCCCACTGTAAGTCTCCTGGTTGAGCAAGTTATATTATTCCCGATTGTTCCAATCTTTGATTGGGGGTTAATTACCTAATGAATACTTCATATGAAGATTCATTGACAATCCATCCTGTTTTAATTTCTCTTTTTTATCCTCAATCGCCAATGCAGCTATTTATTAGTGAGCATCAGTTCTCAACCAGTAAACTATTCCACCTGGTTTACATACTTGCTCTTCAATCAAGTATGTTTTTAAAGGGGAGGAGTGTGATAGATACAAGGGAATGCGCGTAAAATGTGAAAATTATTTATCAAAATAAACTTAACCAAGATTGATTGACCCAATAGTGACCAATCTACTGAAGGCTGCTCTTTCTGGAAGCACCTAATTTGTTACAATTGTGACAGTTCCCGTGAGATCCAAGAGAATGCGCGTCCGTCGCTCCTGTGCCGGGCGTGATGCTCAAGTTCTTGGAATGCTGCGTTTGGCGATAGATGAGGATCCGAGAACCGGAAAATCATCTTCTCCGAACATAGCACATACATATGCTATTAGTACGAGTTGTATCTCTTATGGTACTGTCACACCCCCTCTCACTCTATGTTTATGATTTAAAAGATCATCTGCAATGTAGGTTTATTGCATTTAGGTAGTCAATCATTTTGGAGTCACACACCTGACATGGCCATGACTGTGGATCTTGAATTGTCCATTTAGACTCTTATTGTGCTTTGTAGAGTAAATAGAAATCCCATTGCATTTCCTTACAGTTCTTCAGTAAATATAGTGTGAGAGATATGAGAATGGGACTGGCTGACAAGGAGGGTTGACAAAACTCCACTAATCTTCACCCTAAAGGAAACAGGATTCCCATTGAGAGGGAATAATTCCCTTTCAAATGAGGGAAAATTCTCTTACCTGGGAGCAGGTCGCAGGTCAGTGAGTAGCGAAGACGTAACACAAGTGAGACCAGATGCAGACTTAGGGCCGGCTTAGTTGGGAAAATTTCTTTCTTAAGTTGGCACTCATGAAAAGTGACCAAGGAAGGGGAACTCTTGGTCCCATTCTCATATCTCTCGGACTATAGTAAAAAATCAATAAAAACAAGTACGTTCGTACTTACGAGTAGTTTTAAATAAGAGTGAATCCAGTATACTTCCCCAATATTGACAAGGTTCTATTCTACCTATCTTCCACATTCTAAAAGATCGATGATTTTCAGATTCTTTGACATTTTATCTGCCCCAAAAGCCTTAAATTAAATTGAAAGGGTTATTTCGGCTAGTAGTAATAGTAAAATTATCATTTACATACCTTTCGGAGGATTCTGTTGCCACTAGCAAGTCAAGTACCAGGGGCAAGAGTGCTTTTGATGTAAATACCTCATCATCAGCCCGTCAAAACAGCACTGAAGTCAGTCAGTCAGTCTGTTGCTTTATATGGAGGGATCAGTGAAGGAGAAAAGGGGGAGTCGACAGACTTTAGTACTGTTTCGATGGCCTGATGATGATGTCTTTACATCGAAAGCACTCACCCCCGGTACTTGACTAGCTAGTGACGACGAACTCCTTCAAAAGGTATGTAAATGACAGCCTTAAATTAAGTTGCCTTCTCAAAAATAAATTTAACTGCTCTTCAGGCTTCAATTATAATGATAACCATCATTCATATATTTTCTTTGTGTAGCTACACTGAATCTGTCAAATTTTGGCGTGTGATGTGGGACACATATGAATATCCAACTATTTTGTTACAGGTGGTATTTCATCAGGAATAGCAACTTACGTACCAACATCAAGACCCGAATGGAAAAGATACAAGCAGTACACACGGAACGATATAATGTCAGCGATTGAGGCAGTCAGACAACGGAGAATGAGTTGTCTAAAGGCTGCAGCAGAGTATGGAGTTCCTTCCCGTACCCTCTATGATAAAGTGAAGAAGCTTGGAATAACAACCGGCCGCCCTATAAGAAGAAGTTCAAATAGTAGCCGAAGCGGGTCATTTCAGTATGGCTTTCCAGGCAGTGGTTCAGTTGTGTATTGCGGTAATGAAGAGGAAAATAAATTTTCACCTAATGTTATGGACCAGAGTTTCTTGCATCATGTGCTTGATGCACAAAACATCAAACGCGAAGACTATGAAAGGGAGGCGATAGCAGCACTAGTAGCAGCTTCAAATACAGAAAACAACTCCCTCCAAAGTGGCAACTCATCAAGTCCAGGGAATCACGAACGCAGTCCCAGTCCTAACTTGATCAAGTATGCCCATAGACGAAGTCCCAGCCCTGTATCACCTCAACAGATGGAGGAAGACTCAAATCAAGTGGAAGATCTCTCAGTGTCTCGTAAATCAGACAACCCACCTCCTCCATCTAGGGTAATCATGCCTCCCATGAGTCAACAAGCACCTGCTATGATCACAACTGCAAGTGATCAGCAAGAAAATAACGAATGATGTTTGATCTGATTACTTTACTTTTATATTGTCTTTCCTATTCTTATTACCATTCAGTACACATCATACTCACAACAATAGTTCAGACCTCCAGTATTATTGTGGAATGGTAAATAAGTTTCCATCATGATTTCAAATCTGCTAACACAATCGGATATATTTAGCTAAAGTAGTTCATTAATCTAAGACTGTTACAATAGTAAAACTAATTCAAGACTGTGATATTTGTACAACATGCAACTCTGCACTTAATAGCATCAGATTCGTATTATAAATAGCTTGAGGCCCATGTCAGCATACGTGCATGTTCTAATGAAGTCCCATACAATTAAAACTAGAGAAGATAAATATACGTATTTTTAAGTAACAATAACCAATCAAAACTTAAATATGATTGACTGAATAATGAGATCAATGTTGATATTATGAATATTACCTACACTATGTTAACCATCTAATGGTACGTAAAAGTGTACTAATTCGATAAACATCTCTCTCCCTACTTTAGTACAGTGATTGTATCAAGTATGCTTGGGTAGGTAGTTACCTAAAGGTGTGATACATCATTTTTGCCTCAACTCGCTTCTCTTTTTCTGATAATACGAGGTACTTTCTGAAGAAAAAAAATTCATTTGTATTCCTGAAGCTGCTGACATGGTGCCCCAAGTTAGATACCAACCTGTCATTTAGGCACGTTATTTGTACCTATTTAAATGTTATGTTCAAACATTTCTACCTCATGAAAACATTAGTCACTTAGATATGTGAAACAGTGGATTGATAAGAGTTCAAACAATAGTACCTAATTATTTGTTGTACATTCCACATAGGAGGACGCAGTACCATTTTTATTCTTATAAATGTTATTAAACTTTCTACCTCACCCGTCTCAGGCGTATTGTGTTGGTTTTTTTGGTCAAACAAACAAAACCGCACAATAGTATAGTATTAGGATGTTCCTTTAATGGAAGACAGAGTAAACTATGAGACTGACTAATCTAAAATAATCATTGTAAGTCAAAGTTCAAACCTCTATTTAAAAGAAAAATAAGACTGAAGAATTCCTTCAAATTTATGTTGAAGTGAAGTACCACCGAGGTATGGTTCTTGGGTGATGCAAGTTTTTATTTTTAATTCTTGTGTATATTTTTTTAAATCAACTCATTACAAAGCAATGAATGATAGTTCACTATGAAATAATAGAAGTAGATTTTATTTATATGTACCAAATTGTTAAACATATTGTTTATTAATTTTTTCAAGTTTTTTGATTTTTTTAGTTTTAGGATGAATATCATACAAAAACATATTCATTCTGAGATAACATCAGCAGCTCACCGTTCTGTAGGTATCATAAAAAATGAACTTTTGGCAGGGTATGTCAATCAATATACAAGTCCCAAGGGTGCAAAAAGCCAAAGTTCTATTACTCTTTCTAGTTAATTTGAGTTATGAGGTTTGTCAGGAGAAGCTTGTCGGAAGATTCGGGACTGACAACGCCCAGTTTTGGCCGCTTGGAGAGACTCAGAACCAGTACTGAGGCGTCCTGGAACTCGCAAGTTCTTTGTCCAGAGAAAGAGTCCAGAACCGTCAAGAACTAGTTCAAGTCGTTCGAAATTTTTGCCAGAACTTTTAGTTCGAAACATGCGCAGTAGACGTTTTCACCCTTATCATAGATATATTTAAGACTCCCGCAAAGCACCTAGTCCGAAAACCATTTGGACAACTGGAGTTGGACCTAACAGTCTTGAGCGCCTCTATCCCTCCCCTTTTCAGTTCCACTCGTTCTGGTTCCATTCCGATCTGATTCAGAGCTGTTTCTCCGGACAAACCTATAGATTCTGAATACAAGTTTTCACATCCAAATTCTGTAAGTTGTTATTGCTATAAAATTGTTGGTCTATAAATTTAGGAGTTGTGTAGGACTATGTAACCAGCGTCACTGGCCAAAAATTATAGGCACCTCGGCCAAATTCCACGTAAATGATCATTTTGCAAACAATGGGTAAACAATAGGAGTTCTTGATTCAGCCCCTAAGTCCTCATTTGGCCCCTAATGTCATTAGTTCACTGATATTAACTTGTGATAAAGGGTAAATACGTAGAAACAATAATAAGTGCCTAGGAGGAAACTCAAAATTATTAAGCTGAAAAAACTAAACAGAAATAACTGATCATCTTCGAACATACTTTTTTCTAGAGCTCTGGGGAGAGGTGGCGATCTTAGTCCTCACAGCTACCAAGGCCTATTAACCAAACCTCTCGAACCGCAGGAGTTGTTCTAATATGATAAAAAACATAATCACTGGCTATCCTTTATACCAGCAAGTTAATGAGACCATGTTATTCATAGAAATCATGATAAAATATATATCCAGCCAACAGGTTCGCAATATTGGTATTTTGCGCTTACCATGACATAAACGTAATCTGAGAGGAAACCGTTGCCAATGTAAGACTTTATGGGTGTACGAAAACTCTCCCGATCGGAGAGGTTGATTAACTGGCCTTGATAGCGACTTTTCCCTGAAACTTCTGTCTGATGAAGGAAAAAGCAGAGTTTGAATTCTGTCAAGGTATCCTATAATTTTTGGCCCGCACAACTGGTTGCAGACGCTGCAGAGTTACCAACAGTCATATTTGGTATTACTACCAGTAGTAAGGACTGTTACTTCATTCTTATGACTGAAAAAACAACACTATTTTCTGGTTGAATTTTGAACTGCCAATTTTAGAATTGAAAACGTCACCAGGTGTCCTCCAAAGGGAGGATCAGAATTAATTCTGATGATTTAGCTCAAGGCTTATCACTGCTATGGGTGACAACAAGGGGCGCTGGGATTTTAAATCATGACCTCAGCTACTGTCCCAATCTCAGCAATAGAACCTGGTGAAGTGAGTTAGTTCCCACAATTACTTGCTATCCATAATTAACAAATTCAAGGTCCCAGACTAATTATCATATTCTTTGCAGCATAGAAAGTAGGTACATGTAAATAGCAAGTTTAAAACATAAAAATTATGCAACACACAGGTGGATATTGTCATACCTATACAAAATATAATGTATGGTCTGCCACAAGTTATCCCCTATTACCCTCTGGAACTAACAATTTGACATGAAAAATTCAGTGACTGTACCTTATTTTCCAAAATCATCTCTCGTCTTCCGCTCAGAATGAAGAGAGAAGTAGAACCCAGAATCGCAAACCTTCACCATAATTATCAACTTGAACAAAAAGTTTAATTTGTTGGATAAAAACTATTATCTTATGCATTGAAACTTGCTACACATCTTAGCATGAATGCATGGCTACTCCTCTGATTACCTCCCACGATAGATTTAGTGCCAATTCATCAAGTAATTCAAACAATACCTACGATGAGCTGCTGGTATTTTTTCTTCTCCTCTTTCCACTTTTCTTTGTTTCTATGTTTATAGGGTAGTTGCAATCGATGTGAGCTTGAACGCTCGTACTTGTTGTTTATTACAGAGAGAATATAAGGCGACTTATTTTAAGTAATAAACGAGAGATGTTTCTAGAAAAGAAATATCTTTAAAAACGTAGTTATAAATGAACGATCTAAAAAAGTAATGATTGTAAGACAGACTGACTGACCGACGACTTTCAAAAGTAAAACCTATTTATATTTTTTTCATTTTCAAGTATACAGCAGGAGTTGTTTTATTGTTGCTGAGGTGCATTAAGCCTATACATATATAGATAATTAAAATTATTAAAATAAAATTTGAATTACCTATGCTAAGATTTCTATTCATTGAATGGTCAAAACTATATGTAGCAGATTTAAATAAAGCAAGGAGGTAGGAAATAGGAATTCAAAAACTAGGAGGCCTTCAAGGCTTTTTGCGCTATACTTCCTTCTATATCGGAGATTTAATATGAAGAAGACCAAAGCTATTGCCATGTCAAAGCAGACTAAAGCTGATCTTATGATATAAAAAATGCATTAGTTTATAAAATGAATGCAAATTATTAAGAATTGAGGGGGAGCAGTAGTTGGTCTTTTTATTGAGTTGTAGCCTTGTCCTTTTCAATACCTGCAATCCTTTTCACTCAGTAATCTGAATAGTAGGTACCTACATAAAACATGATGTGATAGATGCTGGCCTTTTGCAAGCTACCTAATATGCTAATAGCTTCCTTACAGAAATCTCTACTGTAATGGAGAAAATATCACCGACTAAGAATACATTTTTTCGTTGGTTTTCACTTTATTTTTTTAATTGAGAGGGATGGGGAGCCATCTAATGTTTAAACACGATGAAAAGAATTTGCGGACTGTTGAATTCCTTTTATATTTTAATTACATCAATATCGTATTTTACGTGATTTATATTTTGTTGTTGCTTGTTCGTTAATTCTATTTTCTCCTGGCTTTACATTTATTTTGTTTAATTCCTAATTTTTCTAACTCGATCGAGGCGTGGTTTTGGGAAAGTAATTATCAAAAATTAAATTGGAATTATTTTAGAGGTAATGTATATAATATATATATATATCGTAGTAGTGATTCAGTTAGATGAGTGTTATTAGCAACTTTTGGGAAGTGCAAAATTAGTCCCTCATCTATTTATAAATGATTTGCTCCATGCTTAATTTTTATTACAGATTCTTTTATTCATTTTATTTTTTGTACTATAAAGTTTTACCGAAATACATACTAATGGAAGTCATTAGGATCAATTTTACAGAACACTGGATCACTAAACAAATTCCACGTAGCCTCATACTTTCTAGAGAAACTTTGACGTACTTTCCTGCTAAGTTTATCCTTAGTGCTTTTATTTATGTATAACAAATTTTACTTCAGGTAAGTCCACCACACCAACCGTGTACTCTACCTACAGACATAATCATACTGTGTTTGACGTTTTATAAATTTATTATATTTTATTATTCTCTTTTCATTCTTGCTATGTCCTTCTCGTTAGAAATACTAAAATTGTGGTCCATAAGTAGAGTCATGTGGAAGTCTTTACAGAATATGAGTGCCTTAGACAAATGTAATACCAAACTAATTTCATTCCCTCCCCCATCCAATATTGTCATCCCTAACAATTCATTTCCTGAATTGAAACCTTCCCTCACTTCAACTCACAACAGGAACTAAATTGTGAGTTTTTCACTGGTAATCGTGTGTAAGAAACTTCTTCATTTTATCAGTTAAGTTGGCATGCTTTCCCATTCTAGTCCTCAGAAACACTTGAAATAGTTTTGATATGATTAATACCCACTTGTTACTTTTAATTTCAATCAGATATATTCATGAATGGAATATTATTTCCTGAAATTGAACCATTCTTTTAAAATTTTACTAGACCCTAATGATTTTAAATACTACCTATACACCTACAATGTAACATTTTAGCTACAATATCTGTGGATCGCTAATGTAAATTTGGCGGAAACTTCAAGCATTCAGGAAAACATCAATGTTAACATCCCAGTTAGTTGATGAAAAATCAGTTATAATTCTTGATAATCATGTCTCAAGTAGGGAAGTAGTGCTCAACCACCATGAAAGTCTGTGATTGTAGTAGACTGATACATGTTATGTAGGTTTGCTCAAAACATGTAATTCTTAACTAACGAATTTCCATAGAAATCAAGGTAATGCCCATTCAGTTCACTCGTTCAACAAAATGTTTAATATCAGTTAAAGAAGGGTATTCTGGAGGTAACAATCACACTGCAGTTTTCTTAATTTTCTTTGGCAAATTCCCTAAAATTTAGAGTCTGTCAACCATACATACTCCATTCCTACTATACCAATAGGAATCAATTCATAAATTACGTACTTCTTCAAAGACTGATCACTTATAAAATTAATATGTGTGTTTGTTATTTGTAAATAGATGCAATTAGTAGGAATCATTTGTTGTCATAAAACTCAGTTTCCTTTATTAGATTGCATGTAACAATATTGTTATTGAGTTGTTATTGCCTATTCTATTATACACCCCGTTTTTGCATCCTCAAAGGAAACATAGTATACAAGAACCATTGTCAATCAAAGATAGCTTCTTGATGTCCCTCCTTAAGGGCTATCAGAATATTTTTGAAATTATTCTAACCTATATATTTTATTGATAAATGTATATCAGTTGCACATTTGTGTGCTGCACATTTATATATATTTTTTAGAGGAATTCCTCATGAAAAATGTGGTTATTCCTCCGGAAATGTAATTTACGACAAACTATTCATTATGTGCCTTCATACTGTTGCAATACCTTAACTATTGTATTTCGGGCATAAACTACTTAAAGACTTGAAGAACTCCATACCATTGGTGTACAGAGGTTGCCTTACCTTTATATGTTGAAGTTTATTTTTATGTTCAATGAAATATAAATATATATATTCATTATTTTAATGTTAGTCATAACGTAATTGTGCCTTTTACTTGTTTAAACATTATATTTTTCTAGCTTTAATGATTTTATGGACCTTTCTAAATTATACTATTTGTTTTAGTATTTTGTATTTTATTTAGATAAGTAAAGGCCATCAGAAATTGAAGACTGATTTTTTCAACTATGTATTATATTAAGAGCTATGTTGGATGCAAACTGTAAATATCGATCACAAAGCACAGCACTTTTATTCACTCGAAGTTAAGTATGTTATTTTTTTCTGTTATGTATTGTTTTATCAATCAATTTTATACATTATTACTGTATAATGTCTAATACATTAACTAATAAGAAAAAGTTATTTTATTTTGTTCTCTTTACCACTTATTACAAACGGTTGCAATTATGAATCATAACGCACATGAAATTGTGGCCTTTTAGCACAAAAGTTAAATATTAAAAATGGAAGTACATAAGACAGCAGGAAACAACTTTTTATGTCATTTCTTTCAAACCAGAGCCACGGCTTGAAATGATATATTACTTGCAAAAACGGCTGGCCCGAAATTCACAATAAAACCAGCAAGAACAATACAATAATCTTATACATGGCATGATTGGTGTGGATCATCCTGCAAGATTGTGATGAAGATTTCTCTCACCTTGATTAACACCTCATATAGGTGAAGTATCACAGGATTTTCTTCTTCTCAATTATTGTAATGAAATCCCACTTCTTATCGGACAAATTGTTCGCAAAACCATTATGAAATTAATTCTTCTACTATTGTTTTGTCAAATCAAATCATTCTTATATTAAACCAACATTGGTATAATATTAGTTGATCACCATAATACAAAACAAGTACTTACCCAAATTTAATTAACTAAAATCAATAAAATTTAACAGAATAAAGAAGAAAAATAAGAAGGCATAATCAATGTAGGCTTAATAGATAAGTGTCTAACCACACAGGCCAGGGCGCCCAAGCCAGACCCAGTCCCACCCACCACGGTGGCTCCAAAGTCCCATTACTGGGCAAGTGGCCTGACTGACGCAAGATAAATCACATCAGTGATGCATACCAGGTGAGTCAAGGTAGATACGTGAGAAATGCCATTCGATTTTTGTACAAGCTTCCCTCTTCTTCTCCCCTAAGCTTGTATTTAGGTACATCAAAGCTAACAACTTGCTACAGGTTTGCCAACCTATTTTGAATGTATAAGACATCCAACCAACAGCCTCTGTTTCGAAGTTTTTGAACAGTTGAGATTAGCTGCTTCAGTTATGTTCAGATCAAACTCCTGCAATCAAAGAAGTTTGATCACTGCCTCAATAGTGCAGTGGTTAAAAGCAAGGTCTTTTTCGGTGCTTTCTGTCTAGCGTTGGGAAAGGCATGAATTCAAATTCTTTCGAGGTATTGTCATGATAGGTGATTGGAGGTAGGTCTTTAAAAACAAATTAGTATATGACGTCAAATAAATGTCAGAACAATAGGTTTTTAAAAGTCCAATGCTCGGCAAAGAAGAAGAATGATGATACAATAAACTAGAACTAGAATAATACACAACTGATATGAATAATAATATAGCAGCTGGCGGCGGAATCATGACTACATTACGACTCAACAGAATAACGACTAATGACTGAAACACGGCTGAGGTGGAGGTATGAAAAGGCTTCAGCAGAGTCAACAACATGCCGACACTGCAACGCCTCCATAATAGGCACCCCTCCGTGACAGTATAATATTGTAATGATTTATCAACAAATTAACACGGAGAAAACAATTTGTATTAATTTTCTTCTAACACAAACTTAACAACAACTTTTTTTAAACGTGATAACATAACAACCATACGTAACCACCAGAAACACATGTCCAGGGAGAGAAGCAACCACTGAAGTCTATTACACTGCTCCCCCTTTCTCTAGAGACCTGTCCACAGGTCGCACTTCTGCTTTCGTCAAGCGATTGGCGACGGGTCTTCCTACCCATTTGTACTTCAAATAGTATCTCATTGTGTCGTTTCTTAACCACCCATGGCCCAGTCCACATAGGTTGCAGTTTCGGGCTGAGTCCTCTAGTTCTCTTTGGCTCATATACCCATACCCAATCACCTTCCTGGAGTAGTGGTGCTCTGGCCCGTCGATCAAAGGCTTCTTGCTGAGTGCGCATCTTAATTTGAGCTTCTTCTCTTGCAAATGTTCGTATATGATCTAGGCGTTCTCTCAGCTCTAAGGCATACCTGGTATTTAAGTCTTTAGATAGTTGAGCAGGGCAAATCAGAATTTCGGGTAAATGGAGATCTCTTCCATAGACCACTTGTGCAGGAGAGAAGCCAGTGGTCCCATGTAGTGTTGATCTGTAAGCCATCAAGAATAAGGGAATCTTCTCATCCCAGTCATCTTGGTTTTTATTAACAAACATGGCTAGATGTTTAGTCAAAGTGCGATTTAAACGTTCCACCAGTCCAGTCTTTGGTCCGTGTGGATTTCAAAGGGTACACCCGTGCGACTGAAAATCTGTTCTACTAGTGCTGTTGCCATCGTTGAAGCCCCTTGATTGGGGAGTGCAACTGCTTCTGGCCACTTGGAGAAGTAGTCAGCCGCCACAAGGACATATCGGTTGTCTCTCCGAGTCTTCGGGAATGGCCCCAGAATGTCTACTCCTAACCTCTCAAAAGGAGCTCCTACAGTCATTTGTTGAAGGGGTGCTGGGTAGGTGCGTCCTGGTCCTTTGAATTTCCTGAATAACAGACAAGTTCGACACCAAGAACGTATATCAGATGTCATGCCTATCCAGAAGTAGGTCTGTTGGACTCTGGCCAGCGTCTTCCAGAATCCAAAATGAGCCCCTGTTGGACTATCATGACACAATTTTAAAACTTGCTGAACACGTATTTGTGGAACCACGAGCTGTTTTCTTGTATGTCCCGTCTTCTCTATCGATAAATGGTATAGCTTTCCTTCATTCAGCTCAAGGGAGTCCCGTCGATGGATGAGTTGTCTGATTTTCGGATCTGAATTTGAGAGCTCTTCGTAATCTGGACGTTTCCCCTTTTTTTATCCATGTTACAACTTGTTTTGTCATTGGGTCTTCTTGAAAATTGTTGTCTTCAAGAAGTATTTGCACCATTTGGATCTCTGGGGTTTTCTCTATTTGCTCCCTACGTGCACAGTACTTACAATTGTCTCCACAAGGACGGCGAGACAACCCATCAGCATGTGTTTGTCTTGATCCAGACCGATGGGTTATTTCAAAATTATAGCTCTGGAGCATTTCAAGCCATCGTGCCAATTGCTCTTCAGGGCGGTGAAAAGAGGCTAACCATGTGAGGGCTGCATGGTCCGTTCTCAAGCAAAACGATTTGCCATATAGGTATTGGTGAAAATGACCTATACTTCGAACTACTGCCAATAGCTCTCGCCGAGTTGTGCAATAGTTGCGATCTTGTTTGGTGAAGGTTTGACTGAAATACGCAACAGCATGTTCATTCCCATTGTGCTCCTGGGACAATACTGCACCAACTGCATGCGCACTCGCATCACAATCCAATATGAAGGTCTTGGCCAAATCTGGAAATGCTAGTATCGGAGCAGACGTCATTAGTTCTTTTAGCTGAATAAAACTTGACTCACAGGATCTACTCCATTCAAACGGAACCTCTCCCTGAGTGATCAAGGTAAGCGGTTTAGCTAGGTCAGCGAAGTTCCTAATGAATCTCCTTTAGTAAGAACAGAAGCCCAAAAAACTGTGAACATGTCGTTTATCTCTTGGTATTGGCCACTCTGCAACTGCTCTTGTCTTATCAGGGTCCGTTTGTACTCCCTCACTAGATATTGCATGACCCAAATACTTGGTCTCTCGTTTGAAGAAACTGCACTTCTTTGGATTTACTTGCAGATTTGCATTTTGTAAACACTGCAGAACTTGTTCAAGTTTTTGGAGAACGACATCAAAATCTGGTCCATGTATGATCAAATCATCCAGGTACGTCAGGGCAAGTTCCTGTGGGACAACTGCTTCCATCAGTCTTTGGAATGTTGCTGGGGCATTCGTCATGCCAAATGGCATAACTTTAAATTGCCACAATCCTTTACCATAGATGGTAAATGCCGTTTTTTCTTTTTCTTCCAGCTTCATTTCTACTTGCCAGTACCCACTTCTCAAGTCCAGAACACAGAACCATGCAGACCCTCGAAGAGCATCCAGCAGCTCCTGAATGCAAGGCAGCGAGTATGAATCCTTTTTTGTGATCTTACTAAGTCTTCGAAAGTCCACACAAAATCTCGCAGTGCCATCCTTCTTTGGTACAAGGACTACTGGCGATGCCCAAGGGCTCTTGGAAGCTTCAATAATGTCTTGATCCAGCATTTCTTTGATGAGAGTAGCAACGTGACCATTTTGAGCATAAGGGATGCGTCTTGGAGCTTGTTTTAATGGATGGGTATTTTCAGTGTCGATTGCATGCTGTACCAAATGTGTGCGCCCCACTAATTTTCCTTCTGAAGCAAACACATCTTGACATCTCTGGAATAACCTGAATAATTTTCTCAATTCAAGAGAGTCTGGAACCAAATCAGATTGTGACAAAGCTTTATGTATCCAATCTGGCCGTGACACTGTAGGAGTTGACAAGTTTGCATGTCCTTTGGTGAAAATTGATACCCTCGGATGTGTAGAGCTTGTTCAGCACATTGCCATATTTTCCTCAGCGGTATCTCAACCCCTTGGATTTGTAAACTTGACCTGCCCAAATGGACACAGGCGTTCACGCTTTGAAGAAAATCCAAACCAAGGATAGCTTTATCCCTGATTTGAGCAACCAGGAAGGGATGTATTAAATCTCTCTCTCCTAGCTGAATTAATGTGGAGCACTCACCGTGTATCTCCATTTCCGGGCCAGATGCTGTTTTTAAATAGGCAAAATGAGATGTTTGTAGAGGTAAATTACTTCTTCTAGCTACATCAGGACGTAAGATGGACACAGTGGCTCCTGTGTCAACTTGCAGGAAGCAAGCTTGCTTTCCAATCTTGGCTTCAACAAATAATGCTTCTCCCATGGTTCTTGCACTCTTTATTATTGCGTATGGGCCACTATATTTAGGAGCCCTGGCGTAGCCCATACCCAAGGCTCCAATCAGTTTTCCGGTGGCAGCCTCCCTAGTTCTTGTCCTGAAGGTTTCTTACTATGAGGGCATTTTGAACGAATATGACCTCTTTGGTTGCACCCCCAGCACTCAGGCTCGAAATTCGATGATTCCTTACTCGAACCTTCCATCAGTTCTGAAGAGTAATAGGTGCATAGCAAGATAAGATTTTCTTCGCCCCTTGGTCTCGCAAACCCCGTAGGAAGGTGTGTAGGGCTATTTCATCTCGACATCGCTCAGGCCAATCAGGAGTTGCGAGATGGACAATGCGCTCAATGGCCATAGAAAACTCGGATAGAGACTCGCTTGGTCCTTGCTGCCTCGATTGTAACTCACTTTGCAATTTCAGAGATAAGTGCTGTTGGCCAAATCTGCGTTTCAAAACTGTATTGAAAGTATCAAACGACAATCTCTGTTCTGGGGCAACAGTAGCAAGCACCACACCAAGGGCTGGTCCACAAAGTGCGCTGGCGAGTTTCTGGCCTTTTCTTTCCAATGACCAACCATTGGCTGCTGCTACCAAATCTAGGTGCCCTGCATAATCCTCCCATGATGTTTTCCCTTCATACAGCATAAGAGCACCTTCATGAGAAATAGGTTTTTGCCTCAAGCTAGCCAATTGTAGTTGAACATCCAACAACTGATCTGCAGCGTTACTTTCTTGAGCAATAGATTTGGTTGGTGTTGGCAACATTTCCCCTAAGACATTTGTTGCAACTTGCGGGAATATAGAGGGATCAGGCTGTAAGGCCGCTGGTGGCCCAACTTTGTGTTTTCCTGTTCCAACTGACGAATCCATTCCCTGCATTCCAATAACTGCTGCTGGATTGAATCTAGAACTCCATGTCCATCAGAATCCAATCTTTGATCGCTCAAAGTGTTTGACAATGGTTCATCTTCAATAGCTGCAGCAGTTCGACGTGTAGAAATGGTTCTCTTGGGTGCAGCACGTGATCCACGACGATTGGACATATTGATCCCTGTTGATAAATGTAATTATTTATCAACGAATTAACACGGAGAAAACAATTTGTATTAATTTTCTTCTAACACAAACTTAACAACAACTTTTTTAAAAACGTGATAACATAACAACCATACGTAACCACCAGAAACACATGTCCAGGGAGAGAAGCAACCACTGAAGTCTATTACAATATATTTTGGGCTATTACACTATTTCCTCAATCCATCTACCATTCTATCACAGCAACATTTTTACCCCACTTGTCTACCAACTCTCTCCCCCATATTCCTGTTATCACTTAATATCTGGGCTAGAACACCTAAGTTCCAAATATGCAGCATGGAATTTTCGTAATATTTAGTTCTTATTATTTTATGTCAATTTATTAAAACATTGAAAATTAAAATTAAGGCAAAAAACTTCTACTAAACCTAATAGTCAGCTGTATCTTAAACCAATTTTAGAAAATGGAGAAATTTTGCAGTTTTTATCTATTTATTAGCATATTTTGATGAAATTTAAGTAAATTTTACTGAATAATTTTGGACACAATTTTTTCAACGGTAAAGTTCTTAGTTGATAAATTTTTCAAGTGATATTCTGATAATAAATATAATTTCGACGATTTTGAGCCATTATTAGCGGTTTTTTAAGCACATTTTTCGAAATTTGAACACTTCAGCCCTCAAATAGTACTGTTCAACGAACCCATAATGTATATTGAAATCCTTGATTTTTTGGCGAAAGAATAATTTTTTAATCTCAATTCTAATGAGATATCTAATGGAATTTTTATAATCCAGGATCGTTTCAAAACGCATTTCCGTAAATCTCTAAAGGGTAAAATAAAAGGGTTTAAATTTCAAAAGATTAAAAAAACACGATCATAGAAATACATACCTAATATGATTCTATGGTACTCTTCACATCGGATTTGAGGTCTTAGATTTCATTCTTGATGCCTTTATGACGTCAGTAGTTTCCAGATCAACAAATCTCCAGAAACGCCCCAACACTAGCATGCAATTAATAATTTTTGTCAGTTTAGACAGGTTCTGCTAAGATCTTTAGCAGCTCTTCTTAAACTATTGTACTAGAAAAGAAGCATGTTGCCCATATAAAAATAGGTGAGGAGACTACGGAAATGCATAGGTATTTGTGGATTTTATTATATCTATGCGGCTAAAACTTCTGATATTTAGAGATCAGTGATGGATAGGAAAAATCCGCCATCCATCTGGAAATGTGGCAATGCGTCTGCGGTTGGAAGTAGTGGAGGAGAGTGCAGGATTCTAACACGGTGTTCACAACTGCCGGGTTGTGTTATCATTATTTGTGACATCTATTAGGTGGGTAAGTATCATTGCATTTCCAAAACAGCCCTATTTCATCTATACTTCATCTACGTTTTGTAAATGGGTTATTTCTCTTCAAATACCAACCTATCCGGCAGGAGCGCCGGTGGGGATCCGACACCCTTTTCAATAAAACTGCACCCTGCCATTATACATGATCTCACCATGCCGGGACTCCCTTGTATTCTTTAGTTACTACCCCTGATGCAAGACAGAGCTATCACTGCCAATCAAAGTCGCGCAAAGCTTCCGCTAGTCAGTACCAAAGTTGGAAAAGTTCTGACAGGCGTCTAGTCATTGAATCCCCGTCACTCGTATTCTGACGTTTTACGATTACATGCTGCCAAAAACAAGCCAATATGACTGAGCCATTACGATGTATTACTCATTAAAACGTTAGTAATGGGTCATTCTTCCATGCAATCTCATTAAAATCCCAAATCTGCAAAAACGTCTGTGTACAAATAAATTTACAATGATACCCTGAATGGGATTTTTAACCAAACCCACAATTTTGATGGTTTTTGAACATTTAAAAATCAAATTTGAAGTAGATAGGCCCAATTGATTTTGCTGGTTGGCCCAACTCTGGCTAGAGCATTAGAAGAAATATTTTCGTGCCAAATATGAACTCTCTAGCATGATCGGTTTGAAAGTTTGAGTGCACAACGCCAGATATATATTATATCAATGTAAACCACCAAAAGCGTTAAAATCTAAAATCCGTTTAATAAAGCCATAAAACGGGTTCCCAAGTGAAAATGTTGGAAAATTTGCATTCTAAAATTATTGTTGACGCTCTGTAACAGCTTTGTCTTCTATGAAAATTCACTAAAACTCAAGCTTACAGCCAAACTAAATTTCCAGCGGATGTGTACCTCCATTTACAAATTCATTGGAAAAAAAGCTACAAATTATTATTTCATTTTTATTTATTTATTTATTTATTTTTTGTTAAGGTTTAAGCCGCACCTCAACCAGAAGGGTCATTAGCGGCACACAAAGGTTTATTATTTCTGTATTAGATAGCCCTTCGACTCAGAACACTGGTACATAAAAAATTACCTATCAAACTGAGTCTATGGTGCATTATCAAAATATAACTGGGATATGTCGACTAGAACAAGTGAAAAAAAAAGATGAATTATCGAAAAATAATGAATAAATGTAAAACAAAATGGTACTTTTCCGTAATACCCCCCCCCCCCCCCCCAAATCTGTTTCACGACTTTCGCGACTGGTTCACGCCCGCCCGATGTTTCTAGACATTCCTTCATTCCTTCTTTCTTAGATTACATATTTACGTAGAGTTGGTGACAATTTCAAGCAGTGGGAAGAAATTATATTATTTAAAAAAAAGAAGGAAAAAACGAATTACCGTGTTTTCAGAAGTTGCCGATGTCGGTGAGGATTTGTTGAAACAAATTGGCATGGTTGTGGTTTGATTGCCTCCACATGAATTCGCACAAATAGGTATCGAGTAACGAATTAACTGTTCCGCATTGGCAAAGAGCTTATAATAGGATAGAGAGGACAGGTCGTGGAGGAGGAAGAAGCCACTTGAGACTCCGCCATGTTAGGGATTGAAACCAGGTAGCCAATGAAATAACGATAATGATGGAATGAGGTTTTATAACAGTGTTGGAGGTTATATGATTGTAGGCCCCGACCATATGATTGTAGGCCCCGCCTCTTAGAGAAAACTGGCTTCATGAGCTCCCACAGTTTAACAGACACATGCCCTCTCTATCCTATTATAAGCTCTTTGTGCATTGGCTTTGTCTTATCGCCTGACCTTTGAGGAGAGATTAGTTAGTAAACCAACAGGTTCATCGGGAAGACATTGGACCCAAGCAAGCGCGCAGCACCCGTGATTAATGACGTTACCCTCTTGTTTTCCAAGAATTCACCAATGCCTCTTTACTCCCTCAAATTGAGCGAACATTAATTAAAATGTGAAAAGGGATCATTACCAATGCCTAGAAACATCGGGCGGGCGGTAAACAGTCGCGAAAGTCGTGAAACATATCGGGGTGGTGGAGGGGGGTATAACGGAAAAGTACCAACAAAATCTTGACAGTGACTAGGAAGAAAGAATTAAAAAATTTGGCCCCCAGTCGGATGCTCTATCCACTGAGCTACGATCACCTGTGCAATAATGCTAGCAGCGCATGATCTCTCTATGTTCTCGCACCTACAAATCCGAAGTGTTTTTTCGAAGTTCTAGGCCTTAGAGAAAGCAAACTAGTCAACGTACAGCATTGTGGACGGTTTTAGCCGATTCTTATAATCAGGATTATATTTTTTATCACTGACAAGCAAAAAATCATTACTGTTACCTTGAGAGTTTTTGAGATCCCGATTTTTGAATATGTGAGCCCTAAATGACTACCCTTTAGGGTCGATAAAAATTGATGCCAATGTTACTGGCAAATCCCCAGCTGATGTATGATTTCTGAGCCAAATTTCATAGACTTTGGTCCAGTAGTTTCGGAAAAATAGCAGACGGTCGGATTTTTTATTTTTTTTTTTTATTCGATCTTTGGATTCTTCGCATCTTGAAACGTAAACCAACAAATTTTGTAAAATTTTTTCTTGGTCGATTACAAAGGTTTATTATTGAAAATAATAAACCAAAACGATTTGAAAGTCTGCTTTCCCAAAGTAAAATTTGAATACAATTTTGATCAAAAACCTGAACACATGAGCCAGCACAGATAATATTTCATACATACATCTACCAATAATTAACACAATAACCAAATACGATTATTGCTGCACCATTTGTGATGTGTCAACATTGGAAACTGTATATAGTCAAAGATAATTGACTAATTTGCTGATGATGATAATTAGCATGTCAAATCAATCAACCTGCTCCATTTTCAAAAAACTCCTTTAACTTGATTACTATATTGATAAAATATTCACACTCGCATAGAGAAAGGTGGTTAAATGAAGAATTGAAAAAACGTACGTACCTGTATCATATATTGAACCATAGAATAAAATTCTCAACATTTAAAAATAAAATATACTTAGGTACATAGTAACATCAAATATAAAAAACATACATTTTTAAAAAACCAGCATGTTATATAAATTTTCTCCATTATCAGTAACTTATATCACACATGAATCTTGGATAAATTATTTTGATACCACAAGTAAACAAAGTCTGTCGTAACTCTCTATTCCAGTGACCAGAATTCTTCTTTCATCAGTAACAGAAATTCTAATAATAATGATAATAATAAAAATAATAATAATCCGAAAATCATCCTAAAAGCCACAAGTAGTGGGTATCTAGATGTTGCTTAGTAAAATTATCATTTTCTCCTAAAACAAGGCTGTGACAAACAATTAAAAATCGGGGTGAATACTTTCCGAGATTTATTACAAGCACGTTTCAGCTCAGACTTCAGTTTCAGCTTTCCTTTCCAGAGTATTAAACGCCGTTGCTGAGAATTTTATTATGTAAAATCATTCAAACCTGAGAATCATACTTTTATCCCTGAGTAATATGAGCTTTGGTAGACTTAAATTGGACCAATAAAAAGGTTGGTAGATGATAAAGTTAGGCCAACATTCAATTGTTTATAACTCTCTTATTTTAGGAGGTAATAACTGCATAATTCTTGGGGTCAAGTTTTTGGTGTGTACAATAAGTTAAGTAGGAAGCACGGTTTAGGGATTAATGGAGAAAAACTTGAGAACGAGCAATTTCAGCCATCTTTGTACGGCTGCTATTTTTTATCGCGACTGGTTTGAAATAACAGACAAAGAACACATGAATCTACATGTGTTCATGTGTCATGAATGTACATGTGAACATGTGTTCAACATAAGAACGGATTGAATGTTCAAAATAGAGTATCAAACCTTCTCTACCCATGAGCACTCATTTTCGGCCTCTACTCCAGAACTAGTGTAATTATACGAATCTGGTGTAATATTTTACACTACTTTTCCAACGTGTAATAAAATGACATGGTACTTTTTTTTCCTTATGCCATAAAAAGTAGTGAACATTTTGAGGACATCCGGAGCGGTTTCGAGATGAAGGGATGGGGTGGGGTGTGGGGTTCAAGCCCAGGCTTTTATTTCTTTTTCTTAATAACCCAAGGGGTGGAATTTCGGACTTCTAATTTGGAATACGGCAATCCACGTGAAGTTCTATTTTCGGTACAAAGTCCCTCACCACCATGGGATAGGACAAGGTCACACAGCTGTGAACCTCAGAACTTGGATGAAGTTACGATTCCTAACTCTTGTCAATGTAAGACAATTCCTAACACACCCAACTATTCCAATTCCCAAAAAACATTTTTATGAACGTGGGAGGTCATTTTTATTTTATTGACAGTAGATAAGTATAAGGTACGCATCTTATCAAAATTCTCAACTTTACTTGCCATTTTGGTTTATAACCATTGAAATGACCATGGAAAACGAAACGTTTGACTTCCTTCAAAATTGGTTAATTTATATTTCATGAGACATATAATCCAAAAAAGAAATACAAGATATCTGTCTGTCTTTAGTTATTCAAAGCTTTTTTCCAAATGTGCACAACCGATTTACTTGAAAATCAGTAAAAACCAAACAGAGCAGTTTGAGCAGTTGTCTTGATATGATTGAGTAGGTACCTACCCTGGGTAAACGAAAACTGAACCAGGGAATCTTGATTTTGTACCCTTTAGTTAACAACAAACGCCATTTAGAGGAAATTAGAGAACCCATTTTCAAATGAATGTTGAAGATCAATGGAGTACCCTCATCAAAACCTATTAGGTAGCAATATATTTTCACAGTACTGTAAATAAAATAGTTTCAATAAGGATACATATACTATAATAATAGAAGTTCATAGCGCTATTACATAATAGTACAATAGATTAATTAGTCTACTAAAAACCACTAAATCAACCATACACCGAAATCACAATAAATATTGATTGCATTATAGATATTCTCAACTTACTTACAAATTAATTTGTACCATCATGATTACATCACTTGGCTTAAACTGAATACCATTGACTATATGAAACATATTGTTCCAGAATACATAAAAATTAAGGGAATTCCTTAGCCATTGGGCACCAAAACTTATGATTCTTGCTGGCTCCTAGACTTAGGTACCAATTATCATTCGCTTTTCACCTATAGCTTCAACATTATAACTTTTAATCACTTCTTTTTAATTATACACTATTATTTATAAGTAATCTAGTTCATTTAACTTCCAACAATACCTCATGGCTTTAACTACAAATCAATTCATCACCTCCATTCGTTTCCTGGCTACTAGAATAACTAGCTAAAGGTGGCCACTAGGGCTATACCACCCTGCTCAGATAAGTTGGTACCACATTGTTTAGGATAAAAATTTGATGTCTAACTACCGAATCTTAGTAATAATTATGGAATGCTTAGCTGGCTAAATTTAAACGTAAGATATATTTATGAACTTGAGAAAGACTCATAGCAATACGGTCAGTCGTTATAATTTATGATCAACAAGTCTAAACTTTACAAACAACAACTGTGCAGTCACTCTCATTTGCATTTCTGGTAACAATGAATTACTATAAAACGTGGAAAAACTCCTATTCCATCATCATGTTCAATAAGTATTCAAACCAAATCAAATCCTCAAAAACAAAATGAAACAAAACTACTTATATTCAAACTAAAGCCTGCAACTTTATGTAAGGTTTAAAAGGTATAAGGGATTTATTAAAGTATAGGAAGTAAACAGAAATGTTTGCTGTTTGAAAAATACATACCCTACAGAGGGAGGATTTATCTCAAGGTAGTATTCTTCCATCAAGTTCCAAGACAACATAATAGCAAGGATGTAATAAGTCGTGACGCCCAGCTTAATGCTGAATGATGAATAGAACATTTTGTAATTTTTTATGTTGAGTTTCCTTCGCAAATCAATAAGAGTTTTAGCAATTTTAAACTTAATTTTTACACTTGGCCAGAAAGTAGGGGACTGGGTGTGTGCAACTATCTGCCAGAAATCGTTGATACAGGATCTCGCCACTCACAAACTGTTACTTCAGTTGATATTTGAAGGAAAGGTGCACCAGTTCATGAGTGGGAAGACTTTCAGAACGGCAAGGAAACACCTAAGTAGCCCTAAAATGGTACAATTCAACGAGGAGAGACAGTAGTCGTAGGGAGTGGAAAGTCACATACCTTGGACATTTTTTTAAGCTCAATTACTATGTATCTGAAATACTTTTACCTACTCGTTTTTGAAAGAAAATGGTATCCTCAACCAAATGCTACAAAAGAGATTTCCGTTAAAATCTTCTAAATATCCGTAAAAATCAAATTCAAAAATCTTTCAAACAGACCAAGTTACGCACATAGTTACCAACCTTGGACACCCTGGGACAAATTTATAGGAATATTTAAAATGATTCCTGGATTTTAACACTTTTCTATGAATATATATATATATATATCAGTTATCTCCGCTTTTCACGCACTGAGAGACCACATCCAACAAGGATTCCATTGAATCAACAGGCAACAGGAAACCAGCCTACGTGTTTCCAGCAACATTGCCGATACCACAGGATATTTGCTGACACACATTCTGGACTGAAGGCTATAAGTAGGAGCTCTTCACCACCTCAAGTCACTCTCGTTTCTACATCGTAACTATCCACATCCCAGTAGGTCTGTTCTTGGCACATTTATTTAACTTTTGTAGTTTTGAAAATATAAGTATTTTTTTTAAAGCTTTATCCCTCGTCTAACGACATTTGTGACGCAGTCAACCTAGGACACCAACAGCATTTGCACATTGCAGTAGTGCATTGTTTGCCTTACCCATCGTAGGAGCCAACAAAACCTATTTCCCTTAATCTCACTAGGCAGCCAAGAAATTCAGCCATTGTAGGAGCCGTTACCAACTAAGCAGTGAACAATTCAACCTGCCAGGCAGCCATTCAGGAATCAACCCATCGAGGGAGCCCGAAGCAGAGAACATCATCGAGCGAGAAGTCAAGCAAGAACGAGCCTGGGACAACAACCATTGGAACAAGAACCTCTACAAATGCAGCATTGGCTTATGTAAGTTCGACAACTCGGAACTTTTGATCTTTTAGATCTCTCTGATTTATTTTCTGAATTATCGATTGATAAAGAAAATATTATTAATACGAAATTCAAGAAGGAATACTTAGAGAAAGACAGGAATAACAATATCTTGAAAATTAAACAGAAGGATTATATATTGAAATTACTTGATAAGTTTGGGGTTAATGAAGCAAAAACTCATGCTACTCCCACTGAAGCTGGGTTGAAACTGCAATTAGGAAATAAAAATAACCCTGTTGATGATAAATTACCATATCAGGCACCATACCTTGTGGTAAATTCTAGACCTGACATAGCTATTTCAGTTAGCTTTTTGAGTCAATATAATAATGCTTATACTAGTGAAAATTGGAAACATGCTAAACGTATTTTAAAATATCTTAAAGGCTCAATTGATAAAAGTGTTTGTTTCACCAAAAGTGGAAGTTTAATAGAAGGTTTTGCTGATGCCGATTGGGCTAACAATGTGACTGATCGTAGATCCTATTCTGGCTATGTATTTAAATTTGCAAATGGTGCTATTTCATGGAATGCTAGAAAACAGAATTATGTAGCACTTTCCAGCACAGAAGCTGAGTATGTTAGTCTTACTGAGGCTGCTAAGGAAGCAGTGTTTGTAAGAGGGTTCTTAGGTGAACTGATAGATTTAGATGGACCACTTACAATATTTATAATGATAATCAAAGCAGTCACAAATTGATTTCGAATGCTGTATTCAATAATCGAACGAAACATATTGAATGCAAATACCATTATATTCGGAAGACAGTTGAAAATAAGTTAATTGATGTCAAATATTTGAAAACTGAGAATATGATTGCAGATATTTGTACTAAGGGTTTACATGGTCCAAAGCATGAGTTCTGTGTTTCTGGACTTGGAATGATGTAACATCAAATTGAATAATTTTGTTTGCTATGTATGTTGAATGTTTAGTACCAAACTAGATTATGGGCGGATGTTGGAAATTCCTTGTTATGGATGTTCATTTGACTCCATGGTAACATGTAGGTATATTATAATCTAGGTGGTTTATCCAAGTGATTTTTGTTTTTAGATTGTGGCTGCATTGTCTTTGTCCGATGTCATTGCCATTTTTTTCTGTAAGCGTTCGGATGTTCTAAATTACCACGTTGCGCAATGTTTGATTTTTTATAATATAGTTAAAGCATTCCAGTTATGATGTTATGTTTGATTATCTACCTTGCGGTCGGAATTCAATTCTAATAGGGGTCATCGGAAGGGTCTCGTTCGAGCCGTGGGGATGTGCCATTGTGTACCTACAGCATGACTGAGTAGGGTGTGAGGCATTGCATGTTCGCGTTCGAAGCTTTTATCAAAAATGGTGAATCAGTGGTGGCGACGCAGAGACTGTTTCGGCGTGAATGTAATATTGTGCGTCATGGAGCTGTCCCAAGCCGTAACACGATTCTGAAGTGGTCAACGACCTTCAAAGAACTGGAACTGTGATGAAAAAGAAGCCATCAGGACCTACTCGCACGGCACGGACCCCTGAAAGTGTGGAGAGGGTGAGGCAGGCGTTGCTAACAAGTCCAGGCTGCTCAGTGAGAAAACAAGCTCAAGCATTAAGAGTAAGTCGTTCCACAGTTCGCCGTATTGTCAAACATGACCTCAGATTCCACCCATACAAATTGGCAATTGTCCAGCAGCTGAAACCAACTGACTTTCCACAACACAATGATTTTTGTTTGTCTATGCTCTCAATGCTTGAAGTTAACGAAGATGCTGTACTGTTTATGAGTGATGAAGCTCATTTCCATTTGAACGGTTTTGTCAATCGGCAAAATTGTCGTTATTATGCCAGTGAAAACCCGAAAGTGACGGTTTGGTGTGCAGTATCGTCCAAATGTGTGATTGGCCCATATTATTTTGAGGAAAACGGCAACACAGTGACTGTGACTGCAGCCCGTTATGTTGAGATGATAAACATCTTCCTAAGACCTGAGTTATGCAGACTACGAGTTCCTGCTGAAAGCATTTGGTTCCAACCCGTCACACAGCTAAAGTAAGGATTGACAAATTGCGCCAAATGTTCCCAGAGTGCTTGATCTCACGGTTTGGGGACATGCCCTGGCCTCCGAGGTCACCTGATTTGACAACCTGTGACTTTTTTATGAGGGGTTTCCTCAAATCTCGTGTTTATGAAAACAAACTGAGAACGTTAGGCGAGCTGAAGGAAGCGATTCGAGCACAAGTCCACGCGATTGACACACCCTTATTGGACTGTGTTCTCCAAGAGTTTATGAACAGACTTGCAACATGTTGCGAGCAAGACGGTCACCACATGACAGATGTTATTTTTAAGGTTTGATTTCTTAAATGGCATAATGCTGGCTGTAAGAATATGAAAAAATAAATTATGTTGAAAAACAAATGTGTACTACTCATTTAAAAACCGTCAGGTTCCCGTGTTATATATATGTATATATATATATATATACGTGTGTGTGTGTAGGGTTGCTGGGGTAGGGTAACCGTCGGTGTTTTTATCTCTTCGGAGCTCCTTCATATCCCTACCCAAGTCATGGTCATACGTCCCCGCTGTGCAACTCGGGCACCCTGTGGGTGAACAGAGGGTGGCAGAGTGACCTGCTGGCGATTAGGGTGGAGACTCGTGTCAATGGGTCTCCCGTTCCTTCTAAATACAACCTCCCCCGTTATGATGCAGAACACTAATAATGAGCTCATAACCCCCGCTGGCCCATTGGCACGCGGGCGCGGGGTAATAGGAGAGGCGCCCGGGGGCACCTCAGCCAGGGGCATCGGTCTTCCTCCCACTCATCTTCGTCCTACCCTTCGTCCTCTTTCTCTGCCCTGATTAATGCCCACCAGTGTGCCCACTGTGAGAGAGCCTTCAGTTCCAAGCGTGGCCTCAGTGCCCACATCTGGCAAAAGCATCCTTTTCAGGCCAATGCTGCTATAGATATAGAGGGAAAGCGGCACAGGTATGCTTCTGAGGATTGGCGGCGAATGGCAGCAGAGGAGACAGAGGCTGTGCGCAATGGGGTGCGTCATATTAATGTATTTTTGCGACAACCTTTTCCCATGCACACGCTTTCTGCCATCCAATCTCTTCGCCTGAGGCCCCACTATAAGCAGCTTGTGCAGGATGCGAGCCTGTCAAATAGCTGTGGGGCCTCTCCCGTATCTCCTACAGGCGTGGGGCAACAGCCTGCCATTCAGCAATCCTCCCCCGGGACCTCTGGTCTTCTTGAAGACTTGAAGACTGAAGTGTTGAGGCTCGGGGAGCAGGTAGGCCGTATTGATGGTTATGAGAGTGCCTACCTGCAGGACCTGGCGAGGAGGGCTGTTGAGAGGCCTGAAGGCTTGGAGGACCAGGTTGCAGCCTATGTACAGAGGATATTTACACGGGTTGAGGAAGCAACCGTGACAGGGCATCAGGGAGCGGTCACTCCTTCCTTGGTGCCTCGTGGAGGTCGCAGAGCAGCAAAACAAGCAAGGAGGTGGGAATATCAGTGGGTTCAGAAGCTGTGGAGGAAGCATCCGGCTCGTGAGGCTGCGGAGGTACTGGAGGGAGCTGGGGATGGGTAAGTTTCGCCCCCTCTTCAGGAGTTTGTGGACTATTGGGCTCCCAGCCACAACCCTGATGAGCCGGTGGTACCCCCAGCTTCCAGGAATTCCTTGCACGGTATAATGTGCATGCCGGTGCTTCACGACGAGGCATATAAGTGCCGTGTCAGGAACTCCACTTTTGCTGGACCTGATGGTATTTCGGCCAGCGGATGGCACAGTGGAGAACCTTAAAGTTCTCCAAACTGTCATTTCGCTGGCCCGTATTAAGAAACGGCAACTCCATCTTGCCGCTCTGGACGTCACCAAGGCCTTTGACACTGTTCCTGTGTTGACATTGTTCTGGCTATTTTGCCCAGACCGACTGTCTTCGTGGTGTCGGGGCGCCTACTCGTTTAACACGTTCAACGCCAATCATGACCGATCGCCATCACCATTTCCACCAGTTCCTGGCCCATCCACTCACCATGAATTCACTTGGTCTCCTAAGCACCCCGATTCTCCCCCAACTTTCGATTTTACAGGGCAGTCTAGTCTGGAAAAAATTCCCGACTCTAGTGAACTCTCCGATTTTTTCAACCTGCTATTGAACGACAGCTTCTTTGAATTGGCGGTTCAAGAAACCAATGCCTTCACTGAAACACTGTTTCTTCGGCAAAGAGCCTTACCTAGAGCAAGAATTGCAGACACTACCAGGAAAGACACTACCATCGAAGAGATGAAGCTTTTTCTTGGGCTAAATTTTCACATGGGCATGATGCAACTGAACAAACAGTCTGATTATTGGAGTACCAGTGATCTGTTTGGCATCCCGTTTTTTTGTCAGTACATGTACATGTTTTTTTTGTACCCGGTAATGAAATCGTTGGTTGTAAGGAGCAAAGGTGTAGGTAGACTTTGACCCAGTAGTTAAACTGCTGGATGAAGGGAGAAGGATGGAAGATTGGTGTACATAGAAGAGCAAAGACAGAAGTCAAATTTGATTCAACTGAGTTGTTGGCGCCCCGAGTAATCTTTTAGTTTCCTTTTTTTACCTAGCTAAGTAGAAGTCGTGTTTACTTTCTTTCAAGTGACCGGGTCACTTTCTTATCGCTGCAAGAAGTCAACACAACTGCATCGGCTCCCTTCTTTGTCCTACACCGCGTTCCCTCTTACGTTTCAGTCGCTGATTGCTTGACATCGGCATCTGTATCTCTGCCTTCCTTGAAGCTCGCCTACCAACGAATTCGTAACTCGTGCAGCCGCCTTTGTTCTTGTGACAGTTCCCGCCAGATCCAAGAGAATGCGCGTCCATCGCTCTCACGCAGGGGGTCATCTCAGGTTCTTGGAATGCAGCGTTTGGCGATAGATTAGGATCCGAGAACCGGAAAATTATCTTCTCCGAACATAGCTCATATGCTAATAGTACGAGTCGTATCTCTTATGGTACTGTCACACACACCACCCCCCCCCCTCTCTATGAGTGCGGATTTAGGCCCATTACACCTCTGGGGGCGATCTAAATCCGTTACATTCTAGAACCCAGCAAGCTTTGTTCATATGTTCCTGGGTATACGCAGCATTGCTCAACTGGCCACCAACAACGCTGATTGAAATATCAGCCATTCCTTTTGTTGCAAGGGAGGTCCACTGAAGAGCTCTCCTTTCTGCTCCACTGACCCGCCACCAGAGGAGCCAAGTCGCCACAACCTGGGTTTAGATACGTCCTTCAAAAGATTTTCCTTTATTTCTCCGTAATAAAGTAGGAAGACATTATTTCTTTATTATTATAGACCACGGAAGCTGTAGACGTTACCATAGAAGGAGCTCCTAATTTACCTAGGTATGTATTTTTATCATTTTAAAATCTGTCTTATTCTGTAACTTTACTAACCCGTACCATCAACAAAACTATTATTTACTTTATGTATTCTATTTTATTCTTTTCTTAAATGAATTACAAAGTATTTTGACAGACCTCAGTCTCCATCAGATAATTGAGAATTTTCCCAGACCCTTCTCTTTCAACTTTGTTCGATAGGTTTCATTTTCGTATTTAAACTCCAGTAACACTGTCATACAGTTCACATTTATAAACTTCGTAAACCGTATTTTCAACCATTTGTAATAACGCTATATTTTCTGTGTATTTCAATCTTTCATTGAACACTGACTTTCTTGGAACCGATTGTGTTAATTATAAGCTCAGCAACTTTATAGTTGTGTTACTTATTCAACCTCAATATCCGCTTTTGTAAAAGTGTACACCTATCTTATATATTATGTGGTAATTTTGGAGTAGAATTCAAACCTTCCACTTGATTCATTTTCCGTCTTATTTCGCTGAATTTCTCCTTTTCTCTTTATGCATACCTATCTCAAATTTTTAAGGTCAAATTTTTTATAATAGATGCACATATTTTTACAAGTTTGTGATTCCTTCTCATATCCACGCTACATACCTAATTACTTATTCCTACGTAATTACCATTCGTATTCCTCGTCAATCAAGTTTCCTTTCTTATCATATAAAATCAATGACTATCGTCAGCAAATTCAGCCTTCAGAATTGTTCCTCCGAAGTTGCTGCTATCAACGATACTGGTCGTCAAACCTTGAAGGGTTCTAAAAAGATCTCGCTATTCAAAGGTATGTTTAGGGCGTGAGAACGCTATTATCAGAAATTTGAAGACACTTTTGATGAATTGTTGGACTTAACTGATAAGGTATCATCCAGCAAAGCCGGTGCTGTTTCGAATGACAAATATCCTACTGAGGCGGATAAACGTCTTCAAATCAACACACGTAGGTATTATTATGAAGCAAACGGTACCTACTTACGAAACCTTGATGGTGCTACCGTCTAGTAGTACCTCATCGGTGGGTTCTGGAGATTTGAGTAATACCACTCAGGTAATTCACGATAACAGATCGGAATTACCTATTATTCCTCTCCCTAAATTTGATGGGGAACTTTTAAAATGGCCCCAGTTCAGAGATACATATTGCTATTATAAACAAAAAGATCCTCTAACGCCTCAAGAGAAATTTATTTATCTCAAATCAGCGTTGACGGATCGAGCTGTAACAATTATATCTTCTCTCCCAATAGAACAACAACATGTTGACTTAGCTTCGAGTGCATTAATGAAGGCTTTTGACAATAAGAGAATCCTAGCTGCTGCATACTTCAACCATATCCTGGATTTCAAACCTATTCAAGGTAATGCTTCAATTCAGAACCTCAAAGAATTTTTAACTAGAATTTCCGATAGTGTAGCTGCATCTAAGCTGATGCAAATTGAAAACGATTGGCAGTTATTCTATTTTTCGTAGCCATCCATTGTTTAGACCATCGCACTCGTGAGCAATTTGAAATGTCTGTGAAAGGTAATACTGATTTCCCAACTTTTGATCACTTGAAGGAGATTGTGCGCTCCCGAGTAACAGCTTTAATGCTCACAAATGGTACAGGAACGAATTCTTCTTCGTCTAATCAATCTTATTCAAAAATTAGGCAAGTCAAATTGCCTAGATCACATACTTCATTATTATCAAGTACCCCCTCTGAGAAAACCCACTCATCTAATGAGAATGCTTCGAATGGCCTCAGTGCAGAGATACTTTTATTGCTATTATAAACGAAAGTGATACTCTTACGCCTCAAAAGAAATTTATTGTTCTCAAATCAGCGTTGATGGATCGAGCTGCAACAATTATATCTTGTAACAGAGTTACCTCCATCGAGGTCTCGTCAGGGCTTCAGAGAAACTTCTTCAAATCAACACACGTAGGTACAATTATGAAGCAAACGGTACCTACTTACGAAACCTTGACGGTGCTACCGTCTAGTAGTACCTCATCGGTGGGTTCTGGAGACTTGAGTAATACCACTCAGGTAATTCACGATAACAGATCGGAATTACCTATTGTTCCTCTCCCTAAATTTATGGGGAACTTTTAAAATGGCCTCAGTTCAGAGATACTTTTATTGCTATTATAAACGAAAGTGATACTCAACTTACGCCTCAAAAGAAATTTATTGTTCTCAAATCAGCGTTGATGGATCGAGCTGCAACAATTATATCTTCTCTCCCGATACTATTCAAGGTAATGCTTCAATTCAGAATCTCAAAGAATTTTTAACTAGAATTTCCGATAGTGTAGCTGCATTCAAGCTGATGCAAGTTGAAAACGAGGGTCAGTAGTTCTATTCTCCGTAGTCATCCGTAGTTTAGACCATCGCACTCGTGAGCAATTTGAAATGTCTGTGAAAGGTAATACTGATTTTCCGACTTTTGATCACTTGACGGAGATTGTGCCCTCCCGAGTAACAGCTTTAATGCTCACAAATGGTACAGGAACGAATTCTTCTTCGTCTAATCAATCTTATTCAAAAATTAGGCAAGTCAAATTTCCTAAATCACATACTTCATTATTATCAAGTACCACCTCTGAGAAAACCCACTCATCTAATGAGAATGCTTCGAATGGCCTCAGTTCAGAGATACTTTTATTGCTATTATAAACGAAAGTGATACTCTTACGCCTCAAAAGAAATTTATTGTTCTCAAATCAGCGTTGACGGATCGAGCTGCAACAATTCTATCTTCTCTCCCGATACTATTCAAGGTAATGCTTCAATTCAGAATCTCAAAGAATTTTTAACTAGAATTTCCGATAGTGTAGCTGCATTCAAGCTGATGCAAGTTGAAAACGAGGGTCAGTTATTCTATTCTCCGAAGCCATCCATTGTTTAGACCATCGCACCCGTGAGCAATTTGAAATGTCTGTGAAAGGTAATAATGATTTTCCGTATTCTTGTAACAGAGTTACCTCCATCGAGATCCCGTCAGGGCTTCAGAGATAGCGCTGTCGGCGTTCCGTTGATGAAACAACGGGCGTCGCGGCCTGTGCTCGTATGTTTTAGCAGCTGGGTTTGGCGTTGGATGGGCTTTCCAGGTGACTGGAAACCCCACCACTGTGGGGTGTAGCTGCATTCAAGCTGAGCAAGTTGAAAACGAGGGTCAGTTATTCTATTTTTCGTAGCCATCCATTGTTTAGACCATCGCACTCGTGAGCAATTTGAAATGTCTGTGAAAGGTAATACTGATTTTCCGACTTTTGATCACTTGACAGAGATTGTGCCCTCCCGAGTAACAGCTTTAATGCTCACAAATGGTACAGGAACTAATTCTTCTTCGTCTATTACATCTTATTCAAAAATTAGGCACGTCAAATTTCCCAAATCACATACTTCATTATTATCAAGTACCACCTCTGAGAAAACCCACTCATCTAATGAGAATGCTTCGAATGGCCTCAGTTCAGAGATACTTTTATTGCTATTATAAACGAAAGTGATACTCTTACGCCTCAAAAGAAATTTATTGTTCTCAAATCAGCGTTGACGGATCGAGCTGCAACAATTATATCTTCTCTCCCGATAGAACAACAAAATTTTGAATTAGCTTGGAGTGCATTAATGAAGGCTTTTGACAATAAGAGAATCCTAGCTGCTGCATACTTCAACCATATCCTGGATTTCAAACCTATTCAAGGTAATGCTTCAATTCAGAATCTCAAAGAATTTTTAACTAGAATTTCCGATAGTGTAGCTGCATTCAAGCTGAGCAAGTTGAAAACGAGGGTCAGTTATTCTATTCTCCGAAGCCATCCGTTGTTTAGACCATCGCACCCGTGAGCAATTTGAAATGTCTGTGAAAGGTAATACTGATTTTCCGACTTTTGATCACTTGACGGAGATTGTGCGCTCCCGAGTAACAGCTTTAATGCTCACAAATGGTACAGGAACGAATTCTTCTTCGTCTAATCAATCTTATTCAAAAATTAGGCAAGTCAAATTTCCTAAATCACATACTTCATTATTATCAAGTACCACCTCTGAGAAAACCCACTCATCTAATGAGAATGCTTCGAATGGCCTCAGTTCAGAGATACTTTTATTGCTATTATAAACGAAAGTGATACTCTTACGCCTCAAAAGAAATTTATTGTTCTCAAATCAGCGTTGACGGATCGAGCTGCAACAATTCTATCTTCTCTCCCGATACTATTCAAGGTAATGCTTCAATTCAGAATCTCAAAGAATTTTTAACTAGAATTTCCGATAGTGTAGCTGCATTCAAGCTGATGCAAGTTGAAAACGAGGGTCAGTAGTTCTATTCTCCGAAGCCATCCATTGTTTAGACCATCGCACTCGTGAGCAATTTGAAATGTCTGTGAAAGGTAATACTGATTTTCCAACTTTTGATCACTTGAAGGAGATTGTGCGCTCCCGAGTAACAGCTTTAATGCTCACAAATGGTACAGGAACGAATTCTTCTTCGTCTAATCAATCTTATTCAAAAATTAGGCAAGTCAAATTTCCTAAATCACATACTTCATTATTATCAAGTACAACCTCTGAGAAAACCCACTCATCTAATGAGAATGCTTCGAATGGCCTCAGTTCAGAGATACTTTTATTGCTATTATAAACGAAAGTGATACTCTTACGCCTCAAAAGAAATTTATTGTTCTCAAATCAGCGTTGACGGATCAAGCTGCAACAATTCTATCTTCTCTCCCGATACTATTCAAGGTAATGCTTCAATTCAGAATCTCAAAGAATTTTTAACTAGAATTTCCGATAGTGTAGCTGCATTCAAGCTGATGCAAGTTGAAAACGAGGGTCAGTTATTCTATTCTCCGAAGCCATCCATTGTTTAGACCATCGCACTCGTGAGCAATTTGAAATGTCTGTGAAAGGTAATACTGATTTTCCAACTTTTGATCACTTGAAGGAGATTGTGCGCTCCCGAGTAACAGCTTTAATGCTCACAAATGGTACAGAAACGAATTCTTCTTCGTCTAATCAATCTTATTCAAAAATTAGGCAAGTCAAATTTCCTAAATCACATACTTCATCATTATCAAGTACAACCTCTGAGAAAACCCACTCATCTAATGAGAATGCTTCGAATGGCCTCAGTTCAGAGATACTTTTATTGCTATTATAAACGAATGTGATACTCTTACGCCTCAAAAGAAATTTATTGTTCTCAAATCAGCGTTGACGGATCAAGCTGCAACAATTCTATCTTCTCTCCCGATACTATTCAAGGTAATGCTTCAATTCAGAATCTCAAAGAATTTTTAAATAGAATTTCCGATAGTGTAGCTGCATTCAAGCTGATGCAAGTTGAAAACGAGGGTCAGTAGTTCTATTCTCCGAAGCCATCCATTGTTTAGACCATCGCACCCGTGAGCAATTTGAAATGTCTGTAAAAGGTAATAATGATTTTCCGTATTCTTGTAACAGAGTTACCTCCATCGAGATCCCGTCATGGCTTCAGAGATAGCGCTGTCGGCGTTCCGTTGATGAAACAACGGGCGTCGCGGCCTGTGCTCGTATGTTTTAGCAGCTGGGTTTGGCGTTGGATGGGCTTTCCAGGTGACTGGAAACCAATCTACTCCGAAAATGGTTCATTAAAAGCTATTAGTAGGGATGGTATCTCTCTGACGGGATGCTCTTTTCTCTCCTCTACCTTTTTATGAGGATTTAGGCCCCCATTGCACCTCTGGGGGGGGGGAGGGGGGGCACCTAAATTCCTTATAATCTTCTTTCCCAATAGAACTACAAAATTTTGACTTAGCTTGGAGTCCATTAATGAAGGCTTTTGACAATAAGAGAATTCTAGCTGCTGCATACTTGAACCATATCCTGGATTTCAAACCTATTCAAAGTAATGCTTCAATTCAGAATCTCATAGAATTTTTAACTAGAATTTCCGATAGTGTAGCTGCATTTAAACTTGCATAGTCCTTAACGAAGGACAATTATTCTATTATCCGTAGTCATCCGTAGTTTAGAAATGTCTGTGAAAGGTAATACTGATTTTCCGACTTTTGATCACTTGACGGAGATTGTGCTCTCCAGGGTAACAGCTTCAATGCTCACAAATGGTACAGGAACGAATTCTTCTTCGTCTAATCAATCTTATTCAAAAATTAGGCAAGTCAAATTTCCTAAATCACATACTTCATCATTATCAAGTACAACCTCTGAGAAAACCCACTCATCTAATGAGAATGCTTCGAATGGCCTCAGTTCAGAGATACTTTTATTGCTATTATAAACGAAAGTGATACTCTTACGCCTCAAAAGAAATTTATTGTTCTCAAATCAGCGTTGACGGATCGAGCTGCAACAATTCTATCTTCTCTCCTAATAGAACAACAAAATTTTGACTTAGCTTGGAGTGCATTAATGAAGGCTTTTGACAATAAGAGAATTCTAGCTGCTTCATACTTGAACCATATCCTGGATTTCAAACCTATTCAAGGTAATGCTTCAATTCAGAACCTCAAAGAATTTTTAACTAGAATTTCCAATAGTGTAGCTGCATTTAAGCTGATGCAAATTGAAAACGGAGGACAGTTATTCTATTCTCCGTAGCCATCCATTGTTTAGACCATCGCACTTGTGAGCAATTTGAAATGTCTGTGAAAGGTAATACTGATTTTCCGACTTTTGATCACTTGACGGAGATTGTGCCCTCCCGAGTAACAGCTTTAATGCTCACAAATGGTACAGGAACGAATTCTTCTTCGTCTAATCAATCTTATTCAAAAATTAGGCACGTCAAATTTCCCAAATCACATACTTCAATATTATCAAGTACCATCTCTGAGAAAACCCACTCATCTAATGAGAATGCTTCGAATGGCCTCAGTTCAGAGATACTTTTATTGCTATTATAAACGAAAGTGATACTCTTACGCCTCAAAAGAAATTTATTGTTCTCAAATCAGCGTTGACGGATCGAGCTGCAACAATTATATCTTCTCTCCCGATAGAACAACAAAATTTTGACTCAGCTTGGAGTGCATTAATGAAGGCTTTTGACAGTAAGAGAATTCTAGCTTCTGCATACTTGAACCATATCCTGGATTTCAAACCTATTCAAGGTAATGCTTCAATTCAGAACCTCAATGAATTTTTAACTAGAATTTCCGATAGTGTAGCTGCATTTAAGCTGATGCAAATTGAAAAGGAAGGTCAGTTATTATATTCTTCATAGATATCCGTTGTTTAGACAATCGCACTCGTGAGCAATTTGAAATGTCTATGTAATTTGATACTGATTTTCCGAATTTTGATCAGTTGAAGGAGTTTGTGCTCTCCCGAGTAACAGCTTTAATGCTCGCAAATGGTACAGGAACGAATTCTTCTTCGTCTAATCAATCCTATTCAAAAATTAGGCAATACAAATTTCCTAAATCACATACTTCATTATTATCAAGTACCTCCTCTGAGGAAACCCACTCATCTAATGAGAATGCTTCGAATATCAAATGCATTGTGTGTAAACATGAGAAACATGGGGTTGCCAGTTGCTCAAAATTTCTAGATGGGTCCGTGGTACAACGTTTAGAATGGCTTGGACACTTCAAGGGTTGTATAAATTGTTTGGCCTACAATCATCAAACTAATTTTTGCAAATCTAAATACAATGGTAGATATTGCAAAAAGTGTCACAATTCACACCTTCACCTTGAGTCAGAACCAGTCACTCCACAAGATACCAATGTTAGACTCATTACCGATCCTCCTGACGCACACACTGGACCATCTTCTAGCATTCAGTGTTGTGTTGCCACTTAGAATCCTGAAGTATTCCTTGGTACAGCTATTATAGAAATTCTCGATTCCAGAAGTAGGTTCCAACAAATACGCCTTGTTATTAATTGTGGTAGTCAACATAGTTTTATTTCACAATGATGTTTAAGACGTTTAGGCCTCAGTGTTGAAAAGTTTCCCCACGAAATTTCTGGTATTGGACAAATTCCAGTTGAGGGTGCCACAGGTAAGGTACACTGCACCCTGAGATCAAAAAAGGACCGAGCGTTCAACCTCAACACTGATGCTGTTGTTATTAAAAATATCACCACATTTTTGCCCAACATTAACATCCCTTACTCTCTATATCAGTCATACCTTCAATTTGAGCTGGCTGACCCGAAATTCTTTCAGTCTGCGCCTATTGACTTCATATTGGGTGCTGAACATTTTGGGGAACTTTGGAATGGTCAAGTCATCACTGTTCATGAAGACTTGCCTAAAGTTTTTCCAACCGTTTTCGGTCATATTATCATTGGCCGCTACTCTTCTCCAGAAATCTCTTTGCCGCCGTCAACATCATTGTTTGCATGCTCACAAGATCATGATTTGTATGCTGAGTTGCAGAAATTTTGGGAGCTAGAAGAACCAAAGCCGGTTATTATTAAAAAGAACCCATCAGAAGAAAAATGTGAAGACCATTTCTGCAGAACTCACTATCGCCTTCCTTCAGGCCAGTACATCATTCGTCTCCCTTTCAGGAATATGCAAGTACCTGATTTATCTACCTCATCATACAGTGCGATAAAGCGTTTTTACAATTTAGAGGGCAAATTAAAAAACAATTGTGAACTAAGAAATCAATACCACCACTTTATCAGCGAGTTCATTGAGCTTGGACATATGAGCTTGTCCTCAGCTCCACCCAAGTTCGTTATTCCACACCACTCGATCACGAAGGAAGATCGCAATCAGTTGAAACTCCGAGTTGTCTTTGATGGGAGTGCTGCTACAGCTAATGGGTCTCTCAATGATCAACTTTTGCCAGGGGAAAAGCTCCAAAAGGACATCCGCGATATTCTTCTAAACTTTCAAGCTCACGCCTATGTTTTTGTTACTGACATTGTAAAGATGTTCAGATCAATCATAGTCGATCCTGCTGACCACCCATACCAATGCATAAAATGGAGATTTGACCGTTCTGAGGCCATTCAAACCTATCAAATCAACACTTGTGTGTATGGATTATCATCTTCTCCCTGCTTGGCCTTACGAGTAATTCAGCAACTTCAGAATGACAAAGGGCACAACTTTTCACTTGCTGCAGAGGTGTTGAACAGGGATGTATATGTTGATGATTTTGCCACCGGCAGTAACACATTATCTTCTGCTCTCGAGTTACAAAGACAACTTATACGAATTCTTGAAAAAGGAGGATTTGCCCTGAGCAAGTGGGCAAGCAATGCTCCCGAGCTTCTTGAGGCCATGGCTGACGATGCTTCAGGTCACCCCACACCTCTCGACAACCATGATGTGGTAAGTCTGAAAATCTTGGGCATTGAATGGGACCCCACGTCAGATTTATTTTCCTACCGCGTCAACACTCCCTCAGCTGCTTACACCAAACAAAGAGTACTTTCATGTGTTGCTAGAATTTTTGACCCCTTAGGTTTTGTGGCACCAACAGTCTTTCTTCTCAAGTCATTCATCCGAGAGCTCTGGAAGGATGGTTTCGCCTGGGATCAATACATGCCTGACAATTTACAAAGAAGATGGGATATCTTAATGAACCAGCTACCTCAACTCTCTAACGTTAGAGTTCCTCGCTTTGTTGCATCAGTCACTCATTGTCATTATCAAATCGTCGGTTTCTGTGATGCCTCAGATAAAGGTTACTGTGCAGCAGTTTACACTCTCACAATCAATGCGAGCAATGCAACAGTACATCTCCTTGTGGCTAAGACAAAATTAGCAACCTTGAAATTCATTTCAATCCCTAGGAAGGAATTATGTGCTGCAGTGTTGCTTGCAGAACTCTACAGTTCAATATCCAATTTTCTCAAATTTTTCAAACAAAACCTTCGAGAACCTCAATTCTTTATTGATTCTTCAATTGTTCTAAGCTGGTTGAACACTCCACCCTTCCGACTCAAGACTTTTGTTGCCAATCGTGTAACACTAATTTTACAGCTCACTTCTCTGGAATGTTGGTGACACATACACTCAGAGCAAAACCCAAGATGATTGTGGGTCTAGACTAGAGGACTGCTCCCAATTGAACTCCTCAACCACCATTCATGGTGGAATGGGCCACAGCACGGTGGATGGAAGCGTGCAAAAACCTCAAAAAATGAAAGCATTAATAAAAATGTTTTTCCATTTTTATATTGTTCCTATATACCTTCAGACACAAACCCCGTTTAGAAGTATTCCCCGTACAGAAAATATTGAGAAGAAATTGAGTGTGATAATTGGTCGAATGCTTGAAATTAAGGTTTTGTTGTAGCAGTTATTGATGATTGATTACGCCTCCAAAACTGGGCAAATATACCATGAATTGTATACACGCTTAGGTGTACCTGATCATTTTTTCACATTTTTTGGTGCATCACCAAGAGTAAGCAGTGATAATGAGGATTTTTGGGAAAATCATGTGATTATACTTCGGTAATTTCCGGAAGAGATTGTTTACTGGCAGCAGTGCTCCGTCGGCAGAATTCGGAACTAGTTTTATAAGAAACTAAAAAGTTTCTCGCGCTATCATATTGGCCCCACTGGGCCCCACCAGGCATCCCCACTTCACCAACATGGCGAACCATTGTTTGTTCCGCGTTGGCACGTGTTTCTGAACTAGTACGCGTTATCTGCTCTTTTAGTAAATTTTTTTGTTAATTTTAGTAGTTTTTGTTTTTAAAAAGTGTTCGTTTATACTCGAGGAGTGTTCTTTTTCGTGTTTTTGGTTCGCAATGTCGGACAAAAGAAGAAAGAAGAGATCTGCGGAGACCGCCGATAACTACGGCGACATGGATCCGCTTCAGCCGAACGGTCGAGCTTTCTCTAACCAAACGGTCGGAGAACTTCCTTCTCATGCAAATGCTGAGAAAAAGCAAAAAACGGAAGTGACTGATGTTCACCCGAATCCGGCTACTCAATCGAGTAGAACTGATGTGACAAACCCCGACTTCGGGCGTCATTTTTCCCGGTGCAATAAACCGGATGAAAACGAAAGGCAGCCAATTTCCGATATGGAATCTCATGAAGACACTGCCTCTACTTCTTCAAAACTTTTTGAAGGTTTTGGGAATGACGACCATTCCGATAATTTCAGTGGATCGGGGGACGAGGATGAAGGAATTACATCAATCCCATCCGAAATTCCGCCATTACCGGATGCTATTCGACAAATTGTCGATCAAGGTCAGCAGGCAACCCCGCCACCTATTCGCATTCATTCACACATAATCTCAACTTGGGAAACCCAAATGAGGCAAGGCCTATCTTTCGAATTTTATAAGCGTTTAAACACAAAATACGATCCATCAGCGCATTTTCCTACTCTCAAACCACCTAAATTGGATGAGGTTATCGAAGATGTGGTTCCAAACACTGCTAGAAGAGCCGACGCTTCGGTCGCTACCACGCAAAGTTTTTTTTCCAAAGCCCTGATGGGTGTCGGGGAAGCCATGACCTTCCTCACAGACGATCAGTTGGGAGAACCAGGAGTACGGGACAAATTATTTGAAATACTTTGGAACACATCCTCTTTGCTGTGTGCAGGATTTTACCGAACGTCTATGTCCCGAAAGGCAAAGGTTACCACATGTTTCAAGTCGAAATATAAGCAACTGGCAACCAGGTCAAAGATTGGAACGACCTATCTATTCGATGGTAAGGCAGAAGGTTGGGTACGAAGAGCCCAAGACGCTTCGAAAGCGGCTAGAATGGTGTATAGGCCTCGTCAACCGCCTCCCAGAGTACAGCCCGAGTCAATGATTGTCCAACCATCCACCTCTGGCTATCAACGATCGTCTCAATTTCAAAACTCGGGAAACGCTCAGCGGTCCGCAGCAAGGAACTCCCGGCCACAAGCTGCATCGAAGGACCGACGTCAGGGAGCGAAACCACACCCTACAACCTACAACCCCAAACAACACCACCAGCGACATTAAATCAGGTAAGTCATGCAGGGCGTTTAGTCTGGTTTGCGAAAAAATGGTTATCAATACCAGTCTCACAGCAAGTTTTCGAATGGGTAAATGGGTATAAAATACCATTTTTGTCGGACTCTCCCCTTTCCGAAGCTGCCTCTATTCATATTTCGGATCAAGTACGGGATATTGCGACAATGGAGACAAAAATCCAGGACTTGTTGAGACTGGGAGCAATTTCAGAAATTCCTTCGTCAACTTGGGTATTTCTTTCTCCAATTTTTCTCGTACCGAAACCTAATGGCTCGGCTAGATTCATTTTAAACTTAAAAAAATTGAACGAATATGTGGCCGTTAGTCATTTCAAACTAGACGACTACCGGTCAGTTCTTCACATATTGGAGCCTAATATGTATGGGGCCTCCATAGACTTGAAGGATGCCTATTATTTGATTTCCGTTGTCCCGGAGGATCGAAAATTCTTGGCATTCAAATTTCGCAACAAATTTTATTGGATGAACGCTTTACCTATGGGACTTGCATCTGCCCCTTATTGTTTTCATAAAGTGCTACGGCCTGTAATGGCCTGCTTGAGGGAAAAGAAGGTTACGATCATAAATTTTTTGGATGATTGTCTAATTTTGGCTCGTACTAGTAGCGAATGTGTTTTGGCCCTAGAAACAACCTCTAAGTTACTTACCAGTTTGGGATTCGTTATTAATGAAGAAAAAAGTGTATTTGAACCATCCAAATCATTCACATTCCTAGGTTTCGTTTTCGATTCGAGTAAAATGACCATATCCCTTCCTACTGAGAGAAGACAAAAAATATATTCAATAGTAAGATCGAAGTTGCACAACCCGAACGGGTCTATCCGCAATTTAGCTTCCTTGATAGGAACATTGGTAGCATGCATACCGGCAATTCCCTACAGTCAGTTGTATATTAGGTCGTTGGAGCGAGATAGATACCTAGCCTTATTAGAAAATAATGATAATTACAACGGGATCTGTTGTATATCGGAGCAGTCACGGCGGGATCTCCTTTGGTGGGAAGTAGCTCTTGAAGAACCTCATTCCAAAATTCGCTCGGATGGTCATGACTATGTTATTTTTTCAGATGCTAGTGACACAGGTTGGGGGGCGGCCTGGGACGCACAGCGTACGTGTGGTTGGTGGAAAGAAAGTGAAAAAGGCGTCCATATTAATGAAAAAGAATTGCGCGCTGCCAAGCTGGCATTAGAGGTTTTTGCAAAAAATTGGCGTGACAAAACCATTCTTCTGCGAGTGGACAATGGTACAGCTGTAGCAATTTTAAACAAATTTGGTAGTGTGCGATTTCCCCACCTCCATGTAGTGGCAAAACAAATATGGTCCTTTTGTGAAGCCAGAGGCCTGTGGCTTCAGGTGTCATATATTAATACCAAAGAAAACGTGGTGGCTGACTTCGAGTCACGCCGGACAATTTCCACTGGGGAGTGGGGACTGTCACGATCCTATTTTACGATAATAATCAAAACCTTTGGAAAACCGGAAATTGATTTGTTTGCCTCAAATGATCTACACCACTGCCAAAAGTTTTTTTCTTGGCAGCCCCAAGCGGAAGCGGCAGGGGTTGACGCATTCACCTTTTTCTGGGGAAACTTTTATTTTTATGCCTTCCCTCCTTTCTCGCTGCTGTCCCGAGTAATACAGAAAATCAGGGAAGATAAGGCTAGGGGTATCGTTGTCGCTCCAGCATGGCCTACCCAGCCATGGTTTTCCTCCTTCATGAATTTGGCTGTCTCAAAAATACTGTATTTGGGCCCTAATAGAGATTTATTGTTTTCTCCTTACAGCTCACAGGACCATCCCTCGTCACAAACGCTCACCCTAATGGTGGCGACCTTATCCGGAGAGGATTTATGAAGAGGGGCCTTTCTCCAGACGTTGTAGCCACACTCTGCAATTCGCTTTCACAGACCACCTTGAAGCAGTATGCTTCCTCCTACAATTTATGGGTAACGTTTTGTACATCAAATCTCATTAACCCACTAGATGTTACAACTCCTATAGTATTACGATTTTTCCAGCATTTGCTGGACACCACATCACAATCTTACAATTCTTTTAACACTCACCGCTCTGCGCTTGCTTTACTGGCCCAGGATTACCTAATCAAGCGCTTTATTAAGGCCATTTTCCGCCTCCGACCTCCGGCGCCGGCGGCTAAATACAAATATACCTGGGACCCTCAAGTGGTTCTTCAGTATTTCGTAACAGTGACTGATGACTCCCTTGCCTTCCGAGCCAAAAAACTAATTGTACTACTCCTGTTGGCCTCGGGACAGCGCATGCAAACCATTCACGCAATTGAAAGGTGTAATATTGTCTTTTCTGATTCTGGGGTAACTATCTATATTCCTAAATTACTAAAAACATCTAGACCGGGGGCCACAGCCCCCACCATCTCTATTCCTCAACTTCATTCCCAACCACTCATTTGTGTACCGTCTAACTTGAAAAGATACCTAGCTGATACTAACAGTTTGAATCAGTCTGCACTTTTTGTTACCCTAAAAAAGCCTTTCCAACCTGCCACGATCCCCACATTGAGTAGATGGGTAAAGGAAATTTTAAAATCCGCGGGGATCGACGTATCTGTGTTCTCATCTCATTCAACACGGCATGCAGCTGTCTCAGCGGCGGCTCGTAGGGGGGTCGCAATAAACACTATCTTTGACGCGGCCGGCTGGTCGCAAAATTCAAATATGTTTCAAGCGGTTTACAATCGTCCTTTGTGTTCACAGGCAAACTTCGCTGCTGCCGTTTTGTCGACCTAATACTGGGTCAATTTGTCTTGGTCTTCACACATTTTTGGTTATTGTACATTTAATACATTTACTACTGAGTTAATTCATTCTTTGCATTATTGCATGCTTTCGTCTAACAATGCATTTCTGCTAACATCGTTAGCATCTATCGTTCAATATTCGTTCCTTTCTACTAATATGTACTGATAACATGTGTTCAACTTTACATGTACCAAAACTCTTTGTAACTTTATTTCGTTTGCCCATTGGCATTTAATGGTCTAATTATAGGCATACATTACACCCGTTCATGCGCATTTATGTTCATAATTTCTCTTCCCTATCATCAGTTAGTGCTACTGATCGTTCATAGGACATGATCATAATTATATTCGTGATTTGACCTTCAGTTCAGAGGCGGTGTGACGCCTACTTCTATGGCATAAAGTACTGGGAATTGTTACTTGTCTGATCCGAGTGTACAATTTATTAGCCTATTGACCAGGGATAGTAATATTCTTATGTTTGGTAAAGTGTTTGATATAACTTATTCTTATGGTGATTCGATGCTAACTATTCTTCTTTCATGGAAAAAGGGGAGGGGGCATAATGGGTATGAGGCCCATGCCGAGGTTGTGGCCATGTTTGAAGAATAAGAAAACAGGAAACAACGATTGGGAGGTGGTGGGAGTCGCTGAGGAGTCAAAATTTGCCTGTCCCTGGGTTTTCCCCTTGGTTTTCTTGTTGTCACACTTGCTTTCCCTCTTGCTTAGTGCTGGTGGATATATCTTTGAACATCTGCCAGTAAACAATCTCTTCCGGAAATTACCGAAGTATAATTGAACAATCAACTTACCTTTCAGGGAAAGTCGATTGTGATTATATTAGGTAATTGGAGGAAGAGATTGTTACAGTCCCACCCAAGAGTTGTTACCCGACCCCAGATATCCACCAGTAAATTTATTTTCCTTCTAACTGCAATGGTTCGCCATGTTGGTGAAGTGGGGATGCCTGGTGGGGCCCAGTGGGGCCAATATGATAGCGCGAGAAACTTTTTAGTTTCTTATAAAACTAGTTCCGAATTCTGCCGACGGAGCACTACTGCCAGTAAACAATCTCTTCCTCCAATTACCTAATATAATCACAATCGACTTTCCCTGAAAGGTAAGTTGATTGTTCAATTATTTAACTTTGATAGAGTGCCAAAAGTACAGGTCATCTCCGGACGTTCTGGGACTGGAATAATCCGACTACGCACTCATTCAAGTGTCTTGTGTATTAATTTGATCGCCGTTCCCCGCCATCGGTGATCACAATGAACGAAAACGTTGAGGAAGGTAAGTGACGGCACCCGCCTATCAACTCCTGCTTTGACGAGTCACAGTAAATAAACCACTAGGTGCGAACCTTATCCTGAGAATGAATGTTACGATTCATTCTTCGTCTAGAAAAATAGTTCTTTAGGAGCAGTCTTCTATCACTATCATATCATTCAACGTCAGCGAAAGCGTGGTACCTAACATTTAAGGTGGCCATCCACTATGTCAACAGAGCGGCGTGGCGCGGCTTGAGGTTCGTCCACTATGGGGCGGCTTTCATTTTTCGATCCGTCATTTCCATGATTTATTGAGCGATGAAAGGAAATTCGTCCAACATTTCAGGATGTCTCTAGAAAAGTTTTTTGAGCTTCATGAAATGATTAAGCCACTGATACTGAAGCAAGACACTACATTTCGACGAGCCATCCATCTATTAGAAAAATAACCAAGAAAGTGCTAAAAAGTTCCAGTCATGCAGCATGATCGTATGAGTGAATTTTCGTAAAATATCGTACTATATTATGTTACATTGTTTTGAAAATTAAGGACTTTGTGGGAGAAGAAATTGTTAACTGCCAATTTTATGGCCAGAAACCCGTTCTAAATAATATTCTGCAATTAAAATAGATATTTTGGATTTTTTAAAGTTTTTATAGATTTTTTAGGACATTTTAATGAAATTTAAGTACGTTTTTCAGCATAATTTTGCTCATAATTTTCCATCTATATAATATTTTATGCACGAGCGATTACAAAAATGGCAGAGGTCGAAAATTTTTCGCTTCGCCCTTCGTCCACTAGGTCAATGGGGTGGTGCGAAATGTTTTGGGGGCGCGCTGAGAAGTTTAGAGAGCGGCCGAGAACGAACAATTTTCGACTCACCCGCGCCGCGCCGCGTTGTCGACCTAGTGGACGGCCACCTTTAAACACACATTGTAGAAAAAGAAAATCGTAACATCGTGGTAAAAAAAAGTGTCTCTTGAAATTGCCATATTCAGTGCTTTGCGATATTTTATTTAAGAGTGGAAGTGATTTTAAGAAAGATTTGCGTGAACGATACCCGAATTTGGAAGAAACGGTTTTACATCAGGAATAAAAAATAATTAAGAAACCCATTTCGGTTATACTTACGTCTCTTCAAAATAATGATTCAGCTTGATTTACTCAATTACTTTTTTTGACCAGTGGTACCATATGAGTACTACTTTTATGACGCCATAGTCTCTGGGAATGGTTAACTCATTCACAGGTGGCAGAGGAGATAAGAAATAGATTTGTGTCTAATTTCAATAGAAAGAGGAGAGAAGTTGGCCACAGTAAGCCGAGGTTTTACGCTCAGAATGTTGATTGGCTGGAAAATACTTTTGTCGTGAGGTAAGCGTAGTTGTAATTTTTTTCTTTTACAATATTCTGACTCCTTTTCCAAACTAGCCGGTCGCTACAAACGAGCGTTTATATTCTTCACAGCATAAAAATGAAGCGGCTCAACAAGGGACTCACGAATCGAGTTTTGTTGGAAGGCCAAAGAAACACTTCAAGGATTGTGCTAAAAGAGCGCAATATTATAAAATTGCCTGCTTGCACGAGACATCCTGTCAGGAGCTCATTGACGCAGCCGTATCGAAGGAGGAAGATGCAGGCTCAAAATCAGTTTTTGACGGAGATATGCCTCTTGCCCTTATGATTCAGGCTGGTTTGTCCAAACAGCAGTACTTGACAATTCGAAAAGCAGTCGTTCAGGAGGCAAAAAGGCGGTGCTATCCCCCCAATGTCGAGATCACTAAGGCATCAGCCCAAGTCCCCTTGTAAAACCTGGTGGAACACACAGTTGAAAGAATCATTAAAACCATTCCTGAAGAAGACATTGACAACTGGGGTGAAAATCTCGTTCTTCATCCAAAGTAGGGATTGGAAGGAGCTTCCGGTCAAGCTGAATATCAGCAATGCTTTTCGGATTCCAGCCTGAACGGGTAAGAATATTCCCTCTCTTTTTCTTCTTATTGAGCCAAAATAATCGTGCTAATCTTAAATTGTTATTACTTTTTGAAAAGGTGTGACAGTCATGTCTTCATGACGTCACTGGTGCCATTAATGATCACTCAAGGGACGGATAGCCAACTCCAGTTGTGGAAGAACACCCGCCCATCCTCCCCCAAATACTGGTGCGCACTTCGCTTCAGTTTTGAAAAAGAGACTCCGGAAACAGTTCGATGCGAAAAAAAACCGTGTTGAAGAAGAAATTCTTGGCTTAACCAAAACTGTCATCTCCAGAGGAACGGGACTCTTCAAAATTGCGTACTCCATGAATTTTACTATGATTGACGGAGAGGTGGCGCAAGTTGTTACAAATACAAAATCGGCCAGCAATTGTGTTGTTTGCGGAGCAACCCCTTCCCAATTGAACGACCTGACGAGGGCAAACATGCCCATTAACGATGACAGCATTCTCAAGCTTGGCATGTCAACTCTCCATGCTCAAATAAAATTCATGGAATACATTCTTCATTTGAGCTACAACTGAGAGTTAGAACAATGGAGGGTAGCTACCATGAGCTGGCTCAAGGTACAAACATTTCTTATGTGAGGTTACTCAGATTGAGTTTTCATCATTCAAATCTATTTTTTACAGATGCCTCGGAGCAAAAATAATGTAAATCGACCACCTGTTGACAAACAAGCTTTGGCCAGAGCTATTGCCAAAGTGAAGGAAGGTACCAGTATCAATGCAGCCGCCAAAGGAAATGGCATTGCCAGAAGGACATTGCAGAGGCACTACAAAAATACGTCACCATCGAAAGAGTTCAAGTACGAAAACAAATGTGCCCATAAAAAGATATTCACTGAACAACAAGAAAACGACCTGGTCGATTACTTGCTGCTCTGCAGCAAACTGATGCATGGATTAACCCGAAAAGTGTTTGCGAAATTCGCCTATGATTTCGCTAAACGAAATGGAAAATCAGTCCCTGAGAGTTGGAAGGAGAATGGTAAAGCAGGGCGGCGTTGGCTCAATGACTTCATAAAACGAAATAATCGATTGACCTTGCGAACACCTCAGCCAACAAGCATTGGGAGAGCCACTTGTTTCAATAAACCGGTGGTTGAAGCTTATTTCCTCAACTTAAGCGCACTCTTTGATAAATATGAGTTCCATCCAGGTGACATATATAATGTGGATGAATCAGGCCTCTCGACTGTACAAACCCCTCCAAAAGTCATAGCTGAAAAAGGGGCTCGGACCGTGGGTGCTATCTCTTCGGGCGAAAGAGGCACAACTGTCACGTTAATTGCGACCATAAATGCACTGGGCAATACGATTCCCCCATTGTTTGTATTTCCGAGGGTCAGGTTCCAGGATACAATGCTCTTCGGTGCCCCACCTGGGACCATTGGTGTCGCTAATCATCAGGATGGTCAAATTCCAGCATTTTCATGGACTACATGAAGCACTTGGTCAGACAAGCTCGCCCTTCTAAGGAAAAGCCTATATTATTGCTCTTGGACAATCACGAGAGCCATTTATCGGTGGACGTAATTGATTTTGCCAAACAACATGGAGTAGTGCTGTTTACATTCCCCCCTCACACTACCCATAAATTGCAACCGTTAGACCGTGGCGTTTTCGGGCCATTCAAGAAGCATTTCAACCACCAGCTGACGTTGTGGATGCAAAACAACCCTGAAAAACCTGTGACCATTCATCACATTGCGATGATTCTTTGTGCCTCCTACCCCTTGGGATTCACTGCAGGAAACATCCAGGGTGGTTTTCGTGGCTCCGGTATCTACCCAATAAATCCTTATGTTTTTACTGAGGCTGATTTTCTCCCATCTGCCATCACTGGTCGTCCTACTCCAAGCAGCAGCAGTATGGCCAGCGAGAGTGCTGCTGATCCATCCGTGGCAACAATTCAATCAAATTACCAGCAAATCAACAAAGTTGCGGATTCGCAATACATGCCAGGTCCCTCTAATTATGTAAGCCCAAAAGAAGTGCGCCCACTACCCAAGGCCCAACACCGGGATCCAAAAAAGGGAGGACGCCGACTTGGTAAGTCTCGTATCCTGACTGATACTCCGGAGAAAATGGAGATTGAAGCCCAAGCAGCTGTAAGAAAATCATTAAAAACCAGGAAAACTCAACGTGAGCTGTTCCAAACGTCAACAGTTCCTGCAAAGAAAATGAAAGTTGTGGAAGAGTCGTCTGAAGATGGTGAATCAGGTAATATTTGGTTATAGATTATATTATAGGACCAACTTATAGTCATATTATTCTGCTTTGCCTACTCTTCTTGAATTACATCACTGATATCAGTGACATCACGATTTTTACTTTTCAGATTGGGATCCTGACTCTTCTGAAAGCGAGCTTGATTTTGACAAAGTCTCTTCAGGAATCCTTAATGATGATGACGACTACAATGAAAATGCCATTGGTTGGGATGAAAAATCTCCTGCCAACAACGTGGGGAAATGGGTCCTGGTGAAATTCTTGTGCTCAAATGGTCAAAAATTTTATGTTGGGCAAGTGAGGGGCATCTATGATAATTTACAAGCAACTGTAAAGTTCGCCAGGAAAAAGGGTCAATTTTTATCTGGCCCAATGTCGAGGACGTGTCCCAAGTAAGAATTTCCGATTTTGAAAAAATTCTTCCCTCTCCAAAAATTGGAAGGAGAGGAGAGATAACGTTTGATCTCTCATTCCATGGACTTCACGTAATGTGATTCTTAATGTCTCATTCCATGGACTTCTCGTATTGTGATTTATTTTAGTTTAATTTTTATCTTACTTTCGTACTTAAAGACCTAAAAATGAGTTAAAATAGTAGGTAACAAGTTTAGTTACCCGCTACTTACCTATTCCTATTTTCGTATAGAATTTAACCACCTTTTTTTAGAAGGTATGTCAATATTTTTAAGACTGTTACCTAAAAATGTGTTACAAGAGCAGATAATAAGTTTAGTTACCCACTGCTTATTCCTCTTTTCGCATAGAAATTAACCACCTTTTTAGAAAAGGTACCTATGTCAATATTTCTAAGACTGGTAGGTCTTATTTTAAGACTGTTAGGTACCTAAAAATGTGTTACAAGAGCAGATAATGAGTTTAGTTACCCACTGCTTATTCCTATTTTCCCATAGAAATTAACCACCTTTTTGGAAAAGGTAAGTCAATATTTTAAAGACTGATAGATTTTGTTTTAAGACTGTTGACTGTTGATGATATTTTGTAAGTTCAATAAACAATGTGTTCGAACTGTCTTGCTCATTATCCTTACTGGTTCTTGATAACTATACTTGAAATATAAGATGCAATGAAGGTGGCTCAAGGTACATCCTAGGTGGCCCCAGGTACAGACCATGTTTGTACTTGGAGCCAGTTTGGAAGGGTTTGGAAAAATGGAAATTTCAAATAGAGAAATGATGATTAAATTATTTTCCGGGACTGAGTATCGTAGCCAACTAGTTTCCGAATAGATGTGGACCAAAACCATTGAAATCTGATCAAAATTGCCTTCAGGAAAAATCATAATCCAAAAAGTGGCTCAAGGTACAGCACTTTACCCTACCCCCTGAAAATAAACACCAAAAGGAAATGGAAAAAAACGCGTCCAGGAAGAATCCCTCAACAAAATGGGACTTCTTGTGGATTTCGTCAAACAAGGAGCAGGCACATCAAACTGTGGCAAAACCTCGCACAGGTTTTTTGGCAACCCGACAAAGACTGTTGAAATAACAAAAATTGATGAGGAATTGATTCGGAGATTAGCAATAATTCTTGAAGTAATTAGCTCTCAGTCGCCTATCGACACCGCGAAATTCTGTGAGTACACAAGTGAAACCGCGAGGCTGGCAACAAGCTTGTACGGCTAGTACTACCTTCCAGCTACTGTACACAAAATTTTGTTTCATGGTGCTGATATTATTGAAAAAGCCATTTTCCCCATTGGAGCACTTTCGGAAGAAGCTCAGGAGAGCAGGAGCAAGGATTTTAGGAATTTCCGTGAATTCCATTCAAGGAAATCTTCAAGAACGGAGACAAACTATGGTATCTTCCACAGGTTCCTCATTTCCTCGGACCCGTTCATATCACATTTGAGGCCACAGCCAAAAAAGAAATGTCTCCCACTCAGTGATGAGGCAATAGAACTCATTTTGTGATTTAATTATAAAAGGAAATAAATTGAATAATGCTTTTGCGCTATGAAAAATGATGAATTTGCCCTTCATCGCCATACCTTTTTTTTACTAGTTATCGTTTTGGTAGCAGATACTTGGTGCAGTAATAAGGGGTATGACTGGTTTCGGCTTTTCCAATGTAGAAAGCGGGGCATTCTTATATATACAAATATATACACTTACATATAAAAAAAGTTAGAATCCAGGAATTGTTTCAGAATTCTTCAAAACGGATTTCCATGAAGAACATGTTTTAAATTTTTATTTTAAACAGTTTGGATCCATTGCAATAGCTTCATTTTTTAAGAAAATTCGCTAAAACGTTGCTATCCGATTAGCCATTATAGTTATCGAGTCGGGAATGGTTTCAATCGACTCAGCACCCCAAAAAAACATGAGAATCCATATCAAGTTCAACCACTTGGCTCATCTAAGAGGTTTTTGCACAAAAACTGCTGTTTCCATCCACTGTGTGCAGTGGCTTCAAAGACCTGCTAGTGAATGGCCAACACCAAATTTTAGTCTTCCAACAATTGTGCCTGAATTGAAGAAATCATCAACTGCGCTCATATCTACCAATGATTCCAACATTACCTTTCTTGATTGGATAAAAAGATTTTCCGAGTTCCATGTACTACTTCGTGTAAAAGCTGCCCTTCCACAATAAGCCTAACATCAGGGACGGATCACTTACACCAATTGACATTGAAAGAGCTTTAAATTGCTGCATCCGGTCTGTGCAGTCTCAGTTACTTACTGATGGAAATCGTTATAAGGGTGTACAGAAAGTGTACAGCAGTCTTGCCCCCTTTCATGACAAGAAAGGAATTTGGAGAATTGGCAGGCGTATCAGACATGCCCCAGTTCCATTTAATATGAAACGACCAATAATTTTGCCAGCCCACACTCACTTCTCAATCATTCTCATAGACTATATTATCATCGTTGCTCTCCTTTCTCCTCCGCTATCCTGCCACCAGAGGAGCCAAGTCGCCGCAACCAGGGTTCAGATACGTCCTTCAAAATATTTTCCTTTATTTCTCCGTAATAAAGTAGGAAGACATTATTTCTTTATTATTATAGACCACGGAAGCTGTAGACGTTACCATAGAAGGAGCTCCTAATTTACCTAGGTATATATTTTCATCTTTTCAAAATCTGTCTTGTTCTGTAACTTTCCTAGCCCGAACCATCAACGAAACAATTATTTATTTTATGTATTCTATTTTATTATTTTCTTAAATGAATTATAAAGCTGTTTGACAGAGGTAATTGGTTTTTTCATTTCTTGAACATGAAAAAAAAACTGCCACTGCTCAAATAAACATGAGTGATGCCCCACCTGCACTGCTCAAGGTATAAAACCAAGGGCTGAAGCCCCTAATTCACAGATGTGTGAGGTGGGAGGATGAGAAACGCTTGAGTGTGGAAAGCGGCCAAATAGGCTGAACTCGAGCAGTGCACCTACGAGCTTTATTCGGGCCACAGCACTAGCTAAAAAATCTTCTCTTTTCCTTTTTTTTTATTCTTAGAAAAAGTTTGTTTTCCATAAATACGAATGGTAAAACCTTTAGTGCAGAAAAACTTTCAGCAAATGCTCAAAAACAAAAAAAAAATATATCCTAACAATTTACTTTTATTGCAGAATATTATTATTATTATTATTATTTTATTTTTTCCCTTTAGTTCAGACCATTATACAGAATAACATACCTCGTTGTCACAGTTTTGCACCCACAGTCAATACATATCTCAATATATATTACACCTACATGCAGTGTGGTATGTAGATGCTGTAACTCCATAAATCCATGCTTAATAAGTCAATAAATGTAAAAATACAACACATCTTGATAATTAATTTTTCATAATGTCATAAAATCCATCAGGTACCGTTGTCTTGGTAGTTTTCTAGCCATTTGATTTCAAAACTTTGAGCTGCTGGTTCGTTGATATGGCAGTGCACGAGGAAAGAATTCATTAGTTTTTGTCGTTCATTTTCGGGAGTTTCTATGTCCAAATCGTGGTATATGATCTCGTTTCTCACTAGCTGGCATGTACTTATAGCACGCTGCGTTGTAAAATCTTGTTTTGGTTCTGTTCAACGAGACGAAACTCACTTCGTATATCCATATTGGCTGAATTAATAACTTGTAAATTATACCTTTGTTATTTAAAGATACGTGAGGACTGTTGAGCAAGTTGTGCAACTGCTTTGTCCTTGTTTAAGGTCGCTTCAACAATCTGTGATGTGTTCGTGAAACGTTAGCTGTCTATCAAGCGTCAAGCACAAATACTTGTAGGTCTTAATTTTTGGGATCGGTTCTCCATTGTAGAAAAGTTGCAGTTCCGTGAATTTAGTTTTATATGAGTACCCCACTGCAGCAGATTTGGTGGAGTTTACTTTAATTCTCCATTTAGTGTTTCGAGATGTTCTTGAATCTCCTCATTGATTTCTACCGATGTCTCCCCAACCGCTACATAGACTAAGTTATTGATGTAGAGTGCAAAGAAGTTTGGGGTGGATAAAAGGGGCATATCGAGGCAATAAAATATAAAGAGGTAGGGCCCAAAATGCTGCCTTGAGATACTCCAGCTCTTATAGTTTTCTGAAATCAAACGTTCTGATTGTGAGGTAATGTAGGAACGAGTATAAATCATTTGGAATCGATGCCCCATTTTGAGTAGCGGCCCATAGTGCCATACCCTGTCAAATCCTGTTCCACGTCGAAATATGCTGCTCTGCAAATCTTTCTATTTCAGAAGGTATTTTTAAGGTAATTTGAAATCCATTGGAGTGTAAGGGGCACCTCATGTCGGCCAAAATTCAAACTGTTCATCGAGTTGTGCACATTAGAAAATGTGGCATGAGAAGTCTTTAAAATATTTTTCTAGAATGAACCACAAAATAATCGGACGATATGAGGATGACATGTCACCAGGCTTATTTGGTTTGGGAATCATACACATGGCAGCATGTTTCCATTTCTTAGGGTATTTGTGCTGTTGCTGTGTACAAGTGTGCAATCAATTCACGTGGCATCAATTCACGTGGCCCTCTCAATAATACAAGCTGAATAATGAGATCTGTGCCCAGTGCTTTCCTGGTTGGGGGAATTCCTTATAATATTTCGGACTTGCTTTGGGGAGAAGTAAATTGGAGGTGATGCAAAGCTGGCAAAATAATTTCTTAATGCGGTTTGGTCATCATATATGTGTACACAGATTGTTCAGGATCAAAATGTGGCTGAAAACGTTGCTCAAGCATGTTTGCAAAAAAGATTAGTTTTATCAATCAGCCATGACACCCATTTTGATAAGTTTTTCAGCTGCAGTATTGGGCGTTGCGACTTAGTAAGTATTTTTGTCACTTTGTAAAGGGAACAGTCCTAAACATAGAGAGAAATACGTTTCTCTCGAGTTGCTCATCTCTGATGTTTCTAACTTCAACACTTAGAACATTTCCAAGAGCGTTACATAATCTCTTCTCACTAACAGTGCCAATGCGTAACCATCTTCGTTTAGCCTGCTTTTTCGCCAGCCAAATATTTTTTACGTTTGGAGGCAACTGGACATTGAATCTGGGTTTTGAATTATTGGGTGGGGATGCGTGTGCCACTGTCTGCGTTATTGTTGTATTTAGTGCTTGCACTGCTTCATCCACAAGGCGTTCACTAACAATATTCGATAGTATAGTTAAGTGATCAGATGTATAAATTCTATATTTGTTCCAACCATAGGATATCGCACCAAGGTGGGTTTATGAACTGAAATGTTAGGTTTTGAATAAAAATTTCCATGAATGGGAAGATGATCAGAACTCAAGTCATCCAGAACTTTGAGTTCGGTCATACGACAGGGGAAACCTGTGGTCACAAAAAAAAAAAAAAAAAAATCCAAATGAGTTGGTCTGACACCAGGCCTCGAATCATACCAGCTGGTATGCCAGGGGTGGGTTTCAATGCTAAGTTTAAATGTGTGTCTCCAAGCATCTATCAGCAAACCAATTAAGAACCAAAATTCACCATCAGTAAAAAATTTGGGACCTAATTCGAGAGCAGCAGTCCAGAGAGTACTCAGCTTTAGCTTGCGATTGCGCCAAATATCTTCTGGAGGAATATAAAGTGCACCTAGTAGTATATCTTCTCCCTGCAAGTGAAACAAGCATCTAGCCATCTGTATTTCATTTTCACTGATGAGGCGGACCGGTGAGTGGTTGAGAGATGATTTTATTGGAAGCAGAGCACCAACACTTCACCATGAGAATTATATGCTAAGAAAAAAGTGTAGCCTGGTGTGCCAGTTTTGCCACGCAGTAGTTTTATTCGTGACATCATAGCTATGCAAATTTTATTATTGATTAAATTATGTAAAATTTCATTATAGTTCTTTCAGATAGAACAAAATTTTCATGTCATGATGTGGAGTTTGTTTAAAGTTCTCACGAGCCAATTTGTAGTGAAAAATTAATTGACTTTGGAAATATCGCTTTTATTTAGTTCCGTGATTTCTCGAGCTTTGGAATATTATTTGATAAATCTAGTCTCCCATACATTTGAATGGTACACAAATTTGAATTCAAGAATGTCCAATAATTTCAATTAAATGTGCTAAAAAATTGCTGGCTACAAAAAAAGACTCACTATTAAAACTCGTGTTCAGGCAGTGTCCAAGGTATGAACATATAGGTTGAGGTGGCTGAGGCATGTATGAGGACAGACTTGATAAAAAGACTTCCTACCAAAAAATACACCGACCATGGAAAATTAATGTTCTAAAAAAATCACAGGAAGTCCTATAAAAGATTATACGAAATGAAGAAATCCAAGTAGGGGACCATCGAAAGTTACTTTTTACTCCTGCAACTTAACTATTAGATGAATGAAAAAAGATAGCAGGCAACCCCTTATAAACTAAAAACACTCTCAGCCCTTAGAGAGCATTCCTAAAACTATCCCTCACACCCAAAGAACACCACTTTTTGGGACTTGTCCAAGGTACATGACTCTTTTCCCCTTGTAAATATTTTTTAAGCCTCCCATCATAAACTACTTTTTCCCTTTCAATAGTGATTTAGAGGTGAACTACCGGCTGGGCGTGAGGGTTTTCTTTCGTGTCCTCACGCCCCAGACTAATTTCTTGTCTCTTATTTGCTTATTCCTGTTCATCTAATTGTATAATTTATCATATTGTCACAATGTATAACGATTGTGATGTGCGATTTGTATGAAAAGCAAGAAATAAAGGAAATCTGAACCCAAAATAGTTGGGCCTCAGTTAATGGAGTTTCTATGAATCTTTAAACTCTGAACGTTGCAGTTTCTAAAGGATAAATTGGGTCAACTTTACACCCTAACATCTCATTAATATTAGTATATCTCTACTTTTCTATGCAGTCATTCAATGAGTATTGTCTACTGGAGAAAAATATAATGAAAAGTCATATTTTCCAATATTAGGCAGGGAAATGTTTTGGAAGTCCAAGTGAAACTATCCTAATTAATGGAAGAATACCTAACAAAGAATGATACCTTCGAACACGAATATCACAATGAGAACCCAGTGCTGATATTGAAGATATTGCCTATTATACACTTAACTAAGAAAATGCAAGTTCAAATACTATACCATCATTGATAGTTCATACGTGCAAAGCCTAAGACCACAGTCTAAATCTATGTACTAACCGATTGGAAGGTACGTATTAAATTATCTTAATTTAGATCTCTAACATCACGCTTGAGGCGATTCCCAACTGACCAGCATAGTAGGTAATCATCACGACGTCCTACAACAGATTGAGTGAGGCATTTAAATTGTGAATTAGTTAAAGGAAAACAACCAAAGATTATTAGTAAAAAGTTCCAGCCATGCAGCATGATCTTATAAGCGAATTTCTGTAAATTATCATATATTATAATTATGTTACATTGTTTAGAAATTAGAGCACTTCGAGTGCAAAGAAATGTTATGAGAAAAAAAAACCTTGTTCTAAATATTATTCTGGGATTCAAGAAAGATCTTGGATTTTTAGCTTTTTTTGCAGTTTTTATCGATTTTCCGGCAAATACGAGGGTTGTCCAGAAAATAAGTTTCGTTTTGATCTGTAGGGTGGTAGGAGTGGCTTTTGCCAAATCTGGTAACACCGCTCGAAAGAAGAGAGGTGGGGGAATAGAATGAGAGGAGGGTGACCTCAGTCGGTCAGTTACCAACGTCAGGGCAGGTAGTTGAAATGGAGCCCTCCACGTCGCGTCCCGCCACCTCGATCCCCGTTCCCTCTCGAGTTGTTGTGCGCGGAGTGATTCAATTTCTTTATGCACAGGGTTTCAAATCAGTTCAAATTCACAAACAGCTCATTTCTGTTTATGGAGAAGGTGTAATGAGTGAGTCAATGGTGAGGAGATGGGTACGTGAATTTAAGGCGGGAAGACATTCACTTGAGGATGAAAGTGGGAGAGGCAGACCCTCAGTTGTGACGGACGAAATTGTCGCAGAATTCTCCTGATTGATTTTTTGCCTCAAGGTGAAACAATTAACGCCAACCGCTATTGTGAGACCCAGAAGAAGCTTCGTCGGGCCATACAGAACAAGAGAAGAGGAATGTTGACCTCCGGTGTTTGCCTTCTTCACGACAAAGCTCGGCCTCATGTTGCTCATTCCAACAGTGCAACTTTTGGATGAGTTTGGTTGGGATGTTCTGACCCATCCACCTTACAGTCCTGACTTGGCCCCTTCAGACTATCACCTGTTTACCAAAATGAAGGCGGAATTGGCGGGAGAACGTTTCACAAGTGACGAGGAAGTGAAAGAAGCTGTCACGAAGTGGACCAAGGAGGTAGCGGCAAGCTTTTATGAGGAAGGAATTTCGAAGCTCATTTCGCGATATACCAAATGTATTGACGTCGCCGGGGATTACGTGGAAAAATAGTACATATGTTCCACTACAATACCTGTAAGTTTCAAATTTTTTCAATAAAAACTTGATTAAAAAAAAACGGAACTTATTTTCTGGACGACCCTCGTATTAATGAAATTTAAGTACATTTTCCAGCATGCTTTTGCGCAAAATTTTCAGATGATCTAGTTTGTTGTTGATAAACTTTTTTTTACGACTAAAACCTGCTAAAAAAAATATAAATCGAACGATGTTTAGCCGCGTTTAGCCATTTTTAGTGATTTTTAGACCCCTGTCTTTATGAATCTTTCCGATTGGCAGGAGCGAGGTTGTGGAATCTACCATTGCAGGTGCGTTCGAGGCCTTCCCTGGGTGCCATTAGGGCTCACTTTGCCATTGAGAAGAGGAACTAACTCTATTCTTATCTCTTTTTCGTCTTCTAATCTCTTCCATTCTTTCCTTTCTCCATTTCTCTCTCCATATTTCTACTCCATTCAAGTTTAATTTGTACTTCCTTATTATTCTATTTTTCCTTATGTTTTTATAGCCACCGCAAAGGATCTTTTGTAATTACATTTATATACATTATAAAAAAGGGACACTAGTCATACAATTTATATTGCAAATAAATAAATTTGACCAGTTCATTGAACTCAAAAAGTGCTTGCAACGAACTTTGGTGCGCCACCATCAGGCTGTGCACCAGGTACAGACTGCCAGACAATCAATTTCGTTGACATTAAGCATGTAGAAAACTATATTTTAGGATATCCAAACTTCTATACTGTGAAAATGCGAATTAGTACCTACTCCAAAACAATCCCGTCCTGTTATTATTGTTGACAATATGTTTTATTTACATGTTGACAACAATATGTTTAATTGTTCAGAAATTACATTCTCGTGTTGAATCTTAACCTGCGTGCTCTGTCTAGAAAATATTTCTATATTAGGTTATGAGTTCTGCGCGTATTGTCAAAATTTTCTGTTGGTTAGAGTAAAAATCGTGAAACAAGTGAAGTGAAGTTTCTTGTAAAGAAGATTTAAGAACCTCTACCATGAACATTCAGAAATTTGGATTTGACAGTTTAAATAGAGACAATTATGATACGTGGGTAGTGTTGATGGAAGCGCTGTTAGAGAAAAGTGATGGAATCAGCTATGTCAATGGAACAATACCTCGACCAATAGTAGGCGAAGGTGCCGGAGATGCAGAAAGAGCAGCTGCTAGTGAATGGGACAAAATTGACCGAAAACATAGAGCTGACATAATTCTAGGAATCAGTCCATCAGAAATTAAACAAGTAAAAGATTGCAAAACATCACGAGAATTATGGCTAAGGTTAGAATCAATCTATTTATCAAAAGGACCTACCAGAAAAGCATCATTGATGAAGCAGCTTATGTTGCATAAGATGAAAGAAGACGATGACGCTAGAGAGTACATAGCAAAATTCTTTGATGGGGTAGATAAGTTGCAGGCAATGGGAGTAGTTATTCATCCCGAATTACTTACAATAATGTTGCTGAATAACCTACCAGACAGCTTTGATAATTTCAAATGTGCAATCGAAGCACGTGATGACCTTCCCAACCCAGAGAATTTAAGAATAAAAATAATAGAATAATGGGACTCAAGAAAAGAAAAAGAGAGAGACCCAAACGTAATGATAGCTAAAAATAAATTTCAGAAACGAAATACCAATAAAGAAAATGAAAAAGAATTCAGATTTAAATGCCATATATGTAAAAAGAAAGGTCACAAAGCAGCTAATTGTTATTACAAACAGTCTGCAAAAACCTCAGCTGAAACATTTCTCACATCCACGTCCGAAGCAGAAATGAAAGTATCCACTTCTTCATGGTGCTTGGATAGCGGGTGCACTTCTCACATGTGCGCAGAGAAATATAAATTTGAATCGATCGGAACTAGTGTGAGCAATAAAGTCAACCTAGCAGATTCATCCTCAACAAACATCGTTGGTCAAGGACCTGTGAAGATGAGCGTAAAAGTGGGGAATGAAACTAAAGAGATGAATTTGACAAACACCTTATACGTTCCAGAACTTCGATCGAATTTAATGTCTGTGGCAAAAATAACTGACCATGGAAACAAAGTTATTTTCTCAAAAACCAAGGCCGAAGTTAGAAACAGTATAGGAAAACTGCTAATGACTGCAAACAGGGTGAACGGTTTGTATCAAGTAGAAGACATTAACAATACTCGTGAAAATGCTAACGCAGCTGAAAGTAAAGCTAATAGTAAATTAGAGCTATGGCATAAAAGATATGGGCATTTAAATGAGAATGATTTGAAGGAATTATCTGGAAACAAGAAAGCAAGAGGGATTGAAATACCTCAAAACAAAACTCTCAGACCATGTACGACCTGTTTAGAGGGGAAAATGGTACAAAAACCATTTCCTAAACAGTCCAACAGATCTTCGGAGTTACTAGAGATAATTCATACAGACCTTTGTGGACCTATGAGAGTTGCTTCTAAAGGAGGACGAAAGTATTTCCTAACACTAATTGACGATCACAGTCGTTGGTGTGAAGTGAGATTCGTCAAAAATAAATCAGATGTCTTGGAAGAATTCAAGAAATTCAAGAACCAAGTTGAAACTCAAACTGGAAAAAGAATCAAGTACATCCAATCAGATAATGGCACAGAGTATTGCAACAAACAGTTCGACAAATTTTTAGAAACGAATGGAATAATTCGAAGACTCACTGTTCCTCATACTCCACAACAAAATGGAGTTGCAGAAAGGAAAAACAGGAGCCTAGTAGAAGTTGCAAGGTGTCTAATGCTTCATGCAAAATTACCACCATCCTTTTGGGCTGATGCAATTCACACAGCAAATCACATCAGAAACAGAAGTCCTTCAAAAGGAATAGGAGGTGAAACACCATTCAAGTTGTGGTTTGGAAGAACACCGAACGTGAAGTATTTTCGCATATTTGGAAGTAAGGTATATTTTCTCAACAAGGAAAAGCAAAAAGACAAATTTGCTCCAAGAGCGAAAGAAGGAATTTTTTTGGGATATTCGGACCAAACAAAAGGATACCGAATTTGGGCAAAAGAAGAAAACAAAGTAATTGTTTCAAGGGACGTGAAATTTATGGAAGAATTTGATCGACAAGAGAATTTTGAAAACTATTTTCCTGAAGATTTGTTTGATCATGTGAATCAGGAGAATGAAGAGAAAGATCGAAAAATGACCATAATGATACACCCAACAGAACAAAAGCTTGAAACAAATTTAGACAATGAAGGAAATGAAAATGAAATTGAGAACAATAATGAAACAGGAAACGAACAACCAACGAACAACAATCCTGGAGGCATTGCGGAAACAGAACGATTAGTAACAAATCAGGGAATAGTGAGGAAAATTCGTGGAAAAGGGAGACCACACATTCAAAGAACAGGAAATCCCGGTAGACCAAGAAAAATCTATAACGAAATTGAAATCCCACTAGAATCAGTTGAAGATGAGATATTTCAGGACGCAATAGAAGAACCTGAAACGGCTGGTTTGGCAGAAATAACAGTGAAGCAAGCATTGTCAAGCCCAGAAGCAGTTGGTTGGAAAGAAGCCATAAAGTCTGAATACTCGTCAATTTTGGAAAATGAAACTTTCAGAATTGTACAACGACCAAAAAATAAAAATGTGATCCGCTGCCGAGTAGTTCTAAGAGAAAAATTGAAGGCAGATGGTACCGTGGAAAGAAAAAAGGCTCGCTTGGTCACAAAAGGATTTAGTCAAAGACCAGGGGAAGACTTTGATGAGACTTTTGCACCTGTGGTTCGAATGAGTTCGATTCGAACAATTATGGCTCTAGCTGTGGAAGAAAATTTGAATATTCACCAATTTGACGTAACTACAGCATTTTTAAACGGAAATTTGGATGAACAAATTCATATGGAAACTCCAGAAAGTTTTAGAGAAATTTTACAAGACATAATTTTGGAAAACAAATCGTCGGAAAAAGTTTTGAAAGAAGCCAAGAAGATGTTAGAAAGCCTAGAAAAGGGGGATAAAGTATGTCTGCTACAACGATCTCTGTACGGTTTGAAACAAGCAGGGCGACAATGGTACCTAAAGCTTGACGAAAATCTGAAAAAGCTGGGACTGAAACCACTAAAGACCGACCCATGCGTGTACCAAGCTCGAATAGAGAATGACTTCGTTGTTCTGGCAATTTATGTTGATGACCTTTGGCTGGCTTCAGGCAATCCAAAACTGATAGAAAAAATAAAACAGAACCTGATGAACGTTTTCAAAATGAAATACTTAGGACCAATCCACTACGGCTTAGGAATTGAGTTTACCCAAGACCAAATCGAGGGGAAGCTATTTATGTGTCAGAAAAAGTATACCCAAGACATCCTGAAGCGTTTTGGAATGGAAAACTCAAGACCCGTAGCAACACCGATTGAAAATGGACTGAAGCTGAAAAAGCCGGAACAACCAAATACGATTGAAATGGCCAGATATCCATATCAGCGATTAATCGGATCATTAATGTATTTGGCTGTATCCACCCGCCCAGACATAACTTACGCAGTGAATTCGCTTAGCCAGTTTAACAACAATTATACGCATGAGCACTGGCATGCAGCAAAACGAATTCTGCGATACCTAAAGGGAACACCATGCCATGGAATTTTATTCCAGAAGACTGGGAAGCCATTGGAAGGTTATGCGGATGCAGATTGGGCAAGTTGTGCTGAAGACAGGCATTCTTACACTGGATACTGCTTCAAACTCGGAGGAGCCGCAATATCCTGGGAAGCTAGAAAGCAGAGGACAGTAGCTCTTTCGAGCGTCGAAGTTGAGTACCTCGCCATTGGAGAAGCAACCAAGGAGGCACTCTACCTACGACAATTTCTCGGAGAGTTACACGTTCTAAATTCAAAAACGGCAATCACAATATACAACGATAATCAGGGAGCACAACAGTTGGCCAAAAATTCGACACATCATTCAAGAACGAAGCACATCGACATCAGACATTACTTCATTCGCAAATGTGTTTTGGAAACTCATTGGAAATCAAATATTTACAAACATCAGAAATGCCAGCCGACATGTTTACCAAACCACTACCAAGATCCAAATTACAACAATTTACATGGGAACTCGGAATTACGGAGTTGAAGAACTAACTCGAGGGGAAGTGTGAAAATGCGAATTAGTGTCTACCTACTCCAAAACAATCCCGTCCTGTTATTATTGTTGACAATATGGTTTATTTACATGTTGACAACAATATATTTAATTGTTCAGAAATTACATTCTCGTGTTGAATCTTGACCTGCGTGCTCTGTTTAGAAAATATTTTTATATTATATACCCTTCCGGTCAAGTTTTTGGTTTGCTGACTCTCAGACTATATTAATTGTGATAATTTACTAACATTTCCAATCTTACTCAAATTGACACAAACCACTATTAGCTAGTAAGGACTTGTTTCTGACTATTAACAATAATACGTAATTCTTCATCACTTAGGGTTATACAAAGTGCTACAAAGGAGCCAAACTCACGCTTGCTAAAGGGAATGCATAGTTGAATTCATTGAACGCCAAAGCTGCATCTGATATCATCCAGAGCACCCCTCCAGTCCCTACCAGCAATCGATTCCAGTTTGTGGTCCCCTGAAAAATAACATTTCATAAACTTGCTGAGCAATTAATTTTTTTCACAGTTTTTGGCAAATTTTACTGCACTCAGCTAGTATTTAACGATGTTAAAATGTGACAAGGTATTCAAATGCTTTCTTGCTACCTGCCAGTTATTTGGGAAGTTCCAAAACACAGTATGTAAGGAAACAGTATGGGTCATATAAAATCAATTTTAAAGAATATTTGTAAATTGCTTTCGCAGGGTTGGGATTAAAAGGCCATATCCGCATTTCCAAAACTTGAGCTTCAGTCATCACAATAGATGGGCTAGAGGGCCAGTATTGTGTACCTCAAGGGAGTTACATTGCAAAACACTGTTCCGCTCCGACGCTAAAGGAGCTTGGAATTTGTAACGGAAATGTGTATTAATTTATATTAGTATGTGATAATAAAAAAAACCTTCTTACTTTGTGGTATAACTTGGCAAGCGATCTCCACCCCATTGTTGAGAGTAAAAAACTATAAAATGGCATACAGGATCGAAGTAAACCATCAGATGCAGGAAGTAAACATGGAGTAACTGCAAGAGAAACAAAAACAATCAAATATCGCATCGAATCTGCATCACACAATACAACATTACTAAAAAAGTAAGTACATTAATAAAACCGAAAGTTGTCTGTGTTCATAAGTAAATGCCTGAACCATTCGACCAACTTTCTCAAGGCTGCCTAAATTTTCCAGCAACGTTTCATCTTCTTCCACGCATAAATAAATGTATTAGAGTTCAATCGAGATGAAAAAAAATATAGAGAATAACTCTTTGCAAGGTTGTTGCTCGTAAACATGCCGAAAGCTCCTAGTGAAATTGGCACTTCTTATTCATTGCCAGCATCAGAGATAAACATAATTTGAAGACCATTTACTGAAGAATTTTTCGAGAACTTGAAGAAACGCACGAAAAGAGAATGGCAATTTTATACTTGTCTCGCAAGCTGGCTGGGTCCAAAATAATTAGAAGTTATGACTAAACTCCACAACATCAAGGAGAAAGGAATCTGTTATTCGTCCATGAAGATGGTTTTTTCTGTCTGATCACAGGGCTTAGTACCAGTGGCGTAATTTGGAGATGGACAGGGTGTGCAGAGAGCCCCCCCCCCCCCCCATGAATACAGAGGATGTAGAAGTTCATCTTGAAACGGATGCTGCGTGGACAATAATTAATCATTACATGTTACTAACGTTTGTGCCAATTACCTTCATTTAATAGAGAATGCAATCCGCAAAGTACGCCTGTTAGGCGGTTTAAAAACCTGTCCCATTGCCTAACAACTTTGAATGCACCACAAAATAGAACGCCACTAGGATGGTTTGAGGAAGTGAAAATACATCACCAATTACCACAGCAATAAATTGGTAAGGAGGATACTATAAAGTGAAACTAAGTCATTCCCCCACTTAATTTTGGGCTAGCCCACAGAGTAAAGTAGATAATTTCTATTGTGAATAAGCTTAGGACGAGCTGTGGTGGGAAGACGCCTTTTCACCCCTCCCACTTCCCTATCCTTTTACCCACCTACTGCTCACCATTCATTCGATTGCTTGGTTCGTTCGATAAATCAATTCAATGCAGTTGTAGTAGCATCAACTGTGTCCTTCTTTCCATTTCTAACTCACTGCTTTTCTAATTGTTTCTGGTTTTAGGCATGAGTCCCAGTAGAAATGATGATAAAATAAATTTAATTGAATCTCAAGTACACTAATCGTCAGTGGTGTTTGAAATACATAGCAGAATGGAAATGATTAAAGCAATCGAATGGAAAAATTCTCTATTCGGTAAGTGAACCACCCTATAAATTATATACCTTGTAGCCGGCCTGACAGTTTCAGTTTATTTAAATTTTATGATGTCTCTCGTTGACCATTTCATGTCTTATATTTATTTCTTGTTTACCCCTCACACAATGCTAACATGAAAGAAATTGTGATTAGTAGAAACAAAGGCGCTGAAGTAATGAGTTAAGAACCCCTTGGAGAGAAACATCCACATCTACAAAGGCGTTTGGAAGCGGTGAGCTAAGCTTAGTGCTCCCCAGTTCATGAGTGTTTTCATATTATTCTACCACATAATTAGTTTGGTAAGAATGTTCTTTTTATGTCTACCAAAAGAAGAGATAATTACCTTAATTTATAGACAGTAAGATTAAGCTGTAAAATATTACAAATTGCCTGCTAATCATGTTCATTTTCTCTCGGTAGGTAGGTTCGATTTTCTCTACACAGGACACAAATTCAGATTTATTCGAAAGTGATTCTTTTCGTTCAAAGTATTATTTTCAATAATGAACCTTTTTAATCGACCTTTTCTAACATTACCGATGTTTTCTAGTGATTGACTGCCTACCTAGCAAAAGGGATCGGGCAAAATACATTATTTCTCTTCAGCAAAATTAGTTAGGTTAAAATATCGATTGTCACTTGACCAAAGTGTGTTCTAGAAAAACTCTTTAAAATAAAATGATAGTGCCCCTAAATATTCTATACATACTATACTATATAATACCCCCATTGTGACTAATAGAACTATACATATTTAAACAATACCTACCTAGTTTAATAGATCTATACATATATGTATGAAATATTTTATTGTTGTTGCTGTCTCTCCATGGTAAATGGCTTTGCCCCTTTGTACTTAGTACTTTAAGAAACGCTGCAAATTATTACATAATGGTTTATTATTTCTGAATCAGATAGCCAGCTATAGTACCCAGCATGCTCTGGGGCTTTCGCCAGACTCTTTTCTAGTATCCACCTCTGTTCTCGCGTTACAGGCTGCGCTCCCGATGGGGAGCAAATGGATGATCGTACAGCCACCCAAGTGGTCTCATTCAATCCACGGAGCTAATTTCTATAGGAATCAAACTAAAACCGTAGGTACACTGGATTCCAAAAGCATCTGGGACCTATCCCAGCCGATTCTGCGTCCGAAATTACTTGGGTGACGACACCCCAATTACCTATGGCAGAAATATAAGTAAATAGCTATTCGTCCAGAGGGTTCAGACTCCAACCTGCCCATGTAATGCAATTTTAATTTAAAAACGATTAGCTTCGAACTTTCTGAGAAGATTTTTGGAAGAAGAAGAACGAAGGATTTTAGATGGGCTGGATCAATTATTTTTGAAACTTACTATAGTATGATATAATATACTTAATATACTAGCCCCCACAAGGTGCCGCGGCGCCTCCTCTCACTCCACCCCCCGCTCACCCCCCTCACCGCCCACCGTGACCCCCTGCCAAGCGTGCCAGGCGTAACTAACACTCAAAGCCTCGAAAAAGACACTTTTTCGCCCGTTTTTGGCCCATAGCATCTATGCGAGTAAAGCGATCGGGATGGTTAAACGTTGGGACCAACTACACCCCAAATGGAGTCTATGTGCGAAAGAACGGGTTTTTTAAGTCAATTCTTAGGCCTTTTATGGCCCGGACGGTGGACGGACATTTCAAATTTGGATTCTAAGCACCTTGAAACGTAAAGTGACAAAGTTTGAGGGGGGGTTATAAAAATGTTTTGCTATACGATCACATAGGCTTATTATTGGAAATAATAAACCAAAATGAACTTCGCCCCATCAAGAACTACGCACAATATTCAAGGATTACGAAGAAACAAGGGTAGTGAGAAAGGTTAGGCACAAACTTGGAGGAGTGAATTGTGACTCATGAAAAAACCAATGTCTGGGCGAAACTAACAGGACATGTGGTCTGTCGAAATTTATCTAGTATTGCTTATTGCTAGTAAATTTTTGAGAAAATTCAAGTTACTGCAATAGCCCAAAGATGTAAATTTTTAAAAAATCCAAAATTTTTTCTACATGGAAATCCATTTTGGGAAATTCTGAAACAATCCATGGATTTTAACGCGTTTCGTATAGCAGAATATTACTGAGAAAATGTTTTTTTGCCATGAATGATAGTTTTTTCCGAAAATTGGCTCACATTTCAGAAAATTTTGACATAAGTATAATGCAAACAAATTAGAAAAATTCGCTTCCATAGTCATGCTGCATGACTGGAACTTTTTTCAAACGTTTCTAGACCAAATTGAATCAGTATTTTTTTGCCCCAGCTGCAAGCCTAGCAGTTGCTCCAAAATATCGCCTTTCCAACGGTTTTATAATAATAATAAAAAAGTTTTTAGGATGAAACTTGAGGAAGAAAATTACGTTGGAAAACGGGAAAAACATCGGATCCTGATGAAGGAAATTCAAATAATTATGTACTGCTAAATCATAAAACTAATTGCACTATGCATGGTACGATGAAGTCCAGAATGTATGGAGTAAGAGTTGATACGAGGCCTGAGCTAATTGCACTGAACAACTTGAGAGAAAATCACCTCGATGGTGAGATGGGCGATGTGTCATAGTCACAAAGACATCAGTCTTTGAGAAAATGAATCTGAAACCTTGAAACCTGAACAGTATTTATAACATGAAATCAGTCTACTACCAAACAGTACATAATTACTTTAAGTTTCTTCATCAGCAGCCTATCATCATTTTCTCGTTAAGAATGTTGTGTAGATACATATGTATAACTTCACCAATGGGGGGAGCAACAGACGACATCGAACCTACAGACTTAATTTATTGGGCAAGAGTTGATTTTGAAGCTTTGTATCGGTCTGAATTCACTTGAAAACAGGCTCATACGACCCGAAACTTAATTTTCCTTCCTCACTACCAAAGGTAGGGAAGCTTTGTGTTCGTGTTTATTAAGTCGAGAAGGGTCAGGCGTTTCGTCATTTGATTCAGTGTGAAAAAAAAAAACCTCGAAAATCCAATGACAAGTTCATTATTACAAGGAAATATATTATTACAAGATATTGTGCACTACGAACTAAATCACTCGCGACGAAGTTGTGGAAACCCATTTCAAAACGGAATTTAGTGAAAAACGTTGTATATTTCCACGAAAAATAAACAGTTACACTGTTAAATCGATTTCAACGGTTAGGCCATCATCAGTAACAAACAATAATTGTTATTGTATTGTGTTATTGTTTGTTACTGATGACCTAACCGTCGAAATCGATTTAACAGTGTAACTCTTTATTTTTCGTGGAAATAGACAACGTTTTTCACTAACTTCCGTTTTTATATTATGCACTCCACCACTTTCTTGATCTATGGCCGACATCGATACCACCCTCCGAATTCCTAGTGTCTATCGCTAAGTACTTGTTGATTCCTAATTATTTCGTCTTTGAGGGTGTTTTCCACCTCCGGCAGTGTGGAACCATGATGTGAACGAAATTTGCACCATCATACACAACTTTATACATGACTCAGGTGGAGAAGAAGTTCCTTTCGTCACAGCCATTGCAACCATTAGTCTGGCGAAGGTTTTTGGATGCCATTTGTGGTCAGGAAGCATTGGAAGTTTTCATACAAAATCTGAATGCATCATCCATCAGCTCTATCATTCAGCCATAGAGTTTCAGAAACGACATTTGAAGACCTAGGCTTTTCTACTAAGGTCCATGTAAAACCTACCAATGCCCTAATGCATCTCAAATATGAGATTTGTCACCCCCCCCCCCCCCCCCCCCAATAAAATATATTCCTCAACCACTCTCCATCCACGGCCATCGCATCAGCAGCCACAGGGCTGACTTTGAACAATATCTTTCGACGTTAACAAATTGATTGAGTCAAAGGGGCTACCCATCAAATTTACTTAGGAAAAAGATCGTTCCAGCGGATGTATCCTACCAGGCTCCCAATCAACAAGAGAACAAAAAGAACTTTCCTCGTCACCACAATTTTTCCAGGAATTCAAATGCTCAACACCATATTAAGAGAACTGCTCCCAACCCTGCTCAATAGTGAACTCACTCGAGAGTTCTTTCCTGAAGTGCTGTCCCTGTCAAACAAAAGACCATCTAACTTGGGCAATATGCTCACACACAAGGCTCATTTATCGCTGATTAAGCCATCCCTTGGGTTACAAAAATACAATCATCCCTGGTGCCAGATGTGTGATATCATACACCCAGGAATGGAAATCTCTTCTCCTAATACCCCACCAACGTACAAAGTAGAGGGAATGGCACACCGTGAAAGCAGGATATGCGTTTATGAATTGTTGAGCAAGTAGTATGACGCATTCTACATTGGGAAAGCAACCCAGTTGAACAAGAGAATCAACAATTGTTTGGTGTAGAAAGGGTTTGTCAAAAAATGGAACCTATTTTCCAAGCACCAAAACTATAACATGGTTTATTAAATTAATTGTAAAACAGTTGATAAGTAAATGAATTAATTCTGGCAAAATAACCTACCAGTGAGGAGCTCCTTCTTAACAAAGGTGTAGTTATTATCTAAACAAGAAAATGAATGCCCACAAACTGTGGTGACTGAGAGTTCATGAAATGATAAGATGAGAAGAAGAAAAAGTCCAAAGAAGGCTCCACTTGAAGATGTTAGGTAGTACCCAATGTAGAACAGAATTTAGGTAGGTTAAAAACCACTCACCAGATTCCTGAATATAATAAATAAGGTAGGCAGATCTACCCCCTCGTATTCTCCTGGAAGAAACCTTCAATTCAATCCAATATGAGGTTGCACTAGTGACCACTAGATTTATAAAACTGGTTGGAAACAAAATTCAGATATTGGAGAGGAGATTCAGACACCACGGGAGGTCAACTTGTTACTGGTCTTTCTTCACAAATCATGTCCCAGTGAGGATTGAAGTGGGAAAAGATAGATTGGGGAGTTTCACTTTGGTTGAAGTTGCCCTCTGGATCCCATACTTTCACTTCACTCCACAGATTACCCCATTATCTTATCTGTCACAGACAGACGTACAAAATAATAATAGATGCATTCAAGAGAGTTAAAACTGATTAGTGAAAGAAAGAGATTATTTTAGTAACTAAGGAAAGTAGTATAAGATTTAGTTTGTAAGTAGTCCACCTTTAATTAGTTATAGTTTGAAGTTGTTAGTATAGTTTTAGTTCAGTAATTAGCTAGTCATAATAGGTAGCAATGAGTAGTTTGTAAATTTAATAAATTTTAAAATGAATTTATGAATTAAACAGGTTTTGGAAGTTGGCCAAAACAACAATCATTGCTTTACGACTGATAGACGGGGGAACCAGCCAGTTAGCCATCATGAACAGTTCACCAACTAAGTTTTAATTTAATGACTGCTATGGAGTTTGATTACTCAAGGGGCTGTGGGATTCACTGCTTCTTAACCATGAGGAGCAAGCTCAGATTTGGGTTCTGGGTGCTCTCAAGCCGTCAGGCCTGAATTCGTACTAGATTCCCCCCGAGGAATTTTTTTTTTTTTTTTTTTTTTTTTTTGGAATTTGAATAAATTTTTTGATCTGATAAGTGTTTCTACCAAAAATATTGGTTGCCCCTAAATTGAACTTCTGTACAACCCACAAATCTGGTGAAGAGGAATCAAGACTGCCCAAACACTAGCAACATAATCATATATTCATTATCTTGATAACGCAAATTAGCGAAACTTTGATTATTCCTATATCTGTATCTCTATTAGTATTATTCTATAATATATATAAATATGAATTCCAGTTGATGTGCTTAATGAGATGTGTTTTTTAGTAAGTTTTCTGCCAGAACGTGCAGTAGGTCTTTTTACTGTGTTTATTGCTATAAATTTTTCATAAAATCTATCTTTTATTATGATTAGCCCAACAAACTAGGTAAGTACTCTAACTACTTTTGGCATTAAAGTGGATAAATTATAGGTAAAGGAAATTTTACGCTCTTTCCAACTGCATCATTAGGTAGATTTTCAGTGCAATGCTTCTGAAAGAAAATTTGGAGGGCGGGTCCCTCATTAAATAAGAATAAAATAGTACCCAACAGGAACTTATACATTGTTACACGGTTATACAAACATTATTAGTACTTACTTAAAGAACACAGAGTGTAGACCACGATTCCGTACCTTAGTTTCAAGTCATCAAATCCCAATGCAGAAATGTAAAACAACTGTGCAACACCAAATGACAACATTCCCAGAATGAACATGTCATCCAAAATCAGCAAGGCATCACCAATGCAGGAAAACAAAAGGCCTACAAAGATTTTCATTGAGTAACGATGTTTCCTAGGACAAAAAACTCTCATTAATTATTGTCAAAAAGTCACAATGCAGTCATTTGTAGAAATGATGTGTTCAGTGTAAATGTTTTGAAAGACAATCAGACTCGATGACGTGCATATATGATGGAATGGTTTAAAAACATAAGGTAAACGATGCAAATTCAATTCAATTTTATTGTATAAACCAGCAGGTATAACAAGGATTTTCTTGTACATAATACAAAAATTGCACGTTATATCTTGCTTTCATTTCTGCCTCAACAATGTTTGACTTATGCATTATAGGTCTTATATATGCATAATTAATTTTATAGGTCTAAATGAACACTGCACAGATCACAATCAACAGTATACTCCGGAGTAAAATTTCAGTAATAATCAGGATTCCAAGGCGGTGTTGTCCGTTCTATCTGTAGTAAATTTTATTCTTCATATTTTTCTTTCCATTTTCTAGAAATTTTGGGAGGGGACGGAGGAGTATTTAGGTATTTAGATTAGTATCCACTTCTGACCTACTAGGTGTAGAATCCTCCAACATAATTCGTCCATAGTGAAAAGATTTTTCTACGAAAAAATTATTCATCCTCAACTAGAACAGCATCATTCCTGTCTTATCTTATTCTTGCTTGGAGCATCCTGGGCAAGAGATGTTTCCTTGATTCCCATGTTTGTCCACCGTAGAGCTCAGTTGCATTAAATTGGGATCCTTTGAACTTGTTAATGTTCTGGTGTACTTTGGATTTAGAGAAATGAATTCACAAAATGGATGTAGACAGGTCTAGGAATGGTATCTAAACTAGTGATGGGGAGTCAAAGAGTGAGTAACTCCTTAGGAGCGACTCTTTCAAGGGACTTTGCGCACCAAATCACTCCCTTAGCGGAGTGGTAGCTCAGGAGATGACTAATCTTTCAATGAGCCAGGGAAGGGCAAGGGATACGTCCAATCTCAACAGGTCAAAAACCCAATTAAGCGTTGAGGTCTGAGCTCAACCCTAGGCTCTCACAATGGGCTCCTCACCTCGACCCTATCTTGCGTGTGGCACTGAATAGGAAAATGAAAGCGGGTAATGGGATATTTACTTTATGCCTGGAGGGATGACTGGGACTTGAAGGTAGGCATTGAGACTATAGTCATAGTCTTTGTTTCACTGTTTACCTAAATACAATGTGCTGTTATAATCCAGGAAAATAACTCTCACGGTCAAAGAGGTTTGATCACCCTGGACTCTTAGCTGAGATCGCTATGGGAAATTTCCCGCAGTTGTAACGATGCGAGTTCGAACTCCTGTCGAGTTATCAAATATTTTTGGGCCGCTACAGTGGTGCAGTCGAAATAGGACCCAAAATCATATGAAAGAATAATTAATTAAATCCCTCTCGAGCCAAAAGACTGTAAACATCACATTTCCTGTCGATAGCACCTTTCACTTCCTCACTCACTTGAGTCAAAACACACCGTGACAATGACCTCACTCGACTGCTGACTTGTTCCAGCAAGCACCTGCTGAGCCAGTGGCCTGCAGTTTCACTTCACCATTCATTCGACCCCAAACCAGCCGAGTCAGCTGGTATTTGACTCCAGGGAAATGTTACGCTCCAGGAAAATAACTCTCACAGTTGAAGAGGTTTGATCACCCTGGCCTCATAGCTCTGATCGTTGGAGCGATGCAACTTCAGGAAATTTCCCGTAGTTGCGACGCAAGTACGAACTCCTGTCGAGGTATCAAATATTTGTGGGTCGTTACAGCGCCCTTGCTCTTGCCAGATCCCAGTCCCAGTCCCAGTCCACCTTTACACCTCTTATGCATCATCGATGTCACCTCTTACTCTCACCCCTCCTCCCAACTCCTAGTTTCTTTATTCCCACCCCACTTCACAACTTTTTTTAACTGTTCACTAGAATGCCCCTCTACTATCACTCACCATCAGGCAAGCAAAAGCAAAGAACCCTGTGTTGGTTACCGTTGATGCGGTTACTGTTTTGTGTATTTTCCCAATTTGGTTTTAGTCTAATTTTGTATGTTGAATATAACGTTCATACAGAGAATAAAGATTTCTAACAAGGGTTATACGGCCCAGAACGATGGCTGAAGGAGGCGAACAGAAGATCGATAAGGTGAGTGGCATTGTAAAATTAAATAGGAAGAATTATAAAACGTGGGCTTTCAACCTAAAGCTAGAATTGAAAGACAGAAAGCTTTGGGAAGCAGTCTCAACTACTGATGATTTGGCCTTCGATGAAATAGATGACGAAACGAAGGAACGTGCATATAGACTTGTGGCTAGAACACTCACAGAAGATATTCATGAGTCCATTCTAGACATTGAGTGTCCGAGAATTTTATGGCAGAATCTAGCTAGTAGGTTTCAACCAAAGACCAGGTTGAGACGTCTTCAAGCCTCAAAAAGCCTTTACTCTGCTGATGTTACCAAATGAAGATATGGAAACATATCTTAATCGAGTGCTAGTGTGTGCGTCAGAGGTTGTGAAAGTCGGTAGTGAAAGAATAAATGATGAACAGGTATGTAATGTCATATTGAACGGGTTACCTGAAGACTATGAGACCACTGTAAGCATGATTTGCACATTTGATGACGCTGGCTACACAGCAGAAAAATTGGAAAGTATCCTTTGTGGGGAGTTCAAAAGAAAATTGCTGAAAAGAGAGGAAGGGGAATCAAGTAATGCGTTGCTAACACGACGAGAGTTCAGGCCTTCATTCAACAGGAACTTCATTCAAAAAGTAGAATGTTACAACTGCGGGAAAGAGGGTCATTTCGCAAGGTTTTGCAGACAGAAGATGAAGACTGCAGTAGACGAAAAGAATGAAAAGCCTCTCGACAGTTCTCCACATATGTCCATGAATGTAATGTTGCTTGAATGTGGCGAGAGCTCTTTGAGACAATGAATGGCTATTGGACAGCGGGGCAAGTACTCATATTTCCCCAAATCGATCAGATTTCGCGAAGTATGAAAAATTAGTGAACTCACAGGTGGTATCTCTAGCGTCAAGGACGAACTGCACAATTGTAGGAATAGGAGTCGTGACGATTAGTACAAAAGAATTTGTTGGTTACCGTTGATGCGGTTACTGTTTTGTGTATTTTCCAAATTTGGTTTTAGTCTAATTTTGTATGTTGAATACAACGTTCATACAGAGAATAAAGATTTCTAACACCCTATTGGCCCAAAAAGAGCAAAGGAGCAAGAAGAGGGGGGATTGGGGCTGGAACGTTTGGAATTATGGGAGGAGGTGGTGGAGGTGGGAGGTTGGTGGTCTCTGTCACCTCAACATTGACTCAAGTGGGTAGTAGAGGGAGCCAAGGAGTGAGCGACTCTGAAGGAGTTTAGAAAAAATAAGATCGTTTCTGTTGTCTATGTGCCAGTTCTGTTTAATATGGTTTTCAAATAATGTTTGATTTGCTTTCATGCAGTCAATTCTCTTATCCATTTTTTCTATGAGCAAGACTCTGTGATAACAATTTCTTGCGACAGCACGCACCTGAGAATTCAAAAAAGTTGTGTGTTCCTCCAAAATGCTTAGTTTTGTAGTTTAGTTGTGATTACGTCAAGGCATTGAATTGCCTGCTGGATATAAGGGGTCGACATTCGCTTGATGATAAAAGCTGAGTGATGAAAAGGAGTTTGTTGAATAAGGTCTGGATAGGACCAGATCTATAAACGGGGTTAGTGTAGAGTGATTTCTCCTTCTGATTCCCCTCCAATTTCCTGTTTTTGTCTTTACATATTATGTAACACTATTAATCACCACAAAAGACATTGACAGGGAGGCTGAAAATCGAACCTAAGGCATTATTATATGTTCAGGAATTGGAAAAAAATCAGGAAACGTATAATTGAGGAGCTGCGAGTTATTGTTACACCCCAAAACATTTGACACCTCGACAGAGTTCGAACTCGCATCTTTAATTACATAGAAGAAATTTCTCTTCAGTAACAGTGCTCCAACCAGATGAGCTACAAGGCCGATGTAATCAAACCTCTTTGACTGAAGAAATTTTCCTAGAACATAACATTTCCCCAGAGACAAATACCAGCCGTGTTGGCTGGTTTGGGGCTGGACGAACAATGAAGTGAAACTGCTGGCCACTGGCCCACTAGAGAGTGGCTGGAAGAAGTCCAGCAGTTGAGTGAGGTTGTCACAGTGTGTATTTTTACTCAAGTGAGTGAGGAAGCGAAAGATGCTATGTCAGGGAATGTGATGTTTACACTCTTGGCTCGAGAGGGACTAATTAATCCCTTCGTATTATTTTGGCTCCTACGGCCTTTGCCAAATATAATGGCACAAAAATACCTTAACAGAGTTCAAACTCGTGTCCTTAATTACAAAGGAGAAATTCTTCTTTAGTAACAGTACTCCAACCAGATAAACTATGATACCAATTCAATCAAACCTCTTTGACTGAGGAATTTTTCCTTAAACGTATCATTGTTACACATACTAGGTGGAATAGTGAGCTCAGCTAGACAGAATCACCTTCTACAGGATAGTTGAAAACAAACTATAGGGTGATGGGTGGTGGGGAGGACCGAACTGTTAGTTTGAGCGAGACGTTTTATTGGGTTTATCTTTAGGCCCATTGCGAACGCATACCAGTTGAACTAATCAATGACTAATTACAACCAATCAATTGCAACACCTACTCAACATTACAAATACACAACAATACTCGTACATCCTGATCTCCAATATGTAGTCACGTTTTTGAAAGAAATGACGGAGTCAGACAACCATTGCAACCACCATAAGATGGACCGTTTCCTGTCAAACGTAGTAGAGTTGGAAACACTCGTCATCAACAGACATGGAGAGGAAGTTCCAGTGGACATCGGAAGACTGAAACCAACGTATTTAGCTAATGATTTGGTAGAGGACCAGCCTAGGACCATTGAAGTTCGATCAAGAACTGCTCCTCAACAAGAGCCATCACCATCAGCTATCCAAAGCCCTTCAATCCAGCCTTTTGAAATGAAGCAGCCCATTGTCTGGCCATTTATGGGCAAAGGCTGCGGTGAGTGGATCAGAACAGGTGATGTATGCCAGCTTGTAAAGTGTAACCGCATACGGAGGTCAAATGGGAAATTTTCCACCTCCTACGGCCTTTGCCAAATATAATGGCACAAAAATACTTGATACCTCAACAGAGTTCAAACTCGTGTCCTTAATTGCAAAGGAGAAATTCTTCTTTAGTAACAGTACTCCAACCAGATAAACTATGAGACCAATTTAATCAAACCTCTTTGACTGCGGAATTTTTCCTTTAACGTATCATTGTCACACATTCTAGGTGGAATATAATAGGGAGCTCAGCTAGACAGAATCACCTTCTACAGGATAGTGGAAAACAAACTATAGGGTGATGGGAGGTGGGGAGGACCAAATTGTTAGTTTGAGCAAGACGTTTTATTGGGTTTATCTTTAGGCCCATTGCGGGAGTCAGACAACCATTGCAACCAACATAAGATGGACCGTTTCCTGTCAAACGTAGAGTTGGAAACACTCGTCATCAACAGACATGGAGAGGAAGTTCCAGTGGACATCGGAAGACTGAAACCAACGTATTTAGCTAATGATTTGGTAGAGGACCAGCCTAGGACCATTGAAGTTCGATCAAGAACTGCTCCTCAACAAGAGCCATCACCATCATATTCACATTAATTTGGTTGGGCCCCTGCCACCAAGCAAAGGCTTTAGATTTGCTTTTACATGTATTGATCGTTATACCTGTTCGCCAGAGGCTATTCCTTTGAAGGATTGTACGGCAGAAACTATTGCTACAGCTTTTTACATTGGATTTGTCGATTTGGAACACCGGAAAAAAATCACATCAGACAAGGGAAGACAATTTGAAAAAGCGTTATTTCGAACTTTGATGACATTCATAGGCAACCATGCACAATTGACACCAACTTTGTTTTTTCAGATGTGAACCCCATTTTTTATTGCAGATTTAGATTCTACACAAAATTTCATGAAAAATGACCCATCACTTGAATTTTTGAGTGCAAACAAATGAGCACAAAATGTGAAATATCGAGTTTTTGAAGATATTAAATTGCCACTTGTAATACATGATCTTAGGGTATTTTTTCAAGCTGAATCACATAGTGGTTTTTATTTACTGGTATTCGTAGCACGTTACTTGGGAAAATACTGAGAAAAAAAAATGTAGTACACTTTGTGCTGTGTGAAAATGAGTGGAGCTTGTGAGATTCTGACCGTTTTTCGCTGTTTTTCCAAATTACTGTAAGCTGTGCTTCGGAGGTAATGGTAGAATGGTTGGTTGGCAAGAACTAAATGACGCTATGTTACTATTGATTAATATTGAAATGACAATACTAGATGTTATCAATAAGCACGTTAGCTTGAGGGGGTGGCGCGTCGTCCTCGACAGCTTCCGGTAGTGTTGCTGCCAAAAAACCAGACCTGAGCCCTCGGTAGATATAGCGGGGGCGAAGAGAACAAACCTGAACGTTCACTATAACGTTACTGCAAATGCTAAGGAAAGTATTGTATAAAACTCGAACTGAAGGTTCGTTACGGTGTGCAATCGTGCCTGAAAGGCGTTTACCAAAGTTAACTCTGGAACTGAAGGTTCCCTATACTTGTTACGGCAAATGTGTCTAGACCAGGAGTAACAGGAAAGAGTCAAGGAAACACAAATACGTGTCGAATGCGTCGTGTAATGAATATTTAAGTGCACATGTAAAATAATATAAAGTATGTAGAATGTTCTCATCAAATACTTTGAGATCAACAAATTAGGAACGTTATGGTTACTTGAAATTGTTACACAACGTGGTTATTTCAAGATTCATCAAAACGTTACGCTTATTACTGTAAGAACTAATATATATACTTTCGTTATCAGTGTGATTAACTGACTTTATACACAAAGCTGACTTATTTGTTACGATCGTTACGCCTATGCTCTCAATGTTACTGTTTCACTCAACATAATACTGACTTATCTATTACTCTTGTTACTAATACTCTCTTAAACGTTATACTTTTATCACTGAATTCTGAAATGAGTTTTATGTGTCCTTTCACAAGTTTAGTCGCCACTTCCTACCTATTATACTATTGGCCAATAGATAGAACGTGGTAACGTTACCTCTGTACCGTTGGGGCCCTCAGGAAATCCTCGGGTAGAGATCTTGATGTTTTCCGGGTGTGTCAATACCGTTCCTTAGTCCAAAAGAATGTCAATATGAAAAGCTTGAGTTGTTACCGGGGAGACTTTATGTGTGGGCGGGGGTCGTTACTAAGAACGGATCAAACTGGGGGTGAACGTTACGGGAACAAACTCTGGGATGCCGTATATACGAGGGCCTTACTCCGAAAAACTTTGGGGGACTCGAGGACTACACAAACAAACACAACTGAACTGTAAAACTGCATACAGAGGGGGCCACGTCCAGGGTTTTTTTTACTGGACGCCCCTCGCCGGGCTCGTCCTCCTCTGGGTCGCTCTCCCGCTGTGCCTGACGTCATTGGACGCCTCCCTGGCCTTCACTAGGAGTGGCCTTGCTCTTTGTCTACCTTGTGATTGGGAATAGCCCGTTTAGGCCTGGTTCACCAGGCCTACATTACGAATATCAGTAAATAAACATCACTACGTGATTCAGCGTGAAAAAGATACCCTTAAATCATGTACCACATGTGGCAGTTTAATATCTTCAAAAACTCGATATTTCACAATTTATGCTTTATTTGTGCAAAACTGTGCTAGTTTGTGCACACTCCAAAATTCAAGTGATGGGTCATTTTTGTATGAAATTTTGTTTAGAATCCAAATCTGCAATAAAAAATCGGGGTTCCCATTTGAAAAAACAAAGTGGGGATAAGTTCCCTCTGGTCAATGAAAAAGGGCGTTTTAGTTGTCAGTTATTATTGAAGAAATTCTCCATTTATCAATTGATGGAATTCTGCAATTCCTTCCACGCTTCATGGTAGGTAGTTTTGTTTTTATTATATTCTAATGCTGATTTATTTCAACTCGAGTTTATTCAAGTTATAAATCTATCAGGAGAGTATCAGAAGATAACTTTTCTGGCCAATACTTTTATTTCACCTTTTGAGCAGTGAAAAAAGAGACAAAAGAGTAACCAGCTAAGCAGGCCAAAACTATAGATACCTAGGCAGAATTCAAACTCATACGTTTTCCAGCACTGGAGAGAAAATCTAGAGAAAGGTCGCCATCTAAACCACACAACTACCGAGTTCAATAAATCAAACATCTTCGACAGTGAAAGCCCTCAGCACACAACTATAAGCCTGCCAGAAGAACTGAGGGAGTTGCTTGCCATAAAGAGTCTCAGTCGAGCAAGGCCATTTCCACAGCGTTTTTTTATTCCACAAGAGAGAAAGTGGAAGTTATATCAGAGAATGTGTTGTTCATGGATTGCGTATAAAAGTTTGGTTTGGGTCCTATTGGCCACTAAAGTACCAAGGAAAATTTATCATCTAAACCACCCGATAACTGAGGTAAATTAACACATTTATTGTGGAGCAAGACTTTCTGACCTCTTACAGCTGGTTCCATTGAGATCCAAGTTTTAAAAGTAATTTTTCTTGGAGTGCAAGAGGCATACAAACTAAACTAATACGAGGGTCATCCCAAAAGTAATTTTCCCTATTTTCTTATAAAAAAACCTACAAGTCATAGAAACCTACGGATGGTCTCAAGTTTTTTGTTTGGATGTAGTGGTAGTCCTGTAAAAGTTTCAGGCCGCTGTGTCGGTTTGTTTAAAACCTATTCAGTTAGAAACATGGATGCCCCCCTTGCGATTTCGTCCGATTGTGAAGTGCGTTCTGTGATCAAATTCCTGACCAAGGAGGGGGTTACCGCGATTGAAATTCATCGTAGACTTTGTCAAGCATATGGTGACAATGCGATGAGTGTCCAAATGGTCCGAAAGTGGCGAAAAAGTTTTGAGGAAGGACGTGTTTCGGTGCATGACGAGCAGCGTAGTGGACGCCCGTCGAGTTCGACTCGAGAGGAGGCGATTGTGGCCGTTCGCGCAGCACTTGATGAAGATAGACGCCGTACAATTGATGAAATTGTGGATTGTGTTCATCCCAAGTACGAATTAACTCGCTCTGTAGTTGGTCGAATCCTAAAAGAAGATTTAGAGATGTCAAAAGTGTGTGCTAGGTGGGTTCCAAGGCTCTTGTCTGACGAACACAAGCAAAACCGTTTGGAGGCAGCAAACCGCTTTTCTGATATGCTTGAGGATGTAGGAGACGACATTTACGATCGAATAGAGACTGGGGATGAAACTTGGGTCTTCCACAATACTCCAGAGTCAAAAAGACAGAGTATGGTCTGGAAAAGTCCCCAGAAAAGAGCACCAAATAAAGCCAAAATTGCGACGTTCGCTGGAAAGATTATGGCCACGGTTTTTTGGGACTCCAAGGGTGTTCTGTTGGTTGACTACCTATCTAAAGGTGAGACCATTAATGCTGCCAGATATTGTGAAGTCTTGGAACAACTGAGAAAAAACATTAAGGCCAAAGGACCCGGACTTTTGAAGAGAAAAGTGCTGCTTCTTCATGACAACGCAAGGCCACATTCCGCAAATTTGACCCAGGAATTGCTCAGAAAATTTGATTGGGACGTTTTCCCCCCACCCACCGTACTCACCAGACCTCGCACCGAGTGATTACCATCTTTTCCCGGTATTGAAAATTTTTTCGGGAGGCCAGCGATTTTCCAGTGACGCAGAAGTCGAGGGCGCCGTCAACGAGTGGCTGTGCGGATTGGACAGAAACTGGTATGCATTTGGCTTACAAAAACTCGCCACACGGTATGCAAAGTGCCAGGAACGACTCGGCGACTATGTGGAAAAATAGTTCAGGTCTGCAGCTTTCCAACCATGTAAATATTTTAGTCGATAATGCATTTTTTCGATTTTTTCAAAAATAGGGAAACTTACTTTTGGGATGACCCTTGTAGTAACAGAAACTGCATTCAAGTAGTTATGAGTTCAGACTGTAATGCAGACCTTTCAAAAACCGTTGCAGAAAAAACATAGATGAAACCACAGGAAGTTTCAGAAAACGATGTAACTACAGTCCGGTCAGCATAGGAAGTTATGTGAAGGCAAGGAGGTGGGGGAAATCAGCTGACCGCAGTCCGTCACCCCCTCTACACTCATCTAACACTTCCCCACCGTCTGCATCACACAAAACGAAGAGACACACATCTATGTTCTAAGTGTACGGGTTCATACAACCATAGTTCACCTTAGTGAAGAAAATATAACATTACTTTTTTATAACACCTCTCAGGCTACCTTTAATTACTTTCCAGTGCATCTAACTTTCTTATAATTGCTATCATTCAGCATTCAATTCAAACATCCATAGTTAAAAATCAATCCTGATATCGTGAATTATGATGATTGAAAATTACGATGTACCTATTTATTCATAAATAAGACGTGTTGTTATTATGATAATAATAGTTTATTGTTACTTCCCATAATGAGGTACTCTCTTGGGTTTTTGCCTATGCGAACGAGGGAAGGTTGAAGTATAAATTATTACAATGGCTTTCACTGCATTAGATTTCAACAAAAATAAACAATGAAACAAAAGATTGGAAAGACGTTAACGTAATCTCAAGTGTTGTCTATGACAAAAAACGCTGCGAATTATTTCACAAAGGTTTATTATTTTTTCAATTGAGTATGATCGTAGTTTTAATTGGCTGGCGTACGTCATAAGGACGGCGTGTCCTATTTCGAGTTGCCACAACCTATACTTCTATAATTATATACGCATGTTTATATTTCTCGATTTTAGCTCCTATCTATTCAAATAATTATTGCCTTAATAATATCATTATCTAAGTACGTACGAAAAGTCGAGAGGATATGTTATTAAATATGTGTAGGCAAAGCATTGGTATTAACACACAAATATGACCTAGAAAAAAACATTTATTCATGCCTCGAAAAAGACACTTTTTCGCCCGTTTTTGGCCCATAGCATCTATGCGAGTAAAGCGATCGGGATGATTAAACGTTAGGACCAACTAGACCCCAAATGGAGTCTATGTGCGAAAGAACGGGTTTTTTAAGTCAATTCTTAGGCCTTTTATGGCCCGGACGGCGAACGGCGGACGGACATTTCAAATTTGGATTCTACGCACCTTGAAACGTAAAGTGACCAAGTTTGAGGGGGGGTTATAAAAATTTTTTGCTACACGATCACATAGGCTTATAATTGGAAATAATAAACCAAAAACTGTAGATGACTTGACAGTAAAATTAACGGAACGGTTAGCTTCGGAATTTGCACGTCTTATCCCATTGACCACAGTATCCTTGCCTGTGTCATGCAAAGAGTTTGCAAAACCTCTTTCATATTTATGAGACTAGATGACCCGGACCATCCTGAGAGAACCTTTGCACTTGTTGAATGGCACAGGACAATTCAACCTCATGATATAAATCGGAAACTTTAGAGAATCAAAAGCATTTTCGAAATGAAAGGGTAATTTTCTCATTTGATTTTGATAGATTTGACAGCAGTGAATCAAATGAAACCATCTGGAGCACTGTATGCCCAGTTGTTCATGCTCCACAAAAGGTGAAAAGAAGAAATTCTGTTAAAGAACAAAATCTGTTAAAGAGAAAAATCTGTTGAAAGAAGGTGACGAATTACCATCAACACTACTGTGAATCGCAAAGGTACCTCCCAATGCGAGAGATTGCTGAATTTCAGCTGATTTAGGTCGATCCCATCCGGTTTTATTGTTTAAACTGTCCATTCAAGAGTGCCAGAGTTAGAAAGAGAAACGAATTGGATTCTTAAAAAAAATAAGAAATCCACTAAAAAACGTAAGGCTGGTTCCTCCCCTGAGGTAGACGTGCCGCAGACAGCTAAATCTGGCAAGAAGGTGGACAACACCAAGACTGTGCTGCATGATGGAATTAAAAGTAAAACTGTTCAGCCCCCGCCTCCGATTACAGTCACTGGCGTAGCAGAGTATGGCACGATCCATAATCTCGTCAAAACAGTGGCCTCACAACGATGTACTGTCAAGGCCTTATCCAACAACGTTTGGAAAATTTTTGCACCAGATAGTGATACGTACCGATCCTTAACTTCTGGACTTAAAGAGAAGGACTTCCAGTGGTATACGTATCAGGATAAATACACGCGACCCATCAGAGTGGTTGCAAGAGGATTGCACCATACGTGTGATGCTGCTGAGATACTTAGTGACCTTAAGAGGAAAAACTACAAAATAACTGAAGCAGTGAATCTTCTAAAAAAAACCAGAGAAATTAATGATAAGGGGGAATCGGTGCTGGTGAAGAGAGGCCTTCCTCTTTTCATTCTGAATTTCGAGAACACAGAGGTTATAGAACGAATCTATGACATTAAAGAGATTATGAACATTAGGGTCAAAATTGAACCTCTACGGAAAACGACGAATCTCATTCCCCAATGCAAAAATTGTCAAGGTTTTAATCACACAAAAAGCTATTGTATGCGTGAAACTAGATGTGTCAAGTGTTCTGGTAAGCACGATACCACCACTTGCCCTCTAAAAGAGAACCCTCGGTGCGTTAATTGTGGAGATGCCCACCCAGCAAACTATCGGGGGTGCGAAGTAGCTAGGGAGTTACAAAAAATCAAAGATCAAACAAAAAAAAACTCCATTCTGGGAAATCTGCCGGAAAAACTACTTCGAAAACTGCATTGAAGCCTCAAAGTCAAGTCAGTTCTGCCTGTGCAAATAATAAAAATATGTTGTCGTACGCTAGTGTTGTGTGCAGCAATACTCCGAACTCCTCTGTTGACAAAATGCTCACTCTGATGTTCGAAATGTTAAATGAACAAAAGCACACCAACAGACTGTTGATTGAAAGAGTTTCCACGCTAGAAAGGAGTATTAAACCCAAATTGTTGTTGAAATCATGAAAATTCAAAACACATTTAGAATAGCTGCCTGGAATGCGAATGGACTAGCAAAATATGCCTCAGAACTGGAGTTGTTCCTGAGCCAAGAAAAAATAGATATATGCCTGGTTTCTGAAACTCATTTTGTTCAGTCATCCTACATTAGAATCAATGGTTATAAATGCTACCGAGCGGACCATCCGGCAGGAAGACCTCGAGGGGGTTCAGCTGTCCTTATCAGGAGTGCTATTAAGCACTACGTACACCATAAAATTCAAGAAGAATTTATGCAAGTCTCCTCAATAACTGTACAGGTAAATAGCAAAAAATGCAACATAGCAGCGATCTACTGCCCACCACGATATAATCTCAAAGAAGTAGACTACTTGTCCTTACTCAAAAGCTTGGGACCCAATTTTGTCATTGGGGGTGACTTCAATGCAAAAAATACTTACTGGGGCTCACGCCTAACCACAACAAAAGGCCGAGAGCTATTCTCTGCTGGTAAAAAAGTACACAGTGATTTCTATTCTTCTGGTAAACCGACGTACTGGCCCACGGATAGAACAAAAGCTCCAGACCTTATTGACTTTTTCGTGATCAAAGGAATATCGAGTAATTTTATCTACGTCGAAGACAGCGGAAGCCTCATGTCTGATCATTCTGCAATAGTCCTCACAATTAGCGACACAGTAATAATTAAAGATAAACCTCCGCGATTAGTTACTCGTTATACTGATTGGGATGTTTTTAGGGAATACATAGCTGTTAATATTGATCTATCTGTTCCCCTTAAATATACAGAACAGCTTGAAGATGAAGCGGAAAATTTCATGAAATGTATCCAGCGAGCAGCTTGGGCTAGTACCCCACAAGGGACTGAGCATTCTGATGCTAATGTATCATACCCTCGTGAAGTTAGGGACCTGATCAGGGAAAAAAGGAAAGCTAGAAGAACGTGGCATCTTACTAGAGCCCCAAGTGATAAAACTAAATTAAATAGGCTGAAGAATCAATTGGATAATCTATGCTCAGAAATGAAGCAAGAAACCCACCTTAGGCTAATACATAGTCTAAACCCTGAAAAAGATACGGATTATTCACTCTGGAAGGTTTCCAAGTCACTCAAGCAGGCGAAGGAATACGTACCTCCCATTAAAAAGGAAGACGGGGAATGGGCAAAGAGCCCAATTGAAAAGGCAGAAGTCTTTGCTGATCACCTTGAAAAAACATTTGTCCCGAACTCTAGCCATGTGAATGATGGAGAACTACCGACTATCACCCCCTCTACGGATTTAGAAGATATACAACCAGTTACACTAAGTGAACTTAAAGATGGGATTCGTGTCCTTAAAACGAACAAAGCACCTGGGTATGATCTCATTACAGGTAATGTAATTAAAAAACTTCCAGAGGAAGGCATACGAATGCTTCTGTATCTTATCAACGCAGCACTGAGGCTGAAATATGTACCACGTTGCTGGAAAGTGGCGGAAGTTATCATGATTCTGAAACCGGGGAAAGACCCTAAGGACAAAACTTCATATAGACCGATATCTCTGCTACCAGTAATCTCGAAACTGTTTGAGAGATTACTTATACGAAGACTGAAAGTTACTGTCGAAGAGAGAGAACTAATCCCCGATCACCAGTTTGGTTTCAGGGAAAAACACTCTACCATAGATCAAGTGCATCGTATCACTGATATAATTGAAAATTGCTTAGAAAGGAAAAAAGTTTGCGTAGGCACCTTCCTGGATGTTTCCCAAGCTTTTGATAAAGTCTGGCACCAAGGCCTTGAATACAAACTTGAGAGAGATCTACCAAAGCAATTCTACTTAATTCTGAAATCTTATCTCTCTGAGAGACACTTTAGAGTGAAACACGAAGGAGAGTATTCCAGTCTCAAGAAAATAATGGCAGGCGTTCCGCAAGGTAGCGTGCTCGGGCCCTTGCTCTATCTTCTGTTTACACGTGATGTACCCAGCGATGACGACACAACAATTGCAACTTTTGCTGATGATACTGCCCTGTTAGCGGTTGGCGATACGGTAGAGGAAGCAACTAGGAAATTACAAGTTATTGTTAACAATGTCAGTACATGGACAAAAAAATGGCGGCTCAAACTCAATGAACAGAAATCTACACATATTAACTTTACAAACAAAAACGTAACAAAAATACCAGTCATGCTGAATGGGCGTGAGATCCCTTACGCCAATACAGCAAAGTATTTAGGAATGACTCTTGATGCAAAACTAAGATGGAAGGAGCATGTCATTAAAGAAAGGGATCAATTAAATATCAAGTTCAAAAAAATGTACTGGCTGCTCGGCAGGTACTCCGATCTATCCCTTCACAACAAATTGCTTATATACAAGCAAATTCTAAGGCCCGCTTGGACGTATGGCATCCAGCTCTGGGGCTGCACGAAAAAGTCAAACATAAAGATCATACAAACTTTTCAGAACAAGGTACTAAGGAGTATTGTTAACGCTCCCTGGTACATACGAGACGATGACCTCAACCATGATCTCAAGATGGAAACAGTTAGCGAAGTGGTTAAGGACTTTGCTATTAAACACGAGCAGCAGCTTCATGAACACATGAACCCAGAAGTTCTTCGTCTATTAGACAACAGCAACGTCATCCGGCGTCTTGACAGAACGAAATCTCTCGACCTTGTAGCGTGATGTGACAAGACTTGTAAGAAAGTGATCCTATAGAGTAGTTGCCATTGGGCTATGAACTCTACACAATGTCGAATATAGTATTAAAGTAAATTAACTTGATGGGCCAAGCTCAGTTGTTATGTTATGTTTCTAATAAAGAAATTTTGGGGGAAAAAAAAAAGAGTGCCAGAGTACAACGTTAGCTAAATTAATCACAATATTAAACAAAGGATGGTCGCTGTTAATGGCTACATAAACTAGCCATCCATTGAGATCCACCACCACTGATTTTGTTGTCATTGATCCTTGGCCTGAGGCTCATGTACATGGTACTAGGTATGTGTAGGACGTAGGTACTAAAGAAAAACATAATAAGTTCAGAACTTTAACGCATATTGTCAGTTTGTTGCAAAGGACATTCGAGAACCATGGAGAAGTGACGGCGACCAGACAACTGTAGCTTTCTTACCTATCTACTTGTTAACTAATCAATTTTAGCAAATAAATTGTCTCTAGAGTTTGGAGTTCAGTCATGGTCCTTAGTGATTAACTAAATTATTTCCCTTAAGATAACACCTACATATAATCTTTGAGGAAATGACTAGAATTACAGGAAATATCAGAGTTTTGTGGGAAAAAAACATTTAAACAAATCACGACAAGATCATAATCCTCCTCTGGCACTAAGGCTGGAGGCGCCAATTAGTCTCATTCCGCATTCAGCTAATGTGATAAAAAGTTGCTTTTTAGCCTTTTGAGCTGTGGGGGTTTCCCTACACAAAACAACTGATACTCAACACAGATTGCCACCCCACCCTATTAGATGTAAATAATCAATCTCCAATAATTAAAATATGGGGAAATGTGGGACTAATATTACTAGAGGTTCATAGCTAAATTGTGGAATTTAATAATATATGTATTTTCCAAGATGTAATACATATTAATAATAATTCTTGAACGAATCTTGGACAAAAAACAGTAAAACCAATTTACGCATACCACCCAAGTTAAATGAACTTACCTAATTTCATCTGTAGACATGTGCAACAGAACAAACCACATAAGACACAAAATTGGTGCACACTTCACAAGCATCTTACCAAACAGTGGTAACGTACACATGTGTGTGACAATAAAATGAGTGATTGCAGTGATCGTGAAAATTGCTATGGCAACCATCTTCGTAGGTACCTGAGAATTTACAATACGAGTTAATTTAGCAAAGCTTCAAACAATATTTTACATGATGATATATATAATTTATATTTTACAACTAACCTAAATATCTATGAAGTAATTAATGAAAATGAAAACTGGTCTTCCTTACCAGTAGAATACGCGTGTAAGATATTGCAATAGGTTGGGGTGACCAAGTAAAAAAATGTATATACTTATGTTGCTATTAATCATATAGTTAGGAGAAAAAGGGAGAATCCCTGACATGATTGAATTAGACAAGGTTTGTGGAAAGTGAATGGCTATAAAATTATGCAAATTTTTGAAATGAAAGTAATTTTCACCAATCTAAAATATTTATTTGGGTTAAAATATGTTGCTGATTGCAGAATACATGTAGTATGTGAATATGTTGAATGTTTGATATTAAAATTCACATGCAGAACAAAATGGAATGGATGAGTAGGAGATACTAAGTAGATCCCCCGCAATTCATAGTAATACCATAGTTATATGCTAAATAGAGAGCTCACCGTGAAAAACAATGGAGCAGCCATGCATTTTTTGATGATATTGATGTATGAATCCATTACGAAATATTCAACGTTGGCACAGACTGGAGGATAATGATGTGTTTACTCGGTGTACTGGAATCCTATAGAAAACACAGAAGCATAAACACAAGAAATTCAATTTGAAGTTCAAAAAATAGTATTCTCTTACAGGCCTAAAGGTAATATTGCCGAAATCCGTGAGAACAAGGGAAGCTGTTTTGACTCCCGAGCTGAATGAATAAAACGGTGCTCACCTTTTTGTGAAACGTCGTGTTTTGCAAGCTTAATCACAACAAAAATGTACCACCTAGACCAGGGGTGCTCAAACTTGAACTGCTGGCAATCTACCTCAATATTTTTAGACTACTTACGATCGACTCTGAGAGGCTGCAAGTATGTGTGATGCAGGGTTGTCGTACATACACGATACACCCTACCTACCTAGGTAGGGTGTACCGTAGCATATATAGATATTAGCTTTCCGCACAATTTACGTTATTTTAGTCAAGGTTTGGGTTAGGTTTACTTAAGTTCTTCTCTACAATATCAATGAAAAAACTCCTAGTTATTCAAAATTGCGAGTTTATTCGTGGTTACAAAACAAAAGAGTTACATATGGTGTTAAACTCAACTAAGGAGTGACTTTGGATGTTGAAGCGTGGCACTGCATGTCCTCAGCATACTGGTGCGTAACCACTGAGTGCCAATCGCAAGCATGATGACATATGATCGTCAGTTAGTCGATTGCGATATTTTGACTTAATTATCTTCATTTCAGAAAATGCAGACTCGCACAAGTAAGTTGACCCAAACACAGCCGTCAGTTGAAGGGCAATTTGCCTTAGATTCGGATATTTATCTTCAGATATAAAACACCAGAAATTTGTATCAGATGCTGTAGCTTTGAGATGTATATCTGATATAATCTGCACCAACTCAACATGAGTTCATATTAAACTGACTTGCTACTTCAGTAGCTAATTCCTCAATGTTTTTACATGAAAAAGGATAACTCATAAATGATGCTATATTTGCCAATTTACTGCAATCATAAAAACGCATTTCGAATTGTCCCAAAATATTTGATAATTCAGCCTCATACGTATCATAATTCAACTGAGGAATCCTTGCTTTCAAAGACGGAAAATGTTTCAGATCCTTTCTTTTCAGTTGATCTATCATAAGTTGCAATTTACTTTTGAATGCGTTTACTGCGCTAATCATCTCAATACTAGTTTTTCCTTTACCTTGAAGCTCCAAGTTAATGGTGTTTAAGTGCATTGTGATGTCAGTCAAAAATGCCAAATCAGTCAGCCATTTTTCGTTTTTCAACATCTCAGTGTCATCACCTCTTTCGTCTAGAAAAGCTGTTATTTCGGGCAATAATTCTTGAAACCTTTCTAGGAATTTTCCGCGACTCAACCACCTGACGTCCGTGTGAAGAACTAAATCAGTGTGTTCAGCTGACTCCAGCCGCCTTTTGCCGCAAGCAGTGTTATTACGTAATAAATTTTTGTAGTTTAGTTACCTACTTATTAAAAAATTTTTTCTTCTCGAGATCTACTCAAAAAGCACTCGCGATCGACTGGTCGATCGCGATCGACCGTTTGAGCACCCCTGACCTAGACAATGAATGAGAAGGGGAAAAAAATTGTGTTTCAATTTCTTCAAGTTTTCGAGTTGAAAATCTAATTTCGAATATACTCCTTGTCATTCAATGTTATGTGGAGTTCTTTACTTTAATAAAAGTACATATTTTACATGTATTTCATTATTTGTAGGTACTTATATTGTTTGAGGAAAAACATGGCGTGTTGGCAAAAATCAATAAAATGCGTTATTGGTTGGAATAAATGATAGGAATCCTGTCAACTCAAACTTGATTGTTCAGCATTATACTTCCCCAGATAAGCATACAGGCAGTAACTCAAATGGTACCTATAGTATATTTCATACAATAAGCTTATCAGATACTATCCCATGTTGTAAGGGATGCAGGTATACAAATTATGTTGGGGCCTTATTTCACTCCGGAAACCGATTTTTAAATTTTCGAAGATCTGGATAGCTTTTTTTTGTAACAGGTCCATCTGAAGAGATATTTTACAATAGCTCCATCGATTCTCTGCTTTTTTTCCCACTTTGTTTTGGGGGACTTCAAAACAGAAATGTCCAATGGATGTTGTATGTGAGTACCATTTGAATGAAAAGCGATAAGAATTATTTCATCTTTTTCACAGAATCTGCTTATCTCAAATGTTAGGTAAATGAGATAAATGTCCATCCACATTATTGGTTCTAAAACCAGTAGGTACTTGAGTATTCAGCCATGGCTGGAATACATTGGCCAGAGATTCATAAAACTTTTCATCCATTCAGAACCTGACTTTCCTAATCCCCTGCCAAAGGACATACTGAATTTTATAACATCCGGAATTCTTACCCTTTGGCCTGACAAACTCAAGGTCAGCAGCTGTGCGGGCGACCTCCCAGCTTGAGCCCCTAAGGGCAAGCACGCGCTGGTAGCGTAAGGATTGGGATGCAGGCCTAAAGAGAGACAATACTAAGCCCACCGGCCTTCACTGATTTGTGGATGTAGGCACTTGGGACACCAGGTGGAAAGCCTAGCCAGCAGTACACAGCAGAGCGAACTTCTCGTTCTAACTCAAACGGCCTGCCAAAGACTGCAGTACCTTAGCTTTGGCAGTAGGTTCGTGCAAAGGAGGCCCAGCATCTGCTGTGGCTTCAATGGAGCCTTGGTGACACGAACTAATGCTCCACCAAGGTTCACACAGCTTGCGGCTATAGTGGCCACATCCGTGAAGTTGACCCCAAGGTACCGCCAGACCTCCAACATGGATCGGGTGGGGATCAGTGTCTGTTCTAAGACAAAGCACTCCTGATCCACCACCTTCACCTTATGCTGGCAGCGTAATGAAAGGAGACCGACCCATACTCAGAAGGGTTGACCACTAAACCAAACCTGGCTAGCTGCTCCGCAAATGCATTGAGGGCAATCTGCAAGCTCTCACAGGTTTCTGCGAGCACGATGACATCATCGGCAAAACCTGATGCACCTACTCGCACCCCAGGGGCTAGATCAAATCCTATTTCAGCTGGTAGATTACCCAAGGCAGTGCATGACCAGGTTGAAGAGGAGTGGCGATAGAGGATCCCCTTGGCATACCCTACGCAAAAAGTCCACATCCCCTGACATCTCACCTCCTGCCACAATGACCGTCACGCCACAAGGACAGACAGGAAACATACTCAATTAAACGAGTAGATTCCCCGACAACATGAAGGCAATCAGTCAGGGCAAAATGGTTTACAGCGTCAAAGGCCTTAGCAACGTCCAGAGTGGCAAGATGGAGCTGCCGTTTTTTTTGAGAACTGTTAGGTTCTCCGCTGTGCCATCCACTGGCCAAAATGCTCTCTGGAAGTCACCCATGACACTAGCCATTTGGAAGCGAGATGCCAGAATCTATTGAAAGTGGTGGAAAACTACCGACAACATAAACACACACACACACACACACAAATATATATATATAAAGATATATGAAAAAGCGTTGAACTCTGGGATTTGTTTCAGAATGTCTCAAAACGGTTTTCAATGGAGAAAATCTTCGAATTTTTTTTTTAATATTTTAAAACTAGCCGCTCCGGCAAGCCCCCCGGACCCTCCACGTGTGGCTGTGTACAATTGATGGTATTTTATCCCCCCCCCCAATCTAGGTGTATTACAATTGAAACATGTAGGGGATTTCGCTCGCAAACGGTAGATCCCTAAGGGTATGTTTAACGTGTGTAAGGGATGTTGCATGTGTACGTAATTGAAACCCCTAGTCGTGGACTTTCGTTTGAGCCCACACACGGATTTTCCAGTTTTTCTACCCCCACCCCTCACTGAGCAGGGGTTGCGCAATTTCGATGTGGCCTATATTTTGCGCCGGAAGTGCCTGGTCATATCAAAAAAAAGAATCGCGCTTATCGGTCAATCCGATCAAAAGTTATGGAGGTACATACATACATATACACACATACATACATACAGACACTTTATTAATGTAAAGATTTTTGGAGCCATTTTCCACTAAAATTCGCTAAAAGAAGTAGATACAAGTTGCTATAGTAAGTAGATGTCTTCTTATTTATTGGTCCGAAATTAATAACGAAGGGGACCAATAGTCATGAACGAGACGGCTATTGTTAATTGTAAACAATTAAACTGAACGATATCAGTTTTAAATTTCAATTTCCCTCTCAATTCAACGGAATAGATACTAACAAAATATTGCATACCTCACTACATTTTGGTAGACTCGTTAGTAATAGTATGTATTTTGACGCCGGCTATATTTTGACAACTCGCCACTCGTTTGTTTTTGTTGACTTTTTTTTTGACAACTTGATGTATTTGTTATCATTCTTCTTCTTGTCTTACATTCCATTTGCGTTCATGGAGTTGAAACACGGATTGAGTCAGAGACTAGAAACAAAGAAGAAAATCACTTTAGGAGAAATTCCTGGAGTATTAGATGCGTGATACTAGCGCAACCAGCGGAAGCGGAGCGTTACCACAGCCTGATTTGACTTATCCTAAGAATCCTTCTGCGAGTTTATACAGAAAATGAAGCTATTGCAAAGGTACGAAATACGTTTTTTCTGGACATGGCAAGTTCTGCCACTGATTTCGAATAAACACTCCAATACCCAAATTAATACACACCACACATATTTTGACGAAAAAACACCGAAAAACACATTTTCCAATTTCCGACATTGGCAACATGCTCTTTAGCCTTTTTGTCCAACAGAAAAGATGTAGAAAATTAAATTGCCCAAGATTAACTCGCCCAAATCACTTATAGGCATGATGATAAACAGCGAATAGTAGCTCAATTCTAAAAATGAAATTATTTTTGTGATATGACCTCCAGCTACTTGGTCATATTCAATTTTCGGTTGTTCTGTTGTGGCCTTATTAATGGTAGGAGCTAATTATGCAAAGTGAAAAATATTGAGGATGACCTTTAGTATAAAGTACTACTTTAGTAGTAGTTGGTCACTATATTATTGAGGAGGGGGGGGTTAGGGGCTATGTAGGTTATTTCCAACTTTTTATCCCACTGAAGTCCAAACTCTCCCTTAAGGGCCCCATACACTATGGGATCGCCTGCAGGCCGTCGCCTCAACAGACGAACTTACGACCAATATCGCCGGGCTCCCTACACTACCAGTCAATGGCCTGCAGGCGGCCACACTAAACTGCCGATCATCGCCTGAACATCGCACAGGTGTGACAGGTGGACTGTCGGACAGGAATCAGGACTGCAGGCGAACCTCAGTTCGCCAGTTTGCAATCGCTGAATTTTTGTGAGAATTCGCTTAAAAAAATTTAAAAAAAAATGCAGTACTAAAATTAGCGATTTTTTAAATTTTTCTACTAACAATAGACGTCCCAAAACGGTTTTTGAACAAAAATTTTAAATTTTGGACGACTATTCAAAAATTGGAACGAACGCAATCTAAGCTTTTTAACCATATCCACGGTAGCTGACAGCACGGTTTTCTGATAGAATTTCAATAAAACGTCGTACGCCTCGTCCCGTAATCTTTTATTGGCGTACGCATCGTCCTTAATTTTCCACAAACACGGATAGGCCCGATAAATCTCAATAAATGCCGAAATAAAAGTAGGTTTCTTGTCCATCCTCGCCGTCAGTCCGCTGTCAGTCCAATTTCGGCTTGTGAACACACGCTCAAAATTGATTGCAACGTTAAACTGACGAAAACGGGGAAAAAAAGAGCCGATGGATCACGCGCCTGCAGGCCAACTGATAGTGTGGGGCGGGGAGCATTTGCGATCATGATCTGACAGGTCCTTGCCTGTCGCGGATCTCTCATCGGATCCTCGCCGGCTCTTTGCCCACACACTTTCAGTCCGCCCGAACTGCAGTCCACGATCTTCAGATTAACTGATGAATGTGTGGGCGATCTCGGGTTGCCGCCTTACGATTATCTTCAGTTAAACTGACAGTGTTACACTCAGTGCCCATTGGGTTCTAGGGGAGGAAGTTGGGGGCTCCCAAGGCAGGGGCATCGACCATCCTCTCCCCATTCTTCTTCCTCATCATCCTAACCCTCCTCCTCTTCCACAGCCCGGCAAATAACCACCAGTGTGTCAATTGTGATAGGGCATTTAGCTGCAAGTGTGGCCTTGGTACCCAAATCTGGCCAAGGCATCTTGTAGAGGCCAACATGGCGATTAGTACAGTCATTTGGAAATAAAATTTGTTGGTTTAGGTTTCAAGACACGTAGATTCTGAAAATCGAATTTAAAAAAAATCCGTCCGTCCGCGGCTTTTCTCCCCAACTACAGGACCAAAATTCACCTTAAAAATCGCGCATCACCCGAGGATGATCCTTGAAACTTTTGGTCACAATCCCTCAATTCTAAGAGGTGCTATTTAAGGACTGAAATTTTCAAAAATCCGTAACTCGGAAACTTTCAATGGGAGGGTAATGTTTTTTATAGTACTTAATCTGAATAATTGTCACTCCCCTGAGTCGAATAAGCCCTCGTTTGCTCCCTGTAAAGGCGAGACGGATGAACAGGTCAACATGAGTGTGAATGAAAACTTATTTTTTACGTTGAATAAATATAGGAATTACCTTGACTACAGGATTCATCTCGTATCAAAATCGAGTTAATAATAACGAAATCTCCAAATGCCTTCTGAAGGTTCTAGTATAAGTAATATTGAATTTTCTGTAGGTACTTAACCTAACTCAATTAGGTATCTACTTGTTGTATGCATTCACTTCATGAGTGGGGGTAATGAAATAAAGGTATTCTACTGAATATTATCATTCTTATAGTAGGTAGGTAATTAGATTCTCAGTATTTGATTAAATTGATTGGGAAAAAACAGCGGATTCTGTCTCAGGTTTGTTATCTGTAACGGAAAATAATAAACCTTTGTGTCAAGGATTTGCAGTGTTGTATTGTTTTATGTAAATACTTGGTGACATTTTGTTTGATGTAAGAAAAAAATCCTGAGTGCAAGAATTTAACGTGCAGTTATGGATGGGTAGAATTAGGAAACATGAAATAAATTAAAAAAAAAAAAAACACATAGGTATATAGTGTAGGTACACATTTATTGTTAGTGGCAAATGGCTTGATAAGCAGTTCTCAGCAAGCTCAATCAAAACCATGAATAACATCTATTCAGTTCAACGGTCATTGCAGTCCACTGATAGATATTTATTCATAATTTAATAAGCCAGTACCCAGGACTTGCCAACATGGAGGCGACTGCTATCAAGTCCCAAAAATACGGATCCCAGCTCTCAACTGTGTGTCCTCAACAGAACACAAGACAAAAGAAATTTATCATGATTTATCACGTTGATATTCCGTGCATTAGCGTGAATTTAGTAGGTGTGAAACACTGAAGTAGGTACACTATTGATGTTCACACACTAGAAGTTCGAATGAGAGAAAAGTTCGTAGGTAGGTACTTAAAGCACAGGTAGGTAGGTAAATCATTCAGTGTGGTGAAAACCACCCCCTCTTTTCAACAGCCCTTTTCAGGGCTACCAAAAAGAGGTAGACATGGCACACAAATGTTTATAAGACGTCGAGTTATAACTCCGTCAAACAAAATATTTCACCAGAGAGAAAATGCGATATTCTCTCTCAAAAGTGAAATATTATCAAATAACATACAAGGCGACCTCCCTAAACACTTACTGGGCGAGAGAGACGCGACAAGTATCTCGAACCAAGTCGCCTTGAATGAGAAAACTCAAACAGACAATCAAATGTCCTCTAGAACTAACAAGGACGGTTCTAGCAAGCCTACACGCCAATCAGAAACTCTGATTGCGCGAGAGACAATAGACGAACCAACCAGGAGGCGGCAAGCAAATTACAACCACCTCTGGTTCAGAAGCCACCCCGGGGACCCTGTCTCAGCGACGGACGCAGAGAAGCCACCCCCGGGGACCCCGTCTAAACAACGGACGCAGAGAAGCCACCCGAGGACCCCGTCTAAACAACGGACGCAGAGAAGCCACCCCGGGGACCCTGTCTCAGCGACGGACGCAGAGAAGCCACCCCCGGGGACCCCGTCTCAGAGACGGACGCGGGGAAGCCACCCCAAAAAACCAACTCAGCTATCATATTCACAGATTCTGAGAAAACAATGTGCGAGCCAATAAGGAAACACATGGTGAACTAATGAAATTAAGCGGACCAATCAGGGGGCGGCAGGAGGCGGCCACCTCCCTATAATTACCCCGCACGGAGCCCTCCGAAATTCATTCCACTCACCGCTCTCGACGACTACACTCTACCAGTACGAAGTTTCTACACGCTCTACGCTGACGACCCTTCTGCTCACGAGTTCTTCTCAGAACGGCATTTTATTGCTCACAAGGCATATCTTCTCTCCTCACAGATCTCGCTTTGGCATCTACGAGTCCAGTGATCCTTTATCCTGCTCATTGCCCAACGTAGTTCTTCTGTCAGAACGCCACCCGGTACATCTATTGATATCCTCATTAGATCGTACGCCCGCTGGGACGTTCGAGACGTGTCGCCCGGGTTTCGTAGCACTAAGCTCGTCACCGACCGCTGGGGCACGCCGATAAATTACTCAGCTCATCCGCTCTAATTTATCGTCCAAGGAAGCCTTTTTCAAGGCTACAAGGTAGGACCCTGACATCCGAGCAAAGGAAAGAAGCTCTGTCAAGCGAGTCCACCTTCCAAATCCTGCATCCTATACGGAGAGGTATTAAAAACGAGTTAATCAACTCGGGTACATCGATGGAGCGCCGCCCGTCCTACTTCCTCATGCAAGAGGAAGCAGAGCACGGCGCGGTCGGGAGCTCTAGCCCACGAAGCGCTCCCTACCCGATACTCGACTCGTCCGCTGGTCCTAGCGACAGACAAAGGCTCGATTCTCGCGAAGAGATCGCCTTGTTACCTAACATATCCGTGAAGGAAACGTTAGGTCAAGCCTCACACACACAAAAGTTCGAGGATCCCTTCCAGACTCGCTCTGAAGTCACTCATCGTGATTCGACAAAGATATCTGAATATCCACGATATTCTACGCAAGGCTACCCGGCCGATCCGAGTGTCAAACTCACTCCCAACTTGCTCAAAACACAGGATACTTTTCAGTACCTCAACCAAGCCCGGTATATTCCCCCTACAGATATAAATCTTAGGCCGGAATATTACACAACGGCTCAGCACCAAACAGATCGGACCCAGCACGCACTAAGCGAGCCCAGTGCTCCACGCGGCCAATACTCGAACTATCCTCAGGTTCCGCCCGCCAAGCAAGCTGACCTTGGCGATTTCGCTCACATTCCTTTCGGAAATATCACGGGAACTAACCCGCATAATCAGAACATAAACGTCCCACTTGGTCTACCTACACCAAGTCAGACATATATAAATCCACTACAAATGGTGACCCCGCCTTTGAACAGGCTTAACACGGAGCATTTCGTTCCCTCTTATGAAGCTAGTGGATTTCAGGGAACCACTGCGGGCGTGCGACCCCCGCCGGGCTTATACGCCCCACATCTCACACAACAACCCTCTACACAAAGTGGCTTTCGAGCACTTTTAGAGGAAATGGGAGATTACCAAAAACCTATCTTCCAAAAGAAGAATATCGATCGTGCACTCGCCGAGTTCGATCAATACTGCGTGCGAAAAAACCTGAGAACGCAGAACGAATGTTTCTCAGCTATCTACAAGTGGGTACCTGAAGAAATGCGGGAAGCTATTGACTCAGCTTACCTCACGGCACCCCACGCACCTTACGAAGAGGCCAAACAGCGCCTACAACGAGAATACGGGCTGTCCTTGCAGGACAGGCTCCTCGCGCTCGAGGACCCCGCATCTCTCGCCAAAAAACCCAGCACCAAGTACCATGAAATGTACTCTAAGGCTGTTGGGTACTTCTCAGAGGCTTTGATCACTCAAAAGTGGATCGAAACTCTGCCCAGCGAAGCCCGGGGCATGGTCGCAGCACAGCTTACCACGAATGCCCGGCTCGACCTAGCTGATACGCTACACGCGTACAAAACAGCGAATCCCCCTCTCAACATAAGAGGAGTAGAATCTACTTCGAAACCTACCAAGACTGGTTTCAAAAAGGCCCTCTCACAAAAAGCTGAGTTCAAACCTCAGCAAGCAGAGAGTAAGCCTCACAAACCAACGGCCTACGTCTGCCGGAACCACGCCCGTTTCGGTAGCGAAACTCGCAAGTGTGCAGACCCAGAGTACTGCACTTGGAAGGCAAATACCGCCTCCAAACCTATCAAAAAGGCAGCGCCTATCAGCCAGCCTAAAAACTTGGTTTCAAGCGAAAATACTCACAGACCGATACAAGAAAGTACCGTTCCAACCTCAGACGCAGAGAGTTCGGAAAACGAATAACTGCCAGTGTATCTGAGCCTATACACCGGCAGACTAAAGAGTATAAAAGGCTCTTTTTCAAGTGCAAACTAAATGGCACTGAATTTCTCATTGACACGGGAGCAGAAGTGAACATTCTGCCCCACAATGTCACCAAAAAATTGGGCTTAAAAATTCGTAAGTCCAATGTCAAGCTCACAGCAGCTAACGGCGCCCCTATAGACACACTAGGGCGTGCTGACACGACAATTAACATCGGCCTCGGAGACATGACCACCGATTTCATGATCACTAAAGTTGATCTAGCGATCCTCGGTATACCATTCCTCGAGTCTTGGGATATCGGAATACGGGTCAAACACAAATATATCTACAAAGATAAAGTAAAGAGCTATGCCGATCAAAAAATCGCTGCAGTCATGAGCAGAAAATTTACTGACGAACAAATAGCAGCTGCTATTCCTCATCGTGACAACAGTCCTAAACCAGAGGACACACAGCTCACAGAGGACGAAAACATACGCTCTATCATTGAAAAATACAATGATAAAATGAACAAACTTCAAGGAAAGTGGAAAAACAACGGTGTTTACCACCGTATAACCACGGAAGGAACACCAGTACACTTCCGTGCAAGGCCCATGGCAGGCGAAAAACGGGCTCAGGTTAAAAATACTTTCGACAAAATGCTCACAGAGGGCATCATCGCTCCCTCCGACTCCGAATGGGCTTCTCCGCTACATTGCGTGCCCAAAAAAGATGGAACATGGAGAATCACGGGCGATTACCGATTCCTCAATGCAAAAACTAAGAAAGACGCCTACCCGCCGCCTCACATTCGCTCTTTCCAAGCGAATTTACATAATACACAAATCTATTCGACAATAGATTTAAAATCGGCATATTACCATATCCCGATGCACCCAGATGACGCTCATAAAACGGCAATTATTACCCCTTTCGGTCTCTATGAGTTTAAAAAAATGAGCATGGGTTTGGCCGGAGCGGCTCAAACATGGCAAAGGTACATGGACAGCATCATGCGGAAATTCGATTTCGCATTTGTCTACCTAGACGACATATTGGTGGCTTCTAAAAATTACAAAGAACACATGAACCACCTCAAACAAATTTTCGACAAACTAGGAGAACACGGACTCCGAGTAGGTTTTGACAAATGCATTTTTTCAAAACCTACCGTCGATTTCCTAGGTTTCACTATCTCAAAAGAAGGGATAATTCCTAAACGAGATAAAATAGAGGCCATAGAGCAATTCCCTCGGCCAATAGACGTACGAAGCCTACGCAGATTCCTAGGTATGTGTGGTTTCTACCGAGCTTGCTCAAGTAAATTCGCTCACACAGCGCAACCTCTGTATGACTCCATTCAGTCAAACAAAAAAAATGACAAAACCCCTATCGAATGGACATCAGAGAGAGAAAAAGCTTTCAACAGCTTAAAACACGCAATGATAAAAGCTACATTGCACAATATTGCTCATCCCCACCCTACAGCGGAGTGGAGAATAGTTTGCGATGCATCCGATACACACATCGGAGCGGCACTGGAGCAGGAAATTACAGACAAACACGGCTCGAAATCTTACCAACCATTGGGATTTTTCAGTAAAGAAATTCCGGAACAATGGAAGAATAAAGCCTCGTTCGACAAAGAGATGTTCGCCGCTTATCAAGCTTGCATTCATTGGCACAATGACTTGGACGGCCGCTCTTTTCATATTTGCTCAGATCACAAGCCTCTGCTAGGCACAATGCTAAAGAAAAACGCACATTTTTCTAAAATGCGATTGAGATGGCTAACATACATCTCCCAAATGACAAGTGACATACGACACATACCCGGAGAAGACAACGTCGTAGCCGACGCACTCTCCAGACCTTTCGACCCAGTTGAAATTCAAACAAAGTCAATTTCAACCCAAACTGACGAGGGTCCGTCCGTAGCCGAAATTTCACAAATTACGGCCGCAATAGAGTGCAACCTTTTACTGCACATCTCAAATGCACAGATTCATTCTCCTCCTAACGCAGAGGACAAACTAAAACTCACACGAGTTGAATTCCCTCAAGGAGAGATTTGGTGTAACCTGGACTTAGGACACCCAAGACCTTATATTCCGAACGAAATAAGGCACGAAATAATCAGCCAAATTCACAATTTGGGACACCCGGGCATACACTCTACAGTGTATAAGGTAAAACAGAGATATTTTTGGCACGGCCTTCGTGCGGATGTCTCCAACTGGGTCCGGGCATGCGAGACTTGCCAACGAGCAAAAATCACTCGCTCCGTGAAGCTCCCTTACTCCGAATTTGAAACGGCTACCAAATTCTCCCATGTACACGTTGACATTACCGGACCCTTACCTTTAGCTAAAGGAGGGAAGCGTTACATCCTAATGATGGTCGATAGAGCAACGGGTTGGCTAGAGGCAGTCCCTCTTAACAACATCGAAACGTCCACTATCACAAACGCCTTTATAAATATTTGGGTAGCCTCAAAAGGCGTACCTAAATACATTACAAGTGACCAGGGCACACAATTCGAATCAGACCTATTTCATTCCATTATGGAACGTCTCGGAGTAAAACATACTCACACGTTACCATACAAACCGTCAACAAACGGAATGGTGGAACGCAGAAATAGATCCTTGAAAGAGGCTCTCAAAGCACAGGACGAACATTGGCTCGACGCCCTTCCGAAAGTACTACTCGCCATGCGTACGGCAGTAGACCCAGCAACGGAAACTACACCCTTCCAAAAAGTTTATGGAATTGACGTGCCGCTCCCAGGCGACATATTCGTAACTTCTACGAACATTTCCGAGCCTCTCTTTTTCCGATCTACGCATATCAGGCATAATAATACGAAATATGCCGTCAACATGCCCAAAAATTTAGATACATGTACACATGTCTATATAAGAGTGCCCACACAGCTCTCCTCTTTGCAATGTCCTTACACAGGACCATTCAAAGTTGTTAAAAGAGATAAGTTTTCGGTTACAGTGCAAATTGGCGAACACACAAAAAAGGTTCCCAAACAGCAAATCAAACCAGCTTACACTCTAAACACAGACGAAGCTGTTTCACTAAGCACAAATCAGGCAGAAAATAAGGAGGAGACTCCCCGAAAATCCGCCAGAGGGCGCGTCCCCTCTACCAAATTCGACGAGAGGTGGGTGACTGCGCTCGAAGCAGGCCACGCCCACTTTTCTCGGGTAGGAGCAGTGGGAGATATAAATACGGAGCACCCCGGGCCCGGAGCTCATACCAATCTTGACAATGGCAGCATCCACTACCACGCAAGAAGAAAGAATGATGACGGAAGAGGTAGAGAATTTCCTCCTTGCGGAGGAAATTCCTGCGCCCATCGGCCCGCTCCCGCCTTCACCCGAGAAGAACAAACCGGCGGACGCCAGCGCTCCCAGAGAGGTGGTTTGGAGAACGCCGGCCGCGTTCGCAAAGCCGGCTCCACCCGCTCAGCAGCTGCCCAGGGCTCCACCCGCTCACCAGCTGCCCACGGCACCACGCAAGTGGATCAGCTCGGGCGACGTCCCCGTGCCTCGTTGGGACGAGATGAGCGCAGCGGGGTGGACGTCACCGGAACCAGCGCCTCCGCAACAACCCAGCCGCGGCCGCGGGCCAAACCCTCGCGGGTTTGGTACCCGTCGGCAGAGCTCGGGCCGGCCACGGACGCCCCGCGGCGCTCGCCGAAACCGGCGAGGCCGGGGCTCACACCAGGCGCGGGACGAGAGGCCTGCACCTCCGCCTCCGCCCCAAATGGTGAGGGTTTCATACGGAGAATTCCGTATGGACCTCCCAGTTCTCCCCAACCGGCGTCGTCGTTAATAACACGACGTCTTGGGGGGGCGCCTGTGGTGAAAACCACCCCCTCTTTTCAACAGCCCTTTTCAGGGCTACCAAAAAGAGGTAGACATGGCACACAAATGTTTATAAGACGTCGAGTTATAACTCCGTCAAACAAAATATTTCACCAGAGAGAAAATGCGATATTCTCTCTCAAAAGTGAAATATTATCAAATAACATACAAGGCGACCTCCCTAAACACTTACTGGGCGAGAGAGACGCGACAAGTATCTCGAACCAAGTCGCCTTGAATGAGAAAACTCAAACAGACAATCAAATGTCCTCTAGAACTAACAAGGACGGTTCTAGCAAGCCTACACGCCAATCAGAAACTCTGATTGCGCGAGAGACAATAGACGAACCAACCAGGAGGCGGCAAGCAAATTACAACCACCTCTGGTTCAGAAGCCACCCCGGGGACCCTGTCTCAGCGACGGACGCAGAGAAGCCACCCCCGGGGACCCCGTCTAAACAACGGACGCAGAGAAGCCACCCGAGGACCCCGTCTAAACAACGGACGCAGAGAAGCCACCCCGGGGACCCTGTCTCAGCGACGGACGCAGAGAAGCCACCCCCGGGGACCCCGTCTCAGAGACGGACGCGGGGAAGCCACCCCCAAAAAACCAACTCAGCTATCATATTCACAGATTCTGAGAAAACAATGTGCGAGCCAATAAGGAAACACATGGTGAACTAATGAAATTAAGCGGACCAATCAGGGGGCGGCAGGAGGCGGCCACCTCCCTATAATTACCCCGCACGGAGCCCTCCGAAATTCATTCCACTCACCGCTCTCGACGACTACACTCTACCAGTACGAAGTTTCTACACGCTCTACGCTGACGACCCTTCTGCTCACGAGTTCTTCTCAGAACGGCATTTTATTGCTCACAAGGCATATCTTCTCTCCTCACAGATCTCGCTTTGGCATCTACGAGTCCAGTGATCCTTTATCCTGCTCATTGCCCAACGTAGTTCTTCTGTCAGAACGCCACCCGGTACATCTATTGATATCCTCATTAGATCGTACGCCCGCTGGGACGTTCGAGACGTGTCGCCCGGGTTTCGTAGCACTAAGCTCGTCACCGACCGCTGGGGCACGCCGATAAATTACTCAGCTCATCCGCTCTAATTTATCGTCCAAGGAAGCCTTTTTCAAGGCTACAAGGTAGGACCCTGACATCCGAGCAAAGGAAAGAAGCTCTGTCAAGCGAGTCCACCTTCCAAATCCTGCATCCTATACGGAGAGGTATTAAAAACGAGTTAATCAACTCGGGTACATCGATGGAGCGCCGCCCGTCCTACTTCCTCATGCAAGAGGAAGCAGAGCACGGCGCGGTCGGGAGCTCTAGCCCACGAAGCGCTCCCTACCCGATACTCGACTCGTCCGCTGGTCCTAGCGACAGACAAAGGCTCGATTCTCGCGAAGAGATCGCCTTGCTACCTAACATATCCGTGAAGGAAACGTTAGGTCAAGCCTCACACACACAAAAGTTCGAGGATCCCTTCCAGACTCGCTCTGAAGTCACTCATCGTGATTCGACAAAGATATCTGAATATCCACGATATTCTACGCAAGGCTACCCGGCCGATCCGAGTGTCAAACTCACTCCCAACTTGCTCAAAACACAGGATACTTTTCAGTACCTCAACCAAGCCCGGTATATTCCCCCTACAGATATAAATCTTAGGCCGGAATATTACACAACGGCTCAGCACCAAACAGATCGGACCCAGCACGCACTAAGCGAGCCCAGTGCTCCACGCGGCCAATACTCGAACTATCCTCAGGTTCCGCCCGCCAAGCAAGCTGACCTTGGCGATTTCGCTCACATTCCTTTCGGAAATATCACGGGAACTAACCCGCATAATCAGAACATAAACGTCCCACTTGGTCTACCTACACCAAGTCAGACATATATAAATCCACTACAACTTACTACGAACCAATACAATCATCAATGTAATTACATCAAACACAGTACTTACCTACTCTGATTAATAAATACATAGTAGTAACAACAACAAGGTAACGTAAATAAGAACGTAATTGTACGAAGTGGTGCCTGGGCTTGAGTAGCTTCCACAAACACTGCACTTCTGCACCATTGCTTTGCAGGAATGAGATAAAATTAATATATCTAATAAAAAATAAACAGAAGAGAAATAAAATGAAAATTTTGAAATAAAATTAAGAGCGCACCGCAAATTTAAAACACAGCAGGAGAGAAACAAGAGCAAAAGTCGGGATCACTTACGTAGTTGATCCCCCGTAGTAGATCAAAGATCTAGAGGCTGTCAATAACTGGTGTGTTGCCAACGGATTGATCCGTAACCCTGCTAAAACCCAAGCAATTGTGATATTTGTGAAGGAAGTTGTGGGTCCTTTACCTCCTTTGCTCATCTGTGGAAACCTTATTGCATTTAGTATGTCTGTTCTGGGGGTTATTTTAATTCTATCCTCACGTGGAGTGATCACACTGCCAGATTGTCCAGAGCCATATTTTCTTCACTCCAATCTTTATAAGCTGGCATACTGCACTCCACTCCACGTTAGGATGAAACTATTCAAAACACTTCTTCTTCCCCATTTTATTTACTGCTGCCCATTATACATTTGGTCCTTGGATTCTTTCAGTGTTAGACATTTGCAAACCCTCTTTAATGTTTGTGTCAGATATGTATTTCGTTTGAAATCTGGTGGACATGTTTCTGCTTATGCAGATCGCCTCTTAGGGATGGATATTTTTACATACCTGAATGTCCAGGGGCTTTCCTTCATTTTTAGAGCCACACATGATTGTTTGCCATCCTACATTGCCTCACTATTTCCACCAGGTGGTTCCAACAGGTCCCACAACATAGGAGTTCTACGCCACTTTAGTTTGTCTATGAGTCGGTCCATATCCATTGCGGGTGCGAGGGCTTGGAACGCTCTCCCGGTGGCGATTCGTTGCGCCCCTTCATTGGGTGTCTTCAGGTCCAGCATTCGAGCGCCATTTCCTTACCAAGCATTCTAACTAACTTCTACAATCCCCCCAGTCACACTCTCTCTCTCCCTCCCTCCCCCCCCTCTCTCTCTCTCCTGCCTATTTCTCACTCTTGTTTCATTAATTTATTTTCTTCTTCATTTATTTCTCTTATTTTTATTGTATTTTCCATGCATCTTTTTTTTTTTTTTTTTAACCTTTGATTTATCTAAGATAAGAAAGGTATGATTATCCGCGAGGTGGGAACATATATGTTCTTATAGATACTCAATAAAGATTATTATTAATTGGGAGGGAAAGTGAATGCCGGGTGAAAAACAACGGTAGTGACTTGCTTTCTTGGCTACCTCACGAGGTTCTGTGAGAAGAACCCCTCCCCTCCACCTGTCATTTGACCACGCCTACCAGCCCGAGGGGGCCTCGTTCCCCCCAATCCCCCAATCACCCTTCCCAGGTTCATGCTTGTGTGACACACCAATCATGGAAGATGATTCCATGCACACCAATATTATCAACACTCATATCAGTCACGGTGGTTCAAGTAATATCCATGACCTCTGTCAACTCTATTATCAACTGATACTTCCAAAATATTTTGTTGTCATTGTGCGTTTGACAATAACCTTACGTTACTTGCCCGAGTTATGAGATCTGGATTTAGCGGTCGTTCAATCACAACCATTACTTAAATTTTTTCATTTCATCTCGTCTTCAAGTTAGAATAAACGGGATGTTTGCCGTCATTGGAGTGTGGAACATCTAATGGTAAGTATTATTGAATACTATCTGAATTACTATAAGCTAAATTCAACAGAGTGATAGATTGAAATATAAAGCAGCTTCCACCTGCACTTCTAGCCTTACGTGAACCTTACCTCGGAGTTTGCGGACCAGATTAGCTATAGAGGGAAAAATTGAACCGATGTATTGGAAACTAGGATGTTGATTTCAGAATTATTTCAATCTTAACTAGTGAAATGGATTCAACACATTTACAATAACTTGGGCAAAATATGAATTAGGTAAGTACTAATTGGTTAATGGGCCACTCATTTATATTGATATATTTGTCCTACCAATCTTTATTTTACCCAAAGGATTGATTTAGGATATTTTTTATTTTTGAGATGCGATCATCCAGACCAAACTATACACATCATTCAGTAATATGTCCAAATAATCACAATTTTATTTAAATTATTAGTGAGTGGCCTCCTGTTAACTGATAAGTACCATAAATTAATAAAACTCAATGAAACCACTCAGGGTAAATGAGATACCTAAACCTATTTTTAAAATTGCTACTAAACTGAATTGACTTTGTTTTTATGGGTTAGGTACATCCCGCGCGGTTCTTTGACTTTGACTGCCAAAAACATGTTTTTCGGTAGTTGAAAAATCGCAAAAAATCAATTATCTCACCTCCAGAGCTGCTCTGGTGGTCTCATTCGACGCAGAACTAGCCCAAGTAACATGCAACTTTTTTTATCTTTTTTTTTTCAGGTCGCCAAGTGGTCTAATGTGTACAAAAACTAAAAAAAAACCGTAGAAAAATCTGTGAAAACCACGTTTTTTGGCAGTTTTTAGGCAAAATACACGTTAAGGAAGCATTTCAGACCTATCATATGTGGTATAGGCTTGTTCAGCGTTAAATTTCCAACAAGAATATCACCTTTTAATTGAACAAATATTGTCCTGGATTTTAAGTGATTTTTGTCAAAAATGCAGGTGCTGAACCTCAAAAATTAGACGTCTACGTGAAAAACGGGATTCGGATTCAGCACCCCCTAGACCAATTTCGTGAGGGCACGACTTTGGTTTTTTTTTTTTTTTTTTTTTTTTTTTGCAGTGTAATGGGTGTATTATCTCATCATGAGTCCTTAAGCTGGATTCATACGGAGCGGAACGAGCGCGGAAAGTGGAAGGACAGAAAAACCAGTGGAATCATAACCTTCCTACTGAAAGTCTCTTTGATCTGAATCCTCTACTTGCGGTTATCAACATTCCTGTCCACTGCGCTTGCGCGGAGCTCGACAGAATGTGGAAACTGTATGAAAATTTCTACCCCAGTCCGCTCTCCGCCCCTTCCGACAACATGGCATCCACCCTCCTCAGCTGTTGTCCCTACAGCCTATCAGATTGTGTTACATTCTTCCGCTTTCTGCATTCGTTCTGCTCCTTGTGAATCCAGCTTTAACCATTTGAAAAAATCAACAGAATATAACTTACTTCGTCTTCTCGAGTATTTGCTTTGAAAATTGAGCGGTATCGCAATGTTGTGACAGCCTTAAGGTGCGGCGATACTGCAACTGTTTCTGACTTGATCTGACTGAAGCCATCGTTCTGGAGACCTCAATGGTGGGGGGAGTGACGCTGCCACCAGACTTGACTCGACCTGAGCCTCCAACTGCCAACTTTGACACTCCATTTCATCCAGTTTGTTCCTAGGTCTCAAAGGTGTACGTCGTTCAACACAGAAAACTCATTGATTCAGAACCGGATAGCCTGGGGGGGGGGGGGGGGGGTTAGCCTCTTCTCTACTAAAGAGTTGTGACTAGATGGCCAAGTATTACTGAATGCTTATCAACTGCGCTAGAGTATTTATTTTAGCAGACAGTCATGCTGCCCTAATGCAGACCATTCCTCTGAGCTTTTGGCCATGAGAGTAATGAAACTGCTGATCGTCTTAGGATCAAAACCAGTTGTGTGAATTTCTACCCAATGTTAAACATTGTGATTAAGGGAAAATTATTAATCAAAATACGTTTGAATTTAGTTGAATTCAAACTAAACTATTCAAACTGGTTTTCCCCTGATTAACACTTTTGTGTCCGTTAACTAACCCTCTTATGACAACTGTTTTGTATGTTTTCAGATTTCAAAAAATACACCTCGCGATGATGCCTACATATGAAGGTAAGTTTCTCTACAGTTCAGCACTTTTAATATCTTATAAAAGACATGGGCAGGGGTATTTGAAAATACATTAACGTTTACAAAACTAATCCTGATAAAAGTGAACATTTTGAGGGATTTTGTAATGTTCTAGAAGTATTATGGTTAGGTATGTTTCTGGGCCTGGGAATAATACAGTATCTATTTTATTGCCATGTGTTGGTGCCTCTAAAAGGATTAACTCAATATCAAAGTGCACGAATTGTGGGATAGGCAGAGGCTGGCTTTCTTTGTTAACTGCATTATAAATGCTGTCCCTTCATCCTATTCACCCGAGTAGCCAAAGTTAACTGTATTTAAACTATTTAAACTCCCCTCAAAGGCAAAGGTGACACAACATTAAATCAAAACAGAAAAAACTAAATAAGAAAAGTGAGGTTCACCCGATGCCGGCCCTAGGAATCAAGGAAGTTGCTGAAGGAGGAGGAGGGATGAAAGGTACTTCCTCTATAAAATGACCACTAGTTGAGGTAAGAGCCCCTAAGGACGAGGGACGTGATACCACAGAGCACTCCAACTGAGATACCCAACTCGATTAACTCTGTGGCATTTTTCCCCTTACTACACCCTGTGCCATAACACGGATGTAGCCATGATCCTGATGATATTGATCGAAAATGATAGAAATCCAAAAGCTTTGTATAGCAGAACCTCTAGGTTCTACTATCCTGCGAAAAGGGCATCAGAATCTATCCTATATAGTCCTGAACCCCAACTAGGGATCCCAAAGAGCTTTATAACAACATTTAATCAGATGGGACGATAGTAAATGAGCCAAACATTGGTGTAATGCCCCTGGCGTGCGCCAATCGAAATGGCTGATTATACCCTCAAAGAGCATAGCTATGGCTCTTCTCTCACTGAGGTTTAAACACCTCCGTATCCTTACAGGTACACTCAAGGAACACTGTCCACTAAGGCGCCATCTTAAAAATATTGGGAAGGTCCGGACAGATCCATATTGCCTCTACAATAAGGAGGTGGAGACAGCAGAACACCACAACACATACGCTATAAATGTCCAGCTGTTGCCTTGACTAGATTCTGACATTTTGGGAAGGGCTTCTTGAACCCTGCCAAAATTACTCGGGAAACTTCCACAAAAATCTTTCACTTTTTGAAAGAAGGGACAATTCGTCTGAAAAGTAGGGGACTATGTCACAATAGACCTCACTTATTCTCAGTGACAAAGGGCCCACATCAACTATTTAAAAAAAATATATATATATATATATATATATATATATATATATATATATATATATATATGTATATATATGAAAGTTTTTTTCTTTCTGTATAATTTATAAATTTTATG